>OX421501.1:28116939-28716939 GCA_949126835.1 Anisus vortex
TGAATAGAAGCGTTTTATAAATGACCATTATTATTATTATTATATTATTATTATTAGATACAAAACGCTTTGACGATTTTCTCTATAAAAAATATCCGTTGCTTTGCATCTTGGTTTCGATACGGAGTTAAATTAATTGTCTATAGAAAAAAAAATATGTATTATAAAGCAGTTTGACTTTTAGGCTGTTTTCACGCTGAATGATTTAGATATCCTCTAATTTTGGCACACTATTAGCAAAAGGTTGCCGACCCCTGATCTAGGGGAAATAAATTAAACCATTTATCTCAAAGGGGGCGATATCGCCTCCCCCGGGGGGGGGGCGGTGAGAAGCTTTAGGGGGGCGCTGGCATTCCCGGGCGCGATTGGGGGGCGGTGAAGGACAAGTGGGCGGTACAAACGTACCTGATATAATTTGAACACCTTAGCTATTTGAATTGATTATTTTTTGGAGGATGAAATGTGATGTAAACGCAAGTTCTGCTAAATATCTGACATCCCCCAACAGTATGCCTATATATTATTATATTAATAAGAAATAGGAATCGCATGGACTTTTCGGTGAAGTAGGGGTCTGTATTTGGCAAATATAGTGTGTGGCCGGCTGGTCCTGTGGTTGGTTCGCCGGACTGTCAACTGTCAACCCTGCTGACCGATCACTGTTGTCCTATCATCTACTATAATTAATGAAATTTTGATCTCAGTTAAACCGAGATGTCCTTAAAGTGTTTTCTACCGTCATAGACAAACATACAATACTCTTAAGAGGTATAGATAAGTAGTTATCATACAAACTGAGTAGTTATTGTAATGCTTGAAAAAATATATATAAATTATTTAGTCATATAATATTTATATAATTTTCAAATACTTTTTACAGTTTGATCATTTCAAAGTTATAAATTGTAAGCCATTTTTTTTTTATAAACGAAAAAAAAATACAGAAATATTAGCTCAAATAAAACGGGCTAATTATCTCCCTTTAACTAAAAAATGTTTCCACATTTGATTCAATAGTGATGCCGAACAAGTTCTGTTTTGTAATATAACAAATATTGCTGATTATTAGACCTAGAGCTTTTGCAACCAAAATTGAAACAAAAATAGACACATTGCTAGCAACACACCAGGCAAACGATTCGCATTAATATTGATTTATTTAAACCTTTTGTTAAGGCAATTTTTTTATCTATTAATCCTTACAATATGTTTCCTTTTCAGATTTTTTGTTTAAAGATAATAAATTACACAAAAAGTCTAGTCCGCCTAAAAAAATTCGGAAACTACAGTCCAGATGGGCGGAAAGGGAGGGGGGGGGGAGAGTGGGGGCGAAAAGAAAGTTGGGGGGGGGGGATGAGCGGAAAAAAAATTTAAAAGGAGGCAGTGAGCCGAAAAATGTTGAGAACCTATGATTTATCTTATTGTTTTAGCTGAAAGGGACACAAGCCAACTTCGAAATCATGCCTTCTAATGTTTGAGTTATCGTCGTTGTTTGTGTTGAAAGGAGATTTTACATTGCTATAGCTCACAGGTCGATGAAACAAGGTGGCATAGCGGCAGCACGTTCGACTGGCGATCCTAGGGTTCTGGGTTCGAATCCTGGTGCAGGCTAGGATTATTTTAGCGGAACTTGAGTCTACCCAGCTCTGGGTACCTGACACTAGTTGGGGTAAAGTAAAGGCGGCTAGGTCTGTGTGCTGGACACACATCCCTCTCTTATGACGTGGCCACAGAAACCTGTGCACGCTGCTTCGGCAGCCCAATGAGGTGGATGATATGTTTATTGGAGTTAAATACTTGTTGTTGTTTTTTTTTTATTCCGCTCGTCAGCTCGTTTATTGGTCGCCGTGGGACACGGTGGTCGAGCGGCAGCGCTTTCGGCTGGTGTACCGAAGGTCCTAGGCTCGAATCCCGTTGAAGGCTAGGATTCTTGTTCTCGTGTCTGGAGGGTGTCATTGAGTCTACCCAGCTCTGACGGGTACCTATTTTTAGTAGGGGTAAAGTAAAGGCTGGGCATTGTACTGGCCACACTGGCTTCATGGATCAATTTGGTCCGACGGGGTATTACTACGGGATGCTTAGGGACACAGCTACATGTGATCAATCTATCGATAGTGATGCAGGCAATGTTAGTTTTGACTTGGTATTGGCATGCGGGGTGTTTACATGAAAATTGACACTAAGCTTCACTATTAGAGGCCAATCGCTAAACCTGAAGATGTTTATCTTCTAAAGATGAAAATATTTATTGGTAAAGAATATTCGGCATTGACCAGGTTTTAATGTAGACAACCTTTTCTCTCACAATTTTACATACATATATATTTATGGGTACCAAACAACCTTATAACTTGACCTTTTCATATTTAAATAAATATCAAATTGTTACGCTAGTAGGGAAAACTATACGTCTTAACTTTCTCCTCTATGGAGACTTAAGAGAAACGGAGACATAATGGTCTAAGACGGGGGTCGGCAACGATTTTGTAATAGTGTGCCGAAGCAGGATTTATAACCCATCCAGCACGCCAAGAGCCTAAACGTCATCCTGCGCTTTTTTTTTTTTTTGTAGAAAAGACTTGCATTGCTTTTTAAGGGTCTTTGGAAGGCCATAGAAAAACGCTCTGCGTGCCAATTTCGGCACGCGTGTCGTCGGTTGCCGACCCCCTAGTCAAAGAGATTTCATGTTTAGGCTTAAAACCTACAAATGAAGTATAAGAGTATCTGATTGCTATAGTGAAATTTTTTATTGGACACTGTACAGAAAACAACTTTTACGTTTTGTTGTGTTTTTTTATTTTATTTTACTTTCTTCAATGTGTCGTTCAATTAAACTTCCAACGTTATTTAGATGACGTCTTTAGAACGATATATTTATGTTTAAATTTGGTGTCCAATAACGACGCTCGCGTCTGATGACTTTCTGTGCCAACCTATTGTGCCAACCTACTGTGCCAACATACTGTCCAATAATGTATGGGAATCTATTTGTGTTTAGCTAATCTCGGATTTACAGCATCAAAAAAAATTGTAGGTGCTATTCTGTGTGGTTTTTCTATTGGGGTCTTACTTTGCCACAGGCTTACACTATTACATGTAGTTTATTCATATTATCAAATGCACAAAAAAAATAATAAGACGCGACATTTCCATTTCATCACATTCTATCGCTGAACTAATAACTGGCTCGAATTCAAATTTCGGGATGATTTCGCGCCAATGTTGTGTTCAGTTAAAGTCTCTATTCCCAGATTATCTTTTAAGCTAATCATGTCATATTCCATCGTGAAAACAACAACACATTAGTAGTTGCATTAAGGTTGTACGTTATTAAGTCAGATATATCTGTCGTTGAATAAATCACATTGCTTTTAAATTTTATTCTGACATCATGGCCGCATATTTTACAACTATTTGAAGTCATGGTCATTTGAATTAAATCTTGGAAAACGGAATGACTATCCTGGTACGGTATTTGAAACCATTGTAAAGGCCTTTTGTTTAAATTATAGAAAACGGAATGCCTTTCCTGTGAATGAATTTGAATCCATTGTAAATGTCTTTGGTTTTAATGCTTGTAAAACTAAAGACATTCCAGGGAAGGGATTTGAATTGGTGTTTGGACTTTGAGATTGTTGTGTGGAAGTTTGAAATTCAAGTCGTTGAGCTGCCCACACAATCACATGATAAACGGAGACTCTTGAACTTGGATTAGCGATCGAAATAAAGACCCAATAGTCTTAGCATATTGTAGTATAACTGAGTGAAATATTGTTTTCTTTTTCTCGCATTTCTAAAACAGGAATATTTTGTGTCTGTTCCAGGTACAAGTTATACTTTGATACTGGACACAACATTGAGAAAATGCCCTGGAAATCTCCATTCCTGGACATCAGCTTCTACGATGAGAACAGCTCACACATCTGGGACGTGACCATCCCGAGCCAGGAGCCATTTCTGAAGAAGGTTACGTTCCCTCTGACGCTCAGGCCCATGCTCGGGGGACAATACCCGTCCCCGCGCGACCCTTACCAGACCCTGAAGGTGACCTACGAACTGGACGACTGCTACACCGGGACCTACAACCACACCAACGAGAAGAACCGCGACAAGCAGAACATCGGGCACGTGCCTTGCGCCGCCCTGCTGGACACCGTGGCCTTCGTTCAGCACATCCGGGGGCCGGGAGGGGCGTGGTGCGAGGAGGTGCTGACCTACAGGGGCAAAATTCTGAACACTTTCGTAAGGGACGCACGGGACATCCCGGTCTGCTAAAGCGACTTTGTAGTCGTTGGTTGATTATTATTTTGTGCTTGTGTGTTTTTTTTTGTTTTTTTAGGGGGGGGGGGGAGGCAGTTGTATATTTTCGGACCTGCCTATGAAACTCAAACCAAAAAATACTATGGAGTGTTACTATTGGTTAGTGTTAACCGGATGCGCCATTGTTTCACGCAACTTTCAACGGGCTCTAAGAACAACGCAAGTAAAGCCCAAACCCGTGTAATATAAGGTTTGTGTATATATGTGTGTGCTACACAGTTAGAACACGTTCAAATACCACAACTGATGTATTTGAGTATGTGTGTTTGTGTTACACAGCTGGAACACTTTCAAATACCACTGCTGATGTGTTTGTGTATGTATGGGTGTGTGTGTTTTTTTGTAAAAGAAACAATATGTTTTATATAGTTATATAATTGTGTGATAGGTACTTAAGTACGTCTCGGTAAAGGTACTATAATCATTTCGAAATCCCATGCGTCAGTATTTCTGTCATTGTTTTTACAAGCAATTTTTCACATCAATTATACACGCTTTGAAATGTGTTTCATTTTCCATGTCAATACTTCACATATCCATTTCCATAACAATATTTGTAAAAATAACCCATAGTAACTCTAAACAATCCAGAATTCATGTCCACATTCTATATGTCAACTTTCGAGTCAAGATTCCAGGTGTCAACATTCAATTGAAGATTTCACATGTCAACATTCAAGTCAAAATTTCTCATGTCATTATTTAACTCAAGATTTCTCGTGTCAACATTCAACTCAAGATTCCTCGTGTCAACATTCAACTCAAGATTTCTCGTGTCAACATTCATCTCAAGATTCCTCGTGTCAAAATTCAACTCAAGATTCCTCGTGTCAACATTCAACTCAAGATTCCACGTGTCAACATTCAAGTCCAGATTCCTCGTGTCAACATTCAAGTTAAGATTTCATGTGTCAACATTGAAGTTAACATTCATTGTTTGAATCTTAAACTCAAGATTCCATGTGTCAATGTCAACCTTCAAATCAAGATTCCATGTGTAAAAACTCAACTCAGGATTCCACTTGTGAACATTGAAGTTAAAATTTCACGCGTCGACATCCAAGTCTTCTAGTCATCATTCTTCATAACATGTTACAAGGATATCTCCATGACACACATTAAATCTGTCATTTCGAAATTCTATGCTCATTATTTCTCAAGTAAAGTTTGGAAGATAAACCAATCAAACATCTATATATTGGTGTGTGGTTTTTACGTTGAAAACAATCATTTCTAAGCATTATTTAAAATTAATATAAAAGCTACATCAGAAATCGTGCAGAATAAAAAATAACAAATAACATGCCTTAAATGTTTGGGGGAAATATTGACATATCACCAAAGGTAAAAGCTACTGCATGCTTGTATCATGTATCATTCAACATTCTTTGATTATTCAATACGTGTATTATGTATCATTAATATTCTTTTGTATTCAAAACAAATAGTTAGATCCGTTTACCTGTAAGAAATTGTTATGGAGAATTACACTTGTTTTTAATACATTGAATAATTTTATTTTAATTTAAAATCATACATATTACTAAACTTCATCTGCAGATTAACGGATAAGAAAGCTAATAAACATGAGTTAGGAAGTTTGCTTATTTGGTGAAATCAATAAAAGGGACAGAACTGTGCACTGACTATTGTACAAAATTAACATTCTATTGAAATCCAAGGGAGGCTAATCTCATTTTAAGGCTGATGCATCATTTATTTATAATGTTCGATACAATTAATTTGGTATGCTATTTACATGGAGGACAAAATCAAACTATTTTTAAACAAAATAAAACAACTATTATATAATAAGTAATTAATCGTTTACTACAGGGTTCTGCAACCTTTTGATAATAGTGTGCCGAAGTGGGATTCTAATTCTTTCCGCGTGCCAACAACTTAAAAGTTATCCTGCTTATGCACTCAATTTCTAACAGAAGATACTTAATAGTACTTAATAATAATAAAATAGTTTTTTTCTTAGGAGTCTTCCGCGTGCCATTAAAAATCGCTCTGCGTGCCAAGTCACTGCCAAGTCAGTCGCGTGTGTCGTAGGTTGCCGACCCGTGGTTGACTACATCATTGGTTGATATACGAACACAATTGGCTAGTAGCCAACATTCAATTGCGTTTGTGTTACATTTTTTAAACATTTGTTTTCCCTTTTAATGTAATACAATTTACAGCTTCTATACTGTTTTAATGTTGTCGTTGTTATGGTACAATGCAATATGTGTGTATACGTGATGGGAAGGCTAGTCAAATAGTTTGCACAGCTGAGACGATTCCACATACAAATAATTGGAATTTGAATTAATGAAACACGAAAGACGATGAAAGCTTGTTTGTTGTTGTGTTTTTATTTAAACCTGTATTGTGTTGCATCTAGTCATGATGTTAGAATGAAGATAACAATGACATGCACATAGCTAACTGTAACCAGAAACATCTTGTTTTGTCTCATGCCTGGTAATGCCAGATGCTGCGCGTGATACTTGTCTGGCCCGTGGCCCTTTGGTCTGGTTTTGCAACCTGCATACCCTTCACGTCTGCACACTGCTTGTTGGTTATAGATAAGTCAAGGAACCCCTGTTACTATTAATCTCTTTGGGGAACTTAATCGCAACTAGACGCATTCACATGAATTAAATATCGTGGGGCTCTATGAAAATGAGAGAGGCCATATCTCATAACAATAACAGTTGCAGTCTGGTTAAAAAAATAAGCCCTCTGAAATCTACACCGGACCGTGCATGATTTAGCAGAAATCATGTAAATATTTAGAGGGTAATTGGACAAAAAATCGAGATAAGCATGTTTACGCAAACGACAACTCTACGCTTCTATTGAAAATGTTTAGAAATAATTGTATTCATTTGCTATATAGAATAATGAAGGGAAAGTGACTGGGTTTATTCCCTTATAATTCTTCCATTTCTGAAATAATTCTACAACATTGGAATTTTTCCAACACCAACTCGTTAGAGACAAAAAAACAATTTTTGGTATGTCGCCTTCCTATCTCCACAATTCCGAAAGGTTGTTTTCTTGATGCAAAAGACATTCAACATAATTAGGATCGTCTACAAATTGATGTAGATTATAACAAAAATAATGGTTCAGTGAATGGTTACGTAAGTCAACTGAAGACACTGCAAATGACTGTCCTGTGATGCCATTCACTTTAATGCATTTGCTGACACTGTGTTAAAAGTTGTTGCAGTTGTTGTTGTTGTTGTTTGGTGTTGTTTTTCAATTAGCTTTAAACGCCGAACATTCAAAAGCGTTTTCAAAGTTACTTGAAATAGATCCATTTGTATCTTAATGTTCTTTTTTAAATTTTGAGCTCAGCAACTGATACGGATCTCTGGAAATAGACATGAAACAAATGTAGTTTTTTTTGTTCTGCCTAAAACGTATATTATATTAAAAGCATTTTTTTAAAGCGTTCCCTCTAATTGACTTACATTGGTACGTGTGTGACTGTTTTAAAACTGTTTGTTTATGTGAAGAGTTTAATACAATCGCCCACGTGAACTGTTTAATTTAGGCAACTGCTGAAAACAAATAAAGCGACAAACAGCTGGCACTAATTGGTCCATTTCCGTCGACTGATAATGTATTGAATTGCGCATGCTTCATTTTAACAGGCTATGTTTTCCAGGTGTTTGATGTTGTTGTTTTTTGCATGGACTATAATAAGATGGACCGCTTGCTCTATTTTTAGAGCTTATGTGTACTTTTTTTCCCGTGCGCAACCAATAAGGCTGTCTTAAATTACTTCTATGCACCTCCTTGTTTCTTAAATGTTTCCGCTGTATAGAACTTTCAATTTTAATTTTAATTTTTCATTGAGAAAATCAAAGCGATTCAATAAAACGGAAGTGCAAAGTATTATACGAATCGGGAATTCCGAAAAGCAGTCTTTCGAGTCATCAAATAGCAGAAATATTAAAGCAAGCGGTCCAATTGTATTATAGTCTATGGTTTTCTGTGTTCTTTTGTGTTGTTAATTATGTTTATGTTGTTGTTGTTTTTTTTTTTTTTTTTGGGGGGGGGGGGGGGAATGCTTGGTGACCTTCTTTGTCCATTTGTGGGTTCCCTTTCTTGTCACGTGATGTGTACATCATATGTAACGTCATCAAGCACTGTTGTTGACGTCGCCATTCAAATTACGAGCTTTCAACCAACAAAACAAATATTGTGAGACCATGTGACCGGGCCACACTGATCTTCCAGTCTATATCAACTTCTTCCATTGCGATCTACCGTTATAGTCTCTGTTGAAACTGTTTTAGATGAACACGCATTTATTCCACCTTTACAATCCACCTGAATCATTCGTTTTGTTTTCTATTATGTTGGTGATGTTGTTATTGTTTTTGTCATGCATTCGAAACTAAACTGTACTCCTTATAATAGGGATGTACGTGTAATACGGATTAGATTTTGTTTTCATCTTCAAATATTACGTCTGCTATGTAGACATTTATATTCCGTATTTGATTAATATATTCAGTCGACGTATTACAGTATCTGAGTAATACATTCAGAGCGATGAAATTTTGTATTTGTGTAATACTTTGAGGCGGTGTTTTTTTACGTGTATATTTGAGCACTACATGAATACGTTGTATTTGTTTATTTGAGCAATGCATTAATACGTTGTGTTTCTGTATTTGAGCAATACATTAATACGTTGTATTTCTGTATTTTAGCAATACATTAATACGTTGCATTTCTGTCTTTGAGCTATACATTAGTACGTTGTATTTTGTATTTAAGCAATATAATATTAAGGTGATGCAAATCATAACAATAAAATTTCAATGCACTGAAATAGCTGATTGAGTTTTATAAGGACGTGCAATCTCAAATTAAAATGTATTTTGTTAAATATTATAACAATATGCATTTTATCAAGCATTTATGCATATGTTCTATGAATAAATATGTACTTTTTGTCATACAATATATGTTGATATCTCGATTTATAATACACGTAATCTGTTATAAAATAACTTAAAGTTCAATTTTCTTTTTGTAATTACTTCCTTTTAATATTATATTATATTATATTGATGCCATGGAATAATTAGATCACATATGAAAACTATTTAAAGCTGGTTATCTCGATAACATGACACCTGAAGTCTCGGTAGTGGTTCATAATTTTCTACATTGTATTGTACATTGTACACTGACCTAGAGATGACTCTTGCTTTTAAAAAAAAACTCAACAAACTACGAAAACAAAGCGAATGTTAAACTAGATATAAAGTTATAAAGTTGTCATTTTATAATAAATAACAAAGAAATATTCTATCAATTTAACCTAATGAATTTTTATTTTTTCATTTGTTTCAAAATAAAAAATGCTTATGTCGTGATAAGGCTGGAAGATGTTATGCTGACTTAACCTGACTTTTGTTGGGGTAAAGGAGGCCCTATGATCTAATTCATAGGTTCTCAACGGGGGCGATATCGCCCCCCGGGTGCGGTGAGAAGCTTTAGGGGGGCGCTGACATTCCCGGGGCGATTGGGGGGCGGTGAAGGGCAAGTGGGCGGTACAAACGTACCTGATATATTTTAACACCTCAGCTATATGAATCGATTAGTTTTTGGAGGATAAAATGTGATGTAAACACAAGTGCCGCTAAATATCTGATATCCCCCAACAGTATGCCAAAATATTATTATATTAATAAGAAATAGGAATCGTAGTGACTTTTCGATGAAGTAGGGTTCTGTATTTGGCAAATATAGTGTGCGGCCGGCTGGTCCTGTGGTTGGTTCACCGGACTGTCAACCCTGCTGACAGATCACTGTCGCCCTAACATCTGCTCATATTAATGATATTTTGATCTCAGGTTAACCGAGATGTCCTTATTGTATTTTTAAAGTATTTTACTCTATTTGCGATGTTCGAGCGCTATTGTTAGGCGGTATAGATAAGTAGTAATCATACAAAGTGGGTAATTATTGTAATGTTTAAAAATATACATATAAATTCTTTAGTCACATAATATTTATATAATTTTCCAATAGTTTGTACAGTTTGATCATTTCCAAATTATAAATTGTAAGCCATTTATTTTTATATAAAAAAAACAACACAAATATTAGCTCAAATAAAACGGGCTAATTATATCCCTTTAACAAAAAAATGTTTTCACATTTGATTCAATAATGATGCCGAACAAGTTCGGTTTTGTAATATAACAAATAATACTGATTATTAGACCTACGGCTTTTGCAACCAAAATTGATACACAAATAAACAAATTGCAAGCAACACACCAGGCAAACGGTTCGTATTGATTTATTTAAACCTTTTGTTAAGGCAATTTTTTGAACTATTAATTATTACAATATGTTTCCTTTTCATTTTTTTTAAAGATAATTAATCACACAAAAAAGTCTAGTCCGCCTAAAAAAATTGCGGAAACTATAGTCCAGATGGGCGGAAGGGGGAGGGGGCGGTGAGCGGAACAAAATTGTAAAAGGGGGCGGTGCGCCGAAAAAGGTTGAGAACCTATAATCTAATTGGTCCGAAGGGATACTTTATCAGTGAAAGTGTCATAAACGTCAATGAACTTTGTATTAATTATTTATCAGTGAAAGTGTCATAAGCGTCAAATAACTTTGTATTAATTATTTATCAGTGAAAGTTTCATAAGCGTCAAAGAACTTTGTATTAATTATTTTTCAGTGAAAGTGTCATAAACTTCAAAGAACTTTGTATTAATTATTTATCAGTGAAAGTGTCATAAACTTCAAAGAACTTTGTATTAATTATTTATCAGTGAAAATGTCATAAACGTCAAAGAACTTTGTATTAATTATTTATCAGTGAAAGTGTCATGAACGTCAATGAACTTTGTATTAATTATTTATCAGTGAAAGTGTCATAAACGTCAAAGAACTTTGTATTAATTATTTATCAGTGAAAGTGTCATAATCGTCAAAGAACTTTGTATTAATTATTTATCAGTGAAAGTGTCATTTACGTCAAAGAACTTTGTATTAATTATTTATCAGTGAAAGTGTCATAAACGTCAAAGAACTTTGTATTAATTATTTATCAGTGAAAGTGTCATGAACGTCAAAGAACTTTGTATTAATTATTTATCAGTGAAAGTGTCATAAACGTCTAAGAACTTTGTATTAATTATTTATCAGTGAAAGTGTCATGAACGTCAAAGAACTTTGTATTAATTATTTTTCAATTTTGAAAACCTTAGATCTGTCTGCTTCATTTTTTTTTCTGCGTTACACATGAAATTTCCCTTTTATTGCTAACAGCCAGTCCCTTCTCTCTGATATACACGACGGACTAGGTTTTATTGAGCCCCAGAGTTTTTCTGCATGGTAAAACCTTGAGGCAAAGTTTGTTTTCTGGGTGTCTCCATGGAGTGGGCACTGATGCAGGACGTGCATCTGAATTTCGTAGTCCACCTCCACATTGGCATTCGGCGAAGTCAAAGATCTATCTGTAAATGGAATATATCTGTTTTAACTGATCGACTTGGAGAGTGGAGGAGTGGAGTTCTGTGCTGCTAATATCCTAAAAGTGGCTTTTTTTTGTGTTCTAAATAACGAAACGAATCTATATTCGGTTTACTTTATGTTTCATTTTCTATTTATTTATTTTTATTTTTGGTCGTTTAGAATTGACCATATATCTTTTTTGTAATGTCAAGATAGTGTAAATTGATATAAATTTTCCCTTGGATAAAGTTGTTATTTCAATATTACAAATTATTATAATTAACGTTTGAGATGGAAAAAAAAACGTACACCCTTAAGCAATGACTAAGTTATAATTAAAACAAAAATGTTTCAAATCCAGATTGGCATTCGGGTATTCATCTTGTTGCTCGAGCTAGCCAGGAACAGCAACAATTTGACATTTAAAACGTTTAATTAAAATGCAAGCTTAGACTTAAACCAATCATATGCATTTTTTCATAATAATAGTTAATCATAATGTAATCTTATGTGGTATTTTTGTAAACATTAATTGTATTTGTTATGTTTATGAAATGTAATTATATTAAAAATCAAGCATATTTCATTTCATGTATTACTAGTACTTGGACATAAGCCATATACAAACTATAAGCACTAGGAATTTTTACACGAAGACTCTACCGTAAACAACATTGACAATTTTCACGGCGTCAAGTGCAAGAAAAGCAATCACCTTTAAAGTTGGCAATACAACTATGTTAGATAATAAGGAAGATATCATTTTTCTTTGTCTTTCATGTTTAAATAATGTAAACAAAAAATAACAATATAATTATAAATTATAAAGCAAATAAAAGGTAGAAAAAAAATCTTCTATAAATTAAAGCAGCACATATTTAACTATTAAACTTAAAATATAGATATAATTGGTAAAGATGAACAAAAAGGAGACATTTCATTTACCTATTCATATGTAAATCTTACAATATTTTCGTTCAAGTTAGTTCAGATACAAATGTTGTAAATTATTTACTTTTCGATTCCACACATTTCGATATATAATTTTTCTTAAAAATTGAAAACTTTAAGATTAAACACTGTTTTATTTTTTGTAATTCTCCAAAGGATAGTTACGTATATTAAACATGTTGTATAATTATGTTTTAGAATCTATAAATGTTCTTATAATATTATCATATTTAGTGTGTGTATACGTGTATGAGTGTTTTCGAAAATGCCAATCTTTGGTGATATATTTATTAATGTATATATAATTCCCACTGCTGTTTCTCTCAATTTTTTTCCGGTGAGTATAAATCATATAAATTGTTTTCTTAGATATGTTAATGCATAGCTGGTATTACCCAGCAAGACGTAAAAAATTCATGAAATAAATAGACAGTAATAGTATTAAAATATTTGACTTGAACAATATTGTAACAAATTTGAAGACTATTTCATTCATCTATTTTATTTTTCTTTATTAAATGTTTGTTATAATTAATGTCTTTGTTTAATTTCAATCAAAAAGTCTTTCTTTTTTTCCTAACATTTTTCTTTATGATTTGTTTGTTATAATTAATGTCTTTGTTTAATTTCAATCAAAAAGTCTTTCTTTTTTTCATAACATATTTGTATGACTGTGGGTATGTGAATACGTATGTGTATATTATAGATTTGTGTTTATTTGTGTATGATTGTGACAACGGGCGATCGGTACGAGAACTTGCAAAACAAAAAGTAGGACAATAGTCTTGCAGCGTTTCAAGCGTTACAAGAGTTTCTCTAACCCACCCGACCCATGATGGCGCCTCCAGTAGGCCTGAACAGTACCTAAAAACCACAATTCTAAACTGGCCATCACCCCATTCAACTTCCATCTATAGTAATCCATTCTCGCACTCTAGAATGGGATGACATCTCTGAGATCACCCTTTTCAGTCTTTGTTTGAATGTATTTTAAAATCATGATTTCATGTGAAACAAATAATGCAATTAATTTGTTAACCCCCATTGGTGATATAAATGACAAACAATTCATTAAATTCAGAACTTAACTTGTACTTGTCTTCTTGATATTTTGTTATTATTTGGTTATCTTCGCTGTTCCAATCTCAACAAGCTGTCAAAAAAACGTGTATAAGGCTATGTTCGTGTAGGTTTCATTTAATATATTTATTAGTCATATTTTTTACTTTTTTTTAATTTCCCCTTGTTTGACAAGTTGGTAATGATTTGTTTTAGAAGATCTTTTAGGGGGCTCTTTTCGTTGTCCGAATCGGAAAGTCGCCGTTTTGATAGTGTAGTCATGCATAGACAGAAGAAAGTGATTGAGTGGGGGGGGGGGCTGAAATTAAATGGAAATCAAGCGTAAATCAATAACAAATGTGATCAAACTTTACAATGAAATGTTTTGATGGCTCATCTTCTATTTATAGTATAATTCTGTAGTTTTAGTTATCAATCATATTAAAAATATCAGCATTGAAAGTGGAGGGAGATGTGCAGATATTCCAACAAATATAAATTATCAGTGGGATCGATGATAAATTTAAATCTTTTCTCTATGTTATGCATAAAGTTTCAAATAAAACATAAACAAAAAACAAAAACACAAACAAAAAACTATATATTAATAGTTTTAATTCGAAAAAAAAAAATTATTAGGAAAATCTCTAACAAAATTAACAATATTTTTGAAGCATCAAAAAATTTTTTAAATATTTTAGGGAATTAAAATACACTTATAATGATCTAAAACTGTTTTTCATGTTGCTTATATATAAAAAGAAACCGTTCATTAAGTTTAAAAACAAGTTCTTGAAACATTTACAATACATTCTAACCTGGTTAAGAAATATTTTACATCTTTTAGAATGACTGTTAACATAAAAAAAATGTGCTTAAAATTTTACTATATGGGCGGAAAATGAAATATATAGGCCACTATAGTCTGAACTTATATATGATGTTGTTAAGATATTGTTTAAGTTTTCTATTTTAAAATTTTGTTTAATAAGACTAAATCTGTTTTATACGTACAATGATACTGCTATAGATAGATAACTAGCTCATAAAATCGATCTTTAAAACTCTAGCAAAACTGTCTACATTAACTATTAAACAAAATGCTACGTTGAATTTAATTTCGAAAACTAAAAAAAAGTGTGTTGAATAGTACAATTCTCTTGGTCCAATTAGTTCCGGTCCATTCAACAGAATCCGCACATTTTCTGGCAATTCTCTTTCGCCCAAGAAGCATAGCCGTTGGTGCAGACGTCTTTTCCGTAGTCCACGCAGTCGGATATTTTATCTGCGCATGCGTTGGCTGGGGAGGAAGAGAGCGGGACATGATTCAGTACTTCGGCGTTATCCATGAGAAAAGTTGCATAGTTACTTACAATATAGATCTAGTCATAAATAGTTAGAAAAGCCTGATATGTTCGTATCAATAAACATAGTTCATAATAATACAGTGTTTAGCATTATGTAATATAATATATATATACAATATATATAGAGAGAGCTAAATGTATACAAAACCTACATTTCAGTTGACAATTAGTGTATAGACTTTTACGCGTATTAGACTATGATAGGCAAAACTTATATTTCATCAGTCCATTTACAAAAAAAAATAATTAAGTAAACAAAATCTGATTTTACGAAAATCGACTTTATATTTCACAATCTGCATCTTTATTTTCCTCCTATATTAAATATATTATGTACATTTAGCGTTTTTGAAAGCTGAGCTAAGGATTTTGAAACAAAGAAATTGTTTAGCGTAGATTTTTTTTACTTCAGAAAAGGTACCCTGCACCTCTTGAAAGTGAACTACTCATTTTCATCTATGAGAAATACAGTTTGGAACAAGTGATACGATATTATTGTTTACTAATATCTATTTCACATGAATTGAATTTAACGGGCAAGATGGACTAGCAATGTTGTAATCACCTTTCTCAAATTCTGGGCTTCGTATCCAAAGTTTAAACGGCACGTTTGTTTACTGGGGTCAGGTGGTCATCATAACTGATTTATATAAGTTGTGGATGTAAGTCAGCTAGGTTATATGCTGGCCATTGTGTGTCATGGAATTCGGTGAACGCTACTACGTTAACCTTTTTGACTAGCAAAGTAAGAAAGAGGAATTTTACTTGTTACTCTACTATCCGTTAAAGGCCAATGGGAATTAAGGGTTGTTCATAAAGTTAAAAGTACTATTATATCTGAACATCGACCACATTATTTCTTCAATGCTCTATGCCCTTACCTGTAGAACCACTATCACCACAGCTGTGACAATAGTTAGCGCAGTTGGCTTTAGCCCAATCGGCGTATTCTCCTGTGCAGATACTCGCCCCATATCCAGTACAATCTAGACTCACATCCTTGCAGGTTTGAGCTACTTGTCGGGTCGTCGCCTGGGCGGAATTTGGACACAGACCACAGAAGCTGGCGCAGTTTAATTTCGCCCAATCGGCGTACTCTCCTTGGCAAACGGAAGCTCCGTACGAGGGGCAATCCGTGCTGGCGTCCACGCATGAGGTGGAAGGGGCTGAAGTCGTGGTCACAGCAGATGTCCCCCCAGAGCAGAATCCGCATAGCTTCGCACAGTTTCCTTTTGCCCATTCAGCGTATTCTCCCTGACAGATACTAGACCCATATCCTGCGCAATCAGTACTAACGTCTAAACATGTCGCTTGGCTGGTCTGCACGGGGGACGAGCCGCAGATACCGCAGTACGAGGCGCAGTTCTCCACCGCCCATTGGGCGTACTCTCCCGTGCAGACGTCCTTACCGTACCCAGTGCAGTCTGTGCTTTTGTCAACGCAACTTGAACTGACCGTCGTGGGCGCATTTGAAGTGGCGGAGGCGCATTTACCGCAGAATTTGGCGCAGTTTTCAGAAGCCCATTGTGCATACTCTCCATTACATACGCTGGTTCCGTAAGAAGTACAGTCTTGGCTCTTGTCTTCACACACAGATAAACCTGAAACATTCAATGAAAGATAAGGGAAATAATTATAAATAAAATGTCATATTAACCCTTACAGTCCCGGGCGCGTATATAGCGGAACTGAAGGCAGCATAGATAGAAGTAGGTCGGTACGGGAAGGGTTAATGTTATTGTTATTATTACATTGTGAGACTTGGGACACCGGGGGACCTAACGAAAGAGCGTCGTATAAATGTTTCCAATTTTATGGGTTCAAATCCAGGTTTAAAGCATTTAAAACTGTATATAATTTCCTATTGACACAGTGTTACTGAGTCTATCCAGCTCTAATGGTAAGTAGGCTAACATAACGTTACTTGAAAAAGTAATATTAAACACAAATAACTGAATTTATACACGTAGAGAATTAAACCAACACGCTGCTATTTCGAGGTTTGCGATATCACAATGTTAAAACTTCAACTTCACTTAATATTATGTATAAATTATACATATTATCTGGAATGGTTGGCTAAACTCCAAAACCAAAGAATTAAAATCGAATTTTTTTTTTGTTTTACGAAAAAGCGCTACTGTCCGAGGGGAAGTAACTAGGTAATTATTTTTTTTTTTTTTTTTTTTTTTTGGTGTGGGGGGGGGGGGGGGGTATCAACCTTGAGTTCTCTCGGCGATTAGCTTTATTTCACAATAGTGGATAGAGAAATAGGGGATTAAAAATCAAAATAGTAGTACATGTAGTATTTAAATTCTAGCTAAGCAATACAAGGCAATAATCCAATGACAATAATAATGACAAAGGCATAGAGCTAAAATTCTTTGTCTTATTTTATTGGCAAGGATATATTCCTTTTATAGGTGCCCTATATTTTTGCATTGATTTATATTTTTGAGAAGAACTGTGGCAGAGAGTGGATTGTGTGAATAGAACTAGAGATCGGTTAACCATTCCCGTACCTACCTACTTCTATCTATGCTGCCTTCAGTTCCGCTATATACGCGCACGGCACTGTAAGGGTTAAAACTCGAGTCAAATTGCAAGACTAGTCTTAAACTTAGTATATGTACTTGACGAAATGACATTCTCCATAGAAGGAAGGGCCTGTGGCTTGTAAAATGATTGAATTCAGTGTTTAGGGAACTTACTAGTCGCTGGTGAGCAGAAGCTGCAGGTGAGCTTACAGTTGGCTTTTGCCCAGTCTCCGTACTCACTGCATAGGTTGAGGTCATAGTTTCCACATTCAGTGCTAATGTCTTTACACTGATCCCCGGCTGTTGTTGGGCATTGTAAAATAAAGGAGACAACATATATAATACTGTTATAAAATATATGTGCAAATATTTGATTTTTTTGGAGAACAACCTGTGTCAGCCATATACTTAGATGGCACATATTAGGATATATTGAAGACAAAAAGGTATTTATCAACATGATTCCGTCTTTTATATTACTATTGATTATATATAATAATATATATATATTTAATTATGTGGTAAATAAAACAATATATTCTTACATAAATCTGATTCACAGACTTTCTCGACACAGGCCTGTCTACTTTCTGGCTTCGGATCTTTGCAGTTGACTGCGGAGACCTCACTGGGACCACTGACACACCTGACTGTTCTTGTCTTGACACCACGGCCACACGCCAGTGAACACTGGGGGTATAGAAAATACGAGAGGGGAAACATTTCGATCAACTATGAACCACGGTAGCACATAACAGTATACGTCAACAGACATGATCAGTGCAGAGCACATAACAGTATACGTCAACAGACATGATCAGTGCAGAGCACATAACAGTATACGTCAACAGACATGATCAGTACAGATCACATAACAGTATACGTCAACAGACATGATCAGTACAGAGCACATAACAGTATACGTCAACAGACATGATCAGTACAGAGCACATAACAGTATACGTCAACAGACATGATCGGTACAGAGCACATAACATTATACGTCAACAGACATGATCAGTACAGAGCACATATTAGTATACGTCAACAGACATGATCAGTACAGAGCATAAAGCCGCTACATCCATATTGATGTCATGAAATAGCACTTACGCTAAAACTTTAGCTTTAAAGTAAAATATGCATAAATAAGGGTGATTGTAATTTCCCAATGTAGGCTAAAAAATTTTGCTACTAGACTGAACATTAACCTTCGGAATAAATTGATCATATAGCGATTGCACCGCATTAACCAAAGACGAATTTTGCTTTTTTTGTAGAATCTGATCTAGACAAAAAAGGTTGTGTGGATCTGGCTTTTCCAAAGTATGACATGCTTGCTTGGATTAAGCTGTAAAGCTATTAAATGGCTTAATCAATCAAATAATATATAAATCTTGGAATGAAGCTCTTTGCTTCGCATTATTACATTTAACCGACAATTATATACGATATCTATTTTCTAAGCTTAATTAAAAGAAGTTAATAAACAAGTTCTATTGAAATAGTTCTAGACTATAATTTTCTAATAGACTGCTTCAAATATGCTAAGTGTACAATGTTTAAGCGAAACATATTGTACACAAATCAAACACAAATAAATATAGCTGTATTGAAAAAAAAAGACCTATGCCCACAAGGAAATACAATAACAAGTATAGCCACGTCTACTCTCCCTTGCCTCTAGTCAACAGCGCATGATCAGCTTGTGTCCCATTGCTAGACATTAATGACGGATCACACACGTGTGTAGACTCTAGCTTATACTTGTAATGTGTAATCCGGTTTTTAAAAAATTGATAACAAAACTGTCCGCAGTAAAAATGTAGTCACTGTTTCCTACTTACACTTGACCATGCTGAGGTCTCCCACTGGGCGTCACAGACTACCACGTTGCATACCCTGTTGTCCGCCGGTTTCTTATCAGCCGGACACCGGGCTTCGGCTACGACGGTTACGGCTCCGTTGGCCTTCTGGACGCAGTTCACTTCTCTGGTCTGAGCTCCCGATCCACAGTTTTTATTGCAGGCACCCCACTCACCGGTACGCCATCTATATTAGAAAATGATCACCTGTATGATATTTGTTTTGCAATGACCAAAAATGCACAGTTCGCTTATTCTCCTTTTATAAAATTTACTAAAAGAACCAATGAGACACAAACGTTTGCGAGTCTTATGCCTCCAACAACGCGATACTAGAAATAAAATTAACTATGTCCAAACATGAATAGCATTGGCTGTGATAAAAAATAAAATTATATCTTTACTTGAAACAGAAATTGGATTATTAAAAATATGTAGCGCATAGGATGTATGATTCTAGCAACATCCCCCCTCTCCCCTATTTTTTTTATTAAAAAAAGACAAGGAAAAGAAGCACGTTTTAAACCTATGTCACTTGGCTTAAAATGCGAAAAAAACCTTTAATATTAGGTTGAAATATGAAGGGGAGTTAAGTGCATTCAAACCAATAAAGAGAGGAGTAAGACAGGGATGTGTTTTATCACCAGACCTCTTCAACATCTACAGTGAAATAATACTCCGGAATATCGAACACCTAGATGGTATTAAAGTTGGAGGAAAGAATATAAATAATCTGAGATATGCAGATGACACAGTACTAATAGCAGAATCAGAAAGTGCCCTGCAAACTATTCTAAATAAGGTGGTAGAAGAGAGCCGACTTAAAGGATTAACACTCAATCTCAGTAAGACCGAAGTAATGGTAATCTCTAAGAAAAGACAACCTCCAAGATGCTCTTTATCCAGTGAAGGTGAAAACATCAAGCAAATCAATTCTTTCCAGTATCTAGGCTATACAATAACACAGGAAGGCAAATGCAACAAAGAAATAAAGAGAAGAATCGCAATAGCTAAAAACAGCTTCATGAGCTTAAGCAGTATCATGAAAAACAGGAATATCAGAATATGTACCAAAATGCGCATACTGAAGGGGTATGTTTGGTCTGTTCTTCTATATGGATGTGAATGTTGGACTATTGATAATGAAACAAGGAAAAGATTGGAGGCAGTAGAAATGTGGTTTCTAAGAAGGATGATGAGAATATCATGGACTGAAAAGAAATCTAATGCAGAGGTGTTGAAAACAGCATGTACCTCAAGAGAACTCATTAACACCATTAGGAATAGACAGATGAAATTTCTAGGACACATCTATAGGAAAAATGGTATAGAAAGACTGGCTTTGTGTGGGAAAATATCTGGTAAGAGAGACAGAGGAAGACAAAGGCTAACATATGTAGAAAGCCTGAACGAATGGGCCACGAACAACAACATAAGTAATAATAACTTTCTGCAAAAAGCTAACAACAGGAAAGAATGGAGAGTCATGACCGCCGATGTCTGTTCCAGACCTGGCACATAAAGAAGAAGAAGAATATTAGGTTAACAACCAATCATCAGAAGTAATGGTACGCGAACGCCCTATCTATTTCCAATTGAAATAACTTTCTACTTTTCGTCTTTGTATACGCATATAAGCGCGTGTGTGCGAAAAACAAGGACATTTTTAACAAATCTTTATATACTGCGTTGACTTTGTGGTATTTTTTATCTGTTATGCACCCTTTTAAAAATTACAACGAAAAAAAACTATAAATAATATAAATAATAGTACTATTACTTCAAAACACGTTTCATGCACATTGTTTTATTTTTCTTTCTTTTTTTTTTTGTTGGTCAAAACATTGAATAATCTTTACACAAACACTCGTTTATATCTTTAAAATGACACCTTCTTTTAACTAATACACAAACACTCGTTTATATCTTTAAAATGACACCTTCTTTTAACTAATACACAAACATTCGTTTATATCTTTAAAATGACACCTTCTTTTAACTAATACACAAACACTCGTTTATATCTTTAAAATGACACCTTCTTTTAACTAATACACAAACACTCGTTTATATCTTTAAAATGACACCTTCTTTTAACTAATACACAATTACTCGTTTAAATCTTTAAAATGACACCTTCTTTTAACTAATATATAATTATGTCTAAAGTATACAGACGCTAAATCATTGGACATGTCAAATCAAAAACATCAAATTTAAATACAGTGCTTTGATATTATTCAAATATTGTATCAGAATGAGGAAGACAAAAGAGTTGAATGTGTATAGAGTACGGAGAGAAAGTGGGTTGGGAGAGGGTTGTCACTTACTCAGGTTGACAAGGTTGCGGGTTGCATATTTCTCCCAGTGAGTCTGGCTTGTCGAAAATGCTGCAAAACTTGTCTTCTACTTTTTCATTGTTACTAAGTCTGTGACATTTTATTTCTACTTCATAGTTACCTGCAGAATGGACAATGTTTTATTTTCAATATAAATTATTGATACAAATACATTTTACAACAAGTTATTATTATTATTTGTTTCGTGTGTGTTTAATTTGCTTTAAAATTATATAAAATAATATAAAATTACACGTTTCGTTAAAGAAAAGAAATAAACCAATTTTCAAACACAAATAAAAACGTGGCAAAAAAAACAAAAAAAAAACAACATAGTTGGCATAGTCTGTAATAATACATTTTAATATATACAGTGTTTCAGATAATGCAATAACCTTAATTGGTGTAACAGTATTTATTAAAATAATTCCACAATGAACTGATCGACACATCAAGTATCAACACCTATAGGCCAAAACATATAACCAACATCACCTCTATTTACAGCTATTATAAAATAGAGACCCATATAACCTTTAATGTTTTGTTGTTTTTTTATGTTGTATTGAATAGTCTTTATTTTAAAGGATCTAAAAAATAAATGTAAAAATAACTTGAAATTAAATAGAAAAAAACAACCTTTCTTATTTCAGAAATCTCTGTAAATTGGTATGGTTCTGAAACCTGGATGTGACTGAAGCAAACACTAGCAAACGCCAGTCATTTATATTGTGGATTTCTCCATGCAAAATAATAATAATAATAGTTTTTGTATAGCGCATATCCTGTTGATGACAGTTTATGCGCTGATGACAGTTACAGAGTACAAACTACGAAGAACAGACGAAAATGTATACATGTACACGCAAATACTGCTATCGAAATAGGTGAGTCTTCAGTCGGCTCATGAAGGTGTCGAAGCTAGGGCTCTGACGAAAGTGTAGTGGATGGTGATACCAGGCGGGCCAGCGTAGGAGAATGCACGTTGACCAGAGGATTCTAGCTTTGCACGAGGAATCCGAAGAGTCAGCTCGTCAGAAGCCGAGCGAAGTGAGCGGGATAGGGTGTAGAGCTCCAGACAGGGGCGAAGGTAATCCGCGGCAGAGTCATCCAGGCACTTTAGGCAGAGCCAGATTTTAGGAGATCCGGTTGTTGATGGGTAGCCAGTGTAGAGATCGGAGGAGAGGAGTTATATTTTTTGTCTTCTTCTTCTTAAGACCAGTCGGGCATCACAGTTCTGGACACATTGAAGGCCCTGAAGGGAGGAGGCCGAGAGGCCAGCCAAAAGCGAATTACAATAGTCCAAGCGGGAAAAGAGGAGAGAGATGATGAGCTTAACACAAGCTTCCTTGGTGAGATAGCGACGGATGGAGGCAATACGACGCAGGTGGAAGAAGCAGATTTTGGTGAGGAAGCAGATGTGGGGCTGCATGGACAGAGTGGAGTTCAGATAGACGCCGAGGCCAATCGGAGAGGAGATTGAAAGTGGGGATGGGTAGGACACACCCTGAACAGAATGTAGCGTGATGTGGCCAGACAGGTACGAGAGCGATAGAGAGGTGCAATTAGGACTCTTTTCTTAAATGGTGACCCCAGGGAATAAATCTATACGATGTGTTTATATGCTTTGTCCAGTGGTCAGCTTATGTGTTTTCGATGCTTCGTCCATTAGTCAGTCTATGTGTTTCTATGTTTTGACCATTGGTCAGTCTATGTGTTTCTATATTTTATCCAGTGGTCAATCTATGTGTTTCTATACTTTGTCCAGTGGTCAGTCTATGTGTTAACTCACCACCGCCACACTCTGCATTGCACCTTGTATTCGTGGTCCTCCATTCAAAGCTCTTGACAGTTGGTACTGGCACATTGTACTCATAGCTGACGTTAGGCTGGAAGCGTTGGTCAGCGAAAAATGTATAGACCTACAGGCGGAGATGGCAAACAATTAGAAGCCACAACTATACACAGCGGGAAATGGCAGCAAATAAGTAGAAGTGGTAAACAAGTAAACGCCGTCTTCACGTGTTACATTGCACGAGTATAAACTCGAAAGATCGATGAAATCATTCAAAATATTGTGATTAACCCTTTACCACTTAAACAACCGTAGCCCTGAAATCTTAAGGCAAAGGACATAACTCCTCACAAAAACACAACATGTTAGTAAAAAGTTAAGAATAACAAATTTAATAAGTGACCAAAATTTAACGAAAAAATTAATTGTTAAATAGAAAAAATGAATGCTGAACACAATCAAATGGTTTATTTTGACATAGTATGAATTGCTGACACATACAACTTACAAAGGATGACATTTAAAAAAAAATTATCATAATAATGTACCCATATATAGATGGATAAGACTATTGCATTATTTAATCAATAAAACTTTTTTTTATTTTTAATAAGGAAGATAATAATCCATAAAAGTATAATGTTATATTTTATATGTACCTAAAACATAAAGAAATACATAATAATAAAACAAAACGTTAGTAATAAAAGTAGTAAAGTATCCTCGTTTGATATATTTGGATCTAAGGACATGAGAAGCAGCTTTGACAAGTTTTCTAGGCCACGGTATACTAGGAGATTGTGCGGCATGCACAATGACCAACAGTCTTTACTTTGTCCCTACTGATTCCAGTTACCCATCAAATCCGGATAAACCCCAGACATGGTAACAAATCATAGCCTTCACCAGAATGAGTAATAAATTAATATTATGTATATTGCTTTAGTTATGCCTACTAAATAATTCATATAAATCTCCGGATGTCTTTTATGACTCTAGTTCTTATATTGCACATTGACTTTTCTGTTATTAAACTTAATTCTTTTAAATTTTGAATCAACCATAAACAATCACACACAACACAAAGAATTACATACCTGTGCCTCGACGTCTACAGGTAGAGAACCAATGAAATCAATGGATTCTTCCTCGCCCGCTTCTCCTCTTTGATAGGCAAAGGTGACGCCGTCACTTCCGTAGGTCTGTGATGGAGACGGCATGCTGGGGTTCTCATTGATGATTGGTTTACCATTCACGGAGATGGCTGGAATCAAACGGCAGTGTTTTACGTGAGACTATTTTATATGAGAATATATGTATTTATCGTCCAAACAACAAAATAGAACGTGCAATTCACACACAACAAACACGGAGAACTAAATACAGTAGATACGTTTATGCTTTTCACGGGATTAATAGGAATCTGTCAAGTGATCACTACAGTCGATACTATAGATTTTTTGTATACTTTTTTATACTTTTTTTTTTTAGAATATTTTTTTGTTTTTTTACAAAATTGGAGCCTGTGGACGATATTACAAAGTTTTTATAGAACTAGCAGACGTTACAAAGGATGTGGGACAAAGACAAATTGTACCCAGGTAGCAGAAATATATCAATGTTACCAAGGCTTCAGAAAGAGGCGAAGTGCTTAAAATGTAATGAGCAAATATACCTATCAACAGCAATGAAATGTAACAGTTTAAAGGAACATTGGAATATGTATGACTTATTTTCAGCATAGATCTAGTTTCAAATTACTTACTCATTTTGGCCAGTCTGTTTTTGTTGCGCAGCTGAATTCCAGTTGTTCCTCTTGGTAAATGGACGATTGTGGACCATTCTAAAAACAAAGTAGACCTATAGTTAATATATTTCCGTCCGTCACTCCATATTTCATCCATCCATCAATCCATACAACTAGGCTTTACACACAGCTGTTTATTTTATTTCTCTATTTTGCTTCTAATCTTTCTGTTTATTTACTAATCTTTTTTAGCTATTCATCTATTTATCTGTTCATCATCAATCCATATCCAATAAAACTTATCAGAGGCAGTATTTTTACAAATTATATTTTTCTTAAAAGAAATAGTAATCTTAGCTAAAAATACAATAAATAATATAGGCCTACAGTGGGTCATTCACGTTAAATAATACTATTTAAAATATAGTTCAATTATAGATTGCATATTAAATAAATTGCAAGTGTATAAAAAAAAAGGAGACACATTTTATTTTCTTTTATCAAATTTCATAAATAAATTTGTATACTAGATCTATACTTTCCAAGCTCACATATCAGGAATAAAAACCTTTTCCTTTTCATTATCATTGGTCCTACGTTTAAATTTCCCGCCTCATGAACTTTAACCTTTTTTAAAAATAAAACTACAACTGGCACTGTGAAATTGAATCTTAATGTTATTTTATGAAATGTATGCATGGTGGTGGTGGGGATGTCGTACCATCTGTTGTGGTCCTTGCTGCTCTATGACACTATATAGCTTTTTAAAAAAGGTTGTCGTATAAAATATAGATAGGAAGCGTCAGCAGTGCCATAAACGATAAATAGCAGACTTGAACCTCACTTCACCGGAGTGAGTATACGAACCGAGATTACTCTCTTAGTGCTCGGAGGACAAATACACTTGTGCTACGCAGAGTAGCCAAGTCACCATACAGGTTCGGTGCAAGCAGTTGACCGTTCCCGTCCAGCCTATGCTCCTGCAAGGCTGGGGCAGTCTAAAAGCACGTGCTCGATCGTTTCTTCTTCTTCCCTACCATTCGACACCGCGGGTCATAGTTGGACCTAAACCGTCTGAAAAAGGCACCTATAGGGCAGTGACCTGTACGAAACTGGGCAACTGTTGCCTGATCCTTCCTGACGTGTAAAGTATAGCTTTGAAGCGCCAATAGTGCCATAGATTATACATACCAGAACATGTGGGTTAAGAGTTAAATAGCGCAAGAATACTCCTTTGTAAGGTATAAACATACTTACTCTGGGGCTCTCCGTGTGTCTTGAGACCTCTCGTTGGAGTACAGGTGTTATTGGAGCCCCCGCATACGCCGCATTTGTCAAACTTGTATTTGGAGTCGGAATGACCATCACAGCTGTGGGCCTTTAAAAAAAAAGGAGAAGGAGACTTAGTTGAGTTTATAGACGCTTGGCATAGTGCTTATCAATATAAGATTTTGTTATATGTTAAGGACTCAGCTAGGAAATGAATCTAAGTTTGTCTATTCTTCTGCTGAAATGTATACTTTAGATGATACATAGATGACTGCTAGATGAATGATAGATAGATAGATGAAAGATAGATAGATAGATCGACGTAGAGATGAGATTGACAGATCAAACTTACCTGGCAGGTTCCTTTAACGCATCTATAAAAGTCATGACGCCTTTCGCCGATGCAAGAAGTTCCATCCATGTAATCCTTGCTGCCTTGAAAGGTTCTTCTGTAGATTCTATCTCCAGGCTTAGACATACACATCAGATAGCATTCCTGACTTCCTGTAAATTATACAAAGGCTTAAAATAAAGCCAACACCTATCCATGGTTGTGGTGTATTGTGTGTCTTTTTAGCCATATTTTTTATAATAGGTCTTAGCAATGTTGCAGCTCTATAGTTGCTCAATCTTACATTTTTATTATTAGCCTAACATCCCCATGCCTATATACAATTCGCCGATCAATTGATAAACATATTCTTAATAAGTGTGTCATCGAAGAAATCAAGACAAAACCATGTCCAAATTCATTTTCTTGGAAACTCAAAATGCAAGGGAATTAATTGCAGGTGTCTGTCCGGATGTAAGTGGATTACCCTTCTTTAATGTTTGGAATCGAATGTTACGAAGTTGTGTTTTATGGTCATTAAATTTACTTTAAAAACTATGTATGTGTCTGTCCGTGGGCAAGCTAGGGGTTGACGAGAGGCGCATCCCGGTTTATTCATATATCATAAGGAGCCACACAACAGTTAGTCTACATTGTATTGTAAACACAAAAGCTAATTAGTGTAACTTTTGTACAAGTTCGTAATTTATATATAAACATGTATATATATATATATATATATATATATATATATATATATATAGAGAGAGAGAGAGAGAGAGAGAGAGAGAGAGATAGATAGATAGATAGATAGATAGATAGATAGATAGATAGATAGATAGATAGATAGATAGATAGATAGATAGATAGATAGATGGATAGATAGAGAAAATAATTGTGTACTAAGTATTACCTCAAAGTATTATCACCAAGAAAACAAGTTTAAATAGATAATAAATATAGTTCTAAAGTTTTAACTTTTAACATTTGTATGCTAGAACTTTAGTTTGTATAGGAGAAGTACACGATATGGTTTAAGATGAAGACGCACACGTACATTGAGACAGCAGCGAAGGTGATGAAGCTGGAGAACAGGAAAGAGCTGGGAAGAACTGAAACGACTGGCAAGAGATTGTGGAGAGTGGCGTGCTTTGACGAAGGCACCATTTTCCACAAGGAACACAAAGAACAAATGATGAAGATTTTTTGTTATTAATTTTGTATCTTTTTCTTAATCAAGTATATTTTTAGATATATAAGATGTACAGGATTTACTTAGCATATAAAAATTGCCATAAATTTACCGGGTTCAACTTACACCTGCTTTAAAGTCTCCATCATGAATAACATTTCGAAGCGAACATTGTTTATATCTATTAATCAATCTTTCTTTGCAGATAGCATCAGTGAACATATTTTTCTTTTATCTTTATATATATCTGAACCTTTGTTTTTATTGTCATAAAATAATGTCTCTATATCTTTCACCATCCATCCATCAACCATCCATCAACCCATCCCTCGAGTTATTTTCTGTATGTTATACCTAACTACGATCCCCAAATGGACAAGTCTTAAATATTATGCATGCATGTTGAACCTAAAAGTTCATAGTGTAGAAACATTTCCGGTCCCATTCGTTCATTTACTATCGATACTTGTCAGTGTGCTGCGTTATTGGTTACACAGCGAGTAAGAAAAAATGTAGGGAATTAAATTTTATTTCATTTCCAAAAGATGTTGCCGAAAGAAAACGATGGATTGTGAACGTCAGACGTGAAAAATCACCTTTTTATAATCTCAAGCGTATTGATTCAAGCAAAATAATGTTCCTTTTTCGTTTTAATGTATGTATGGATCGTGTATTATATTGCCAAGAAACGCTATTGTTGACTACTTTATTTTATAAATCAAGCTAAATTTAAGTTAACGCGACTAACACTTCGAGTATTAGTTTTTGCACAATCATTTTTGATGTTGAAAACGGATTCCTCATAACTAATCTTTTAGATTTTGTAAATTTCTAAACGACCAGAACTGGCCCTCGATGTTGAAACAAATTGTCAAAAGCCTGTTATTGTGTTGACGGAAGAATACCGGAAGTTCATCGACACGATAAACCACGAACTTTTTATAAGGTCATGCCTCATTAAGAAGTCCATTTATCCTGCAAAATATTCGCCCACGCATCTACCAGTGACGAAACATTACAAACCCGCTTGCTCCCAAGGAAGCCAATCGTAGAGTCGACCATCAACGGCCTGATCTTTAGTAGCCTGGCATTGGGCCTCTTTAAATTTGGCCTCTGAAAAATTGCACGACTGAAAGAGAGAAACAATTAAATTCAAACATTCAGGTGGCTAATAAATATATTGCAATGCAAAAAAAAAAAAAAATTTTATTATCATTAAATGACTAATGCTTTTAAACAAAAAGTGTTCTAAGGTCTAATTTTTGGGATAAAAGCTGTTTTAGATTAGGATCAAATTTTAGTCAAATTGGTTTTCTTATATCTAAATTGGCATATTGAACTTCTTAACTGTCTTTTTTTATATAGCTATTTATTACAAGTTTGGCTGTTTTATTATCATAATATCACTATCCGTATCAAAATAAAATTAAGGATCTTAAAAAAGGCGAAATTAGTTTTGTAAAGCCCAATTTCGTAAAGGTATATAGCGCCACCTACCTTAACATTGCATAAGTTTGTTTTGATGCTCTCCCCTTCACAAGGTTTCCCGCCAAAACGCGGCCTGCGGATAAAAAAAGAAGCTGCAATTTACAGTGCAAGGCTAACACAGGTTTCTGCAAAAGTAATTCTTTTTTTTAAATCTAATTTGTTTTCTATACTATTTGTGTGTGTGTGTGTGTGTGTGTGTGTGCTTTTATCTAAAGATATCGAGTATGTGAGAGAGAGCGAAAGAGAGGGAGAGAGATAGAGCAAGAGAGAAAGCAAGAGAAAGAAAGGGAGAACAGAAAGTAAGAGACAGACACAAAAATAGAGAGAGAAAGAGAGAGAGAGAAAGAAAGAGAAAAAATGATGCCAATAGAGAGAGGGAGAAATAAGGAGCGCATGAGAGAGGTGAAGAGAAATCAAAAACAAATGAGAACCAGAGAGACATAAAAAAAAGCGGAGAAAGAGATGAATGGGGTAAGATAAGGCGAGAGAAAGACAAAGAGAAGTAAAGAGAAATAGAATGAGATATAAAGAGATAAAATAAAGAGAGAGAGAGAGTGAGAGAGAAATAAAGAGACAAAACAGCAATAGCAGCAAAGACTTACGTTTGTTGTAACCAAAACAGGAGAATCATTCTCTTATAAAATTAATTTTCTTTTTTTTTTCTAGCTTAGTGTTGTGAGGGGGTATTGTAAATGTAGGAGAAGCACATTTGAAATGGACTTTTCAAAATTATACAATGAACTCCCAACCCTTTTCTTTCTCTTGAAAACAAAACTCTTAACAATGTTGAATATATGAATAAATATAGAAATAGTTTTCAGCATGCAATCAATCTTATGTGAAATTTCATTGTTGTTGTTTTTTTTTCAATTTATAAATCTCTTGAAAGAAAAAGAATGCATTGCTTACATCAAAGACTTTAATAAGATGGACCGCTTGCTTTGATATTTATTTCTGCTATTTGATAATTTGAAATACTCTGTTTCGGAATTTCTGATCGCACCCGGTCCTCTAGACTTATGATTTAGTAATTCGCTATGCTTTTCTCAATGAAAAGTAAGTAAGTAGTAAGTAAGGTACCCGTCGGACCGAGCTGATCCATAGGTCCGATGAAGCAGCGTTCACCAGTTTCTGTGGCCACGGCATACTAGGTGATTGTGTGGACAGCACTATGCACAGCCGCCTTTACTTTACCCCGACTAAGGTCAGGTACCCATCACAGCTGGGTAGACACAGGGACACCCTCCAGACCCGGGAAAAAATCCAAGCCTGCACCAGGATTCGAACCCGGGACCTTCGGCTCGCCAGTCGAACGCGCTGCCGCTCGGCTACCGTGCCCCCTCTCAATGAAAAATTAACATTAAAATCGAGAGTTAGTTGTATACAGCGGAAACATGTTGTCAAACTTAAGAGCGTAAAAGTCATTAAAGACAGCGTTATTGGCTGCGCACGGAAAAAAATAACAAATAAGCTCTAAATATAGAGCAAGCGGTCCATCTTATTATAGTCTTTGCGTGAGGACAAATGAACCGTAAATTGTACCAAATAAAAAGTAATCAGGTTAGTGAAAGAGTTAATGTGAAATGTTCAAGTTTTCCGGAAGAATATTTATTGCTGGTTTATTTTCTGAAGAAAGAAAAACGAAAAACAAAACTTTGTATCTTACTTGGGGTTATCACAGTATCTCACTTTGGTTCTGATACCACCACCACAGGTTCTGGAGCACTCGGACCACTGTGTGGGCCAAGCGGACCACCCACCGTCAACAGGCCGTGGACCGTCGGCGCCGATGTCCACGCACTCAGCGTTGATGCAGTACTGTGAAATAAAGGCAAGGTAATGGATAGATAGATAGATAGATAGATAGATAGATAAATAGGTAGATAGAAAGAAAGATAGAAAGATAGATCGATAGATAGATAGAAATATAGATAGATAGATAGATAGATAGAAAGATAGATAGATAGATAGATAGAAATAAAGAAAGATAGATATATAGATAGATAGGTAGATAGATAGCAATATAGATAGATAGATATAAAGAAAGATAGATAGATAGCAATATAGATAGATAGAAAGAAAGAAAGATAGATAGATATATATTTGAATAGGGTATATAGATTAGATAGTTACAAAGATGTATAGATAGATAACTAAATAGAAATCTAGATAAATACATAAACATTTCGAGGGAATTTAAAAAGATCAATGGCCACAAAATATAATTTATTTTTAGCTTTATATCAATACTAAGTTTCTTCATACTTTTATACCTAAAATTAAATAGGTTAAGACACATGTGTTTTAAAAGACAATGTCTGCTTATGTTATTCCAAAGACTATAATAAGATGGACCGCTTACTTTGATATTTTTGCAACTTGGCGAGTCGAGCATTCCTGTTTAGGAGATTTCCGATCACAAACTGAATTATAGACTTCCACTTGAGAAATTCGACATAATTTATCAATTGACAAGTCTTAACGATTATGCATGCATAAAAGGTCACAGAGAAAAACATTTCCGGTATTATTCGATCATTTGATTCGAAACATGTTTGTGTGCTGCGTTACTAGTTGTACGAAAATTTGTAAGGGATAAAAATTTATTTCATTTCCAAAAGATGTTCCAAAAAAACAATACTATGTATTGTGAAAGTGAGAAGTGAAAAATCACCTTTTTATTATATCAAGCTTTTTGCTAAATGCAAAAGAGTTTTTGTTCTTGTTTTTATGTATCAAGAAACGCAACTTTTGACTAATTTATTTTATGAACAAAGCTAAATTTAACCTAACGCGACTAACACTTTGAGTATTATTTATCACCTACTCTCTTTTGATGTTAAAGACGGATTCCTCATAACTAATCTTGTATCCTTTGTATATTTCTAAAAGACTAGAACTGATCGTCGAGGTTGAAATCAATTGTCAAACACCAGCAAAAGCATGCTTTTTTGTTAACTAATTTTAAAGTAGAACCGGAAGTTCGTGATCTCTTCCATTTGAAATAGTCACGCCTCATTAGAATTGTCAATGGAAAACTATAAATTATAACCTATGTTTATCCCAGTTGCCAGGTGTTGTCGGAGAATATAAAGAAATATTACATGTAAATTACAACTTTTAATTAAATAATGTATTTGTAAAAGTAAATGTTTTAATTTTTCAAATTTCGTCGTTTCATTACTTTTCATGTAGAATTACAGAAGAATGTCTTTCTATAAGGAGCGTCTGTAATCTATTATAAGATTAGAACTCAAATTAAGATTAAAATCGAAAGATGTTTACAGTGGAAGTCCTTTTAGGTAGCCTTATTGGCTGAGCACAGATAAATACACGACTCTAAAGCTCTAAAATAGAGCAAATGGTCCATTTAATTATAGTCTTTGGATATACTTATGTTTTATGTCTTATAAAAAGCAATTAATGCTATGGCACGTATATCTCAATGTAATTAATGAGCCTGGACAAACCTTTCTCTGTCCACACATTGACCCATCCATCATGGATGTGCCTGCTTTAAGAATACCATCAGCGTTGACTGGATCCACACACCACAGTTGACCACAAGGATCCTACAAGAAAAAGAATAGTTTTTAACCCAGTAATTTCCCCAAGAGGAAATAACATTTTTCAGAAACTCTTTTAAAAAATGTTGCTAGTTTTGCCGATTAATTCCAGACTTACCGAGTGATTGTAATATTTTGTGCCCACCCACAAGCGGCACTGGTCATCGGAGTCATAAATGACACCGGGCAGTTCTTTAGGCAACTCTTCATGGTGTGTTGGGACGTCGTTGAGACAAGATGCACGGCCAGATCTAGGCAACAATAAAGAAAAAAGAGTCCATCATTTCTGGCAAAATGCATACCTTTCATTTGTATAAACTTATGAAAGTGGTTAACTAGTGGAAGGGTGGAGGGGGATTAAACGCTCCCAATTTAACGTGGTTGATTTGCCAAGTATTTAGACTCTGGTAGATTACTTTAGCTGTCAACGTAATGAATAAAGTAATGAAAAATAAAACGTAATGAATAAAGTTTAGTACAATAGCAGAAGAAAGATAGGAATCGCAAATTAATGTCTTGCTTTGGATATTTTCTTTCTTGTACGTTCTTGTATTATTTTTTTTTCTTTGTATTCATTTCTTCTTTTTTCATGTATTTTTTAAACTGTATTACATTATGTTGTTGTACATCTTGTTGTTGTTGTTGTTGTTGTTTTTTACGTACAATTTTGTTTTAAACTGGTGTTTGTTCTTTTGCATGTATTGACATACATTTGTATAAGTAATTTACCCTTTGACCAATTAAAAGATGAATTATTGTGATGCTTATTGCATATTTAATGCAAAGAAAAATAGAGTGTTGAGTATTTTGGTCTATCAGCCCGAACAAAAACTTTCTTTAGTCTGCATAGCTTATATTTATACATAATATTATATACTTGCATATTGCATATGTAAAAAAGAAATATCATTGGAAATATTATCTGTTGCCATCTCGTTTGTCCAAAACTCAATACAGGATAATAGCATGAATGTATATAACATTAGGTTTGGGGTTTAGGTGTTCGTGGAATAACTGGGACATATAGCCTACCTGAGGAATGCCAGGAAGGACGCTTGGCTACAGGCTGACCACTTGAAACTGTCCGGACCAGTAGCTCCAGCAGAGGCCATCACATTTTTGCTGTCGCTGCAGGAATTCTGCGATCCGTCGTGTGACAAACCCAGTCTGTAATTGACAAAACATGTTCAACGTTTAAGATTGTCTAAAACAGCGTTCGGCCGCCTAAGGCACGAGTGCCAAACCTGGCATGCAGAGCGATTTTCAATGGCACGCGAGAGATCGCCAAGAGGGGTTTTTTATTGATGAAAAAAATATCATTTTTCGGTTCTGAATACTGACTGTTGAAGCCGATGTTTCTGAATGACACAGCGACATATTTCAGTGGGTTAAACGCATTTACAAGGACGGTGTCAAACAGCACTTGAACTGTTAGGGAAGGAAAGTCATCTGCTATTCTCAACTGCTAGGCATTCGTTATACATTCAGCTTTTGGTTCAACTTACACTTGTGGACATTATTTATTGCACATGAAAGACGTTTTAAGCAGTCAAATGGGTCATTTACATTTCACTACTCAGAAATGACTAAATAAATATCTGCCATTATAAATTAGTGATGAGCATTTAAGGACAAGGCGCTCATTAATTAATTGATACTGACTAATTACATTTAAAAGAGTTTTTTATGTTCGTCTTCTATAATTAAACATAAAAATAAGTAATTCTAAAACAAATAGTTTTTATTTATTTCATAAAGCTAAGAGACATTTCAATATAATTATATTTTGTAATTGTTGTAATTATTAATGTTTAAACGATAAACTCCTTAAAAGGACAGACAATTAATGCTGGAAATGTTTATTTACAACTGTTTTACGTAAATTAATTGTATATCTCTAATAATTAAATCTTATAATGAATACCTTAAAGCTGAATTTATATAAAGAAATAATTAGTCAGTAATATTTGTTCTATTATAAAACATAACTTATTTGGCATCACTATTGAATCCAATTTAGATACCGAACTACATTAAAGGGAGATAATTAAACCGTTTTATTTGCGCTAATATTTCTAACATTATGTTTGTTATTTTTCTTTTATAAAAGACTAAATGTCTACAACTAATAACTTATAATGACCAAACTGTAAAAAGTAGTTGAAAATCTATAACTATTATATGACAAATAATTTATAATATGCATTTTTTAAACATTACATTTACCACCAAGTTTGTATGATTACAACGTATCAATTCCGCTTTACGATAACTTAATGTAAATTACCAATAAGTCAAATTAAATTAAAAAAAATCTCAGTTAAACAGAGAACAAAATATAATCAATATATTAGCAATGACTAAATCCTTATTCTGGCAACCAAAAAATGTTTACAAAATAATTACCATATAATTCGTGAAAGTTTGGTAATAAAACTTTGTATTTGGTATTAATGCAAATAAAAAGGATGATAATCATAAACACGTTAGTTTTATATTAAATATAAAACGCTTTAACGATTTTCTCTATAGATTTCCTTTGCTTTTGGCTTTGGTCTTGCTACGGAGTTAAATTAATTGTCTTATAAAAAGTAATAAAACAAGTATAATAGAGCAGGTTCACTTATAGGCTGTTGGCGCCTCTGAGCGGTTTAGATATCCTAGTTTGGCGCGCTGTTAGAAAAAAAAGTTGCCGACCCCTCATCGAAAAGATTATATTTTTTTCATTTATACACAACTAATATTAAAAATAATAATATAAAATATATCTACTATAAGCTTTTTGCAAATGCCCCTTCTATAGAGAAGATTAATGCATCATGCATTATTTTTATTTGGATTTTAAATGAAGTGAAGTGGTTGGTTTTCCTGTTTCGTTCAGGTAACCCATTCCATGACAAGATGCCGCTCGTGAAGAAAGCATTTTTTTTGTTCTGCGTTTGTTTTCACAAAGACGTTGCTGGTGACAATATATTATCTTTAATTTTCAGTCCTATGACTGATCCCCAAAATCAGTTTCCCCTTTTTCTTCGAGGGGAAAATTTTTTTATTTTCTCTAGTTCAATGGGAAAAATTGATGAGAAAAAAGTTTTGTTTTACAGAAAAAATAATGCATTAAAAGGATATATACTGATAACTCTGTTATTTTGGAGTTTTTAAATAAAGACTTAGTATTTTTTTCTACATTTTTACAGATCTAGTTTATGAAAAAATTTGTGTTATTATATTCTACATTATTTAATGAGTAGAAATTCATCTTCAAAGCTGATAGATTTTACGTTAATAATAACGATTCACCGATGAAACAATTTAGTCATGATTTACTAATGACTCGAGACACTGTGGTCGAGCTGCAGCGCGTTCTTCTGGCATACCGAAGGTCCTGGGTTCGAATCCAGTTGAAGGCTAGAATCTTTTTTTCCATGACACGAGGGTGTCCCCGAGTCTAACCAGCTCTGGTGGGTACTGGACTCAAGCAGGCTTCCGTAGCGGAAGAAGCTCGATGGATCAGGTGACGCTCTTGGTCCAGAAAATGGCTGACGGGTTTCAGCGGAAAGAGTCTACACTAGCAGTGTTCCTGGATTTTAAACAGGCCTATGACAAGGTCTGGCGGCCGGGGTTGTTGTTGAAGCTACAGAGGCTAGGAATAGCCTCTAACATGTACAATTGGATCAAAGGGTTTCTATCCCGAAGAACAGTTGCAACTCGTTACGGGAAAGCGGTTTCTCGGAAGCGCGTCCTGGAGCAAGGATTGCCCCAGGGCTCAGCACTGTCCTGTACATTGTTCCTGGCTTTTATCAACGACCTGCCGAACTATCTGGGATGCTCGTCGCTGCTTTTCGCAGACGATCTTGTGGTCTGGTCGACCGGGAGGGAAGCGCGTGCTCTCGAGCGGGCCCTCCAGCAGGATTTGAACGCAGTAGCCTGTTACGCCAAGCTATGGGGTATGGAAGTAAACTGCCTAAAAACAGTTTACTCGCTCTTTACCCTCGGAATCGATATCCTCAAAGATCCGATCGAGCTGAACATTGACGGCCGCGCCCTGGCATGCGACCAGAAGCCGGTCTATCTCGGAGTGACACTGGACCGAAAGCTAACGATGTATGACCATGTGAGGTTAGTCCAAGAGAAAGCATCTTCTAAGCTGAACATTGTCAAGAGACTGGCCAGTACTGGCTGGGGTGCGAAGGCGAGTGTGTTGAGAAATCTTTACCTAGGAGCGGTAAGATCTCAGATCGATTACAGCCTCCCGGTGCAAATCTATGCGTCTGATACTGCTTTGAAGACGTTGGACTCTGTACAAAATCAAGCCCTCAGACTAATATGTGGAACGTTCCGAACCGCCCCGACATCGGCTGTTGAAATCATGGCAAACGTGCCGCCTCTGAATGGGAGAAGGAAAAGGGCCGTTATTACTGCTTACGAGCGGTATAAGCGGTTGGAGGAAAGTTCCCCCCTCAGGATGCTCGTGGATTCCTGGGTGGGAAGAGCTCGGATCTCAATGCAGTCCTTCATGCACCACGCACTGAAGCTCAGCGCAGAGATTGGACTCCCGGTCGACCGCATGCCCATGCGGACGGGAGTGGAACCTCCTCCTCACCTATCTTTCAACCTACCAGAGATACGGGCGAACCTGATGGAAGCAGTCGGACCCAGCGCTTGCCTGACTGAGAGGCGCGCAGCTGCTCTAAGGACGGTACGGGCATACTCGGGATTCGTTGAGGCATACACTGATGGGAGCGCGATCAGTGGTATCGAAGCGCGTTCTGGGTATGGTGCTCTTGTGTCGTACCCGAAGGCAGAAGAAAAACGGGCTGAGCTAAGTGGGCCGTGTGGAGCAATCTGCATCTTTGATGCGGAGATGGAAGCCATCAGAATTGCCGTTGAGGCAATAGGGAAAACGTTCGAAGAAACACCATCTGCTCGTGATGATGTGGTTATCTTCACTGATGCACTTTCAGTTCTCCAAGCCATCGACGGCTTGGGGAGTTGGCCCGAACTGCTTGTCCGACTATTAGCTGCTATTTCCGATCTGATCCTCAGGTACGAGGTGAAGGTCATCTTGCAGTGGATTCCAGGTCATGCAGGAGTCCCTGGCAACGAGATAGTGGATGCCTTGGCCAAGAAGGGATCCCTGACACCCACTCCGGAGGGTCCGTCCACCTTCGCGAGTGCCCGCAGATCAATACGTGAGTGGGAGACAAGACAATGGAACAAGAGTTGGGACGAGTCTGACAAGGGTCGAGGTGTGTGGCAGCAACTAAAACGGCCAAATCGAGCTGATCCGTGGTGGAAGCTCCGCAGGAGAGAACAGGCTACGATAGCCCAGTTCCGTACAGGGCACTGCCCTATTGGTGCCTATTTCGGACGATTTAGGCCCAATTTCGATTCGCGGTGCCGACATTGCTTTGAAGCAGAAGAGACGGTCGAGCATTTGCTTTTAGACTGCCCTGCCTTGCAGGAGGAAAGAGTAGATGGGAATGGTCAACAGTTTGCACCATCCCTTTATGGGAACCTGGCTGTGCTACGTAGTACAAGTGTGTTTGTCCTCCGAATCCTAAGAGATTAGTCTCGATTCGATCACTCCGGTGAGTGAGGTTTAAAGTCTGGTGGGTACTGGACATTAGTTGGGAAAAAGTAAAGGCGGCTGGGCATTGTGCTGGCCACACATCCCCTAGTATGCCGGCTATATAAGCTGGTCAACGCTTACTTACCTTATATAAGTAAGCCACATACAGCCTAGATCTATATATATATATATATATATATATATATATATATATATATATATATATATATATATATATATATATATAATAATAATAATAATAATATTCCCTTTAAAAACACTTTATAAAAAATAATGAAGACTCAGGATATGACGATCTGAGTCCTATAATGTTATAGATGTTAACTTTATAAGACCACTGAATGTAGCTTACTGCCATCTATATTGAGGCGCATATACTCAAGTGTAGGTCAAATCAAATCTTGACTCACGTGTGACCCAGCTCATGAGCAAATGTCAGTCCCGTATCAACACCTGTATCCTCGACATACGCGCAGCGACTTCCGGCAGTGCATACTCCACCGGCGTTGGCGAGTCCTACGGTAGTGTGTCCACTTGCCCCATGCTGTAAGTCCACTCTGAGATATTAAAAGACAACAAAATTGACGTATAATCATTACATAACAAACATTGTTTTTCGGAAAAACTTAAATTGTCGTTAGGTTAACTTGAATGCAAAGCCAGCAACTAAAATATGCTAGGCTATGCAAGAAATGGATCGATTATAAAGATCCTGTTAGCGTCATGTTTATGTATTCACAGTCAGGGATTGTCAAGAAATAAAGAAAGCATTCTGAATTAATGTCAAAAGCAAAGTAGAGTTCCCTTGTCAAACCAGTTTGTTAAGTCTGGGTTATTTAAAAGCGCGTTCGTGGGTTCGAATCCTGGTGGAGGCTAGGATTTTTTTTCCAGGGCTTAAGGGTGTCCCCGAGTCTACCCAGCTCTGATGGCTACCTGACATTAGTTGGGGTAAAGTCGGCTGGGCATTGTGCTGGCCACACATACCTTGTATGCCCTGGCCACAGAGACTGGTGAACGCTGCTTCACCAGCACTATGATCAATTTGGTCCGAAGGGTACTTGACTTACTTAACTTAAACGTATATATTATTACTGTTATTAAATGTTCAGTTAGCTTCCCTCGTGGCCACAGAAACTGGTGAACGCTATGATCAATTTGGTCCGAATGGTACTTTACTTTTTATTTAAACGCAGAACTTGAAAGGTGAATCGAGTCTCTAATTATCAAGTACGAGAGAGAATTCGTTAATGCGATTGGGTCAATACAACTATACCACAGTATATAAGAGCAAACAACAGAGTGCTATGGCCACATCACAATAAAGCAATGACAGGCTAAAGCGATTATGAAAGACACAAACAGAGGATAGAGAAACATGATGATAATTTAATGGGGAAAAGGCTGGACGATGCCCTTAGAAGTGCAGACAAATGAGGCGAATGGAAGAGGATTGTGTTTATGTCACGTGTAGCTCCCCGACTGCCCCCCCCCCCATTAAAAAAAGCAACAAATAATGAGCATATATGATGTAGAAATGTCAGTAAGACACTTTAGTAAAATAAAACTTCATCCCTTTCGCGTAAACAGTACCTGATGAAATGACTTATCAAGTGAAAGGTCTTGCCTGGCAAAAGTGCTTACCTGGCAAATGGGCTTACCTGGCAAAAAAAAGGGGATTATCTGATGGTGTGCTTACCTGGTGAACAACACTGCAGCATCGTAGTGCAGCGGGTCCGAGTCCAGGGCTGGGTTCTCTCTCTCCTGCCATTCACAGAAACTCTTCAGCCCGTACCTGGCGTCTTCAACCACCTCCAGGCCAGGCTGGTCGTCCTGTAGAATTTTTATCTTGACCACTGCGAGGTGCAGAGTTTGACTGAGACTAGCATCCATAAATCTGGCAGCGGCCTTAGTCGGGAAAAAACATTTCATTTGTTAAGTACAATTCAGTTAACGCGTAAAGGTTATAAAAAAAAAAGAAGTACAAAGCTCTCTGTATATGAATCTAAATCTCTCGCTGTGCCCTTGTTATTAAAAATGCAGGTAAGGGATTACAATAAACCAATCTTACATTTGCGGACATTTTTTATTGGATTTGAACACAAAAAAAACGTGTATGCTTCTCGTACATCGTTAAAGTTTCATTTCTATCCAGGAAGAGCAGCAACATTTATTTACAATATGTTTGTGAAGCGGAGCTTAGAGCTGCAAAGCTGTGCCTAGTTACTTGGAGCTTGAGTTCAACCCAGAGCTAGTAAACAATTTTTAAGGTTTCTAATATTCAATAAATACATCTGTGTTATTTTTCGGATGAAATGAGTTAATGAGTGTTTATAACCTTTTAACCCTTTTAGTTGCCATGGCAACTTCTACTAGTAATCCTTCAATAACTTAGATCATTCCCCTTTATTTTTGTTTTGTCTATTGCAAAATTGTAGTTTTTAACTTATATTATAAATTCATTTATTTGTTATGGAGCCCAAAGTGGGGCGGGACTTAATAACATTTTTTTATTGGAGCCGTGCTTTCACAAATGCAATATGGACAAACAATATTGAGACATCTGTGTTCATTTTTATCAAGATTAACATTTGGCTAAGGAAAATGAGAATCTTGTGTAATATATTTCGAAGCCAATGTTCTGGAATTAATTAGAGTAAAATAAAAAAAAAATGACCCTTCACATTTCCAACCAGGGGCGAAGCCACAAGGGGGAAGCTGAGGAGGTGCTAAGCCCCCCCCCCCCCCCCCCCCCCCCCCTAGAATTGAAACAAATCTCTTTTTCAACAGATTTTGTAAAAATAAGTACTAAATTCGAAAAAAATTTGGTAAATATTTGACATGCGAAAGCTCAGCCCCCCCTCCCCTGGAAAAAAATTCAGGCTTCGCCCCTGTTTCCAACTACCTGATTGGGACCCAACCATCACTTTACGCTAAAAGGCCACTGACGTGTAAAGACAAGTTTTGTTTTAAGACATTTTAATGTCGAGCGTATGCCTACCACGTTGGTGATGGTCAATAGAAAATTGCGTAAGTCCAACCCGTGGGTCTGGTACATTGTTTTGTCGGCCACTAGTAGAAGTTCCATGTACAGCTCATCAGCGGATCTCTTCTTGGACGAGTGGACGGTCAGGCCAGTTAAAAGGTCATTGTTGTAAATGTCACTTGCACCTGTAATGAAATACAGCTTGTTATTAAAAGTAGCCTGAGCAAACGGGCCTTCAAGCTTTTAAGTCCAGGGGCGTGACGATACAAGGGATGTGTCAAGTCAACTTTAATCCAAGACCTTGCCGATGTTTCATGCCGCATGCTAGGCATCTGGTAGGCACATGAACTAGACTTCCCCTTGATCTCCTAATAGAATTCCCCCACGGATCAGTAATGACCCGGCATTACCTCTTAAACATGCACATTCAACCATTAGTACAAATACCTTGTCATACAGGACACGGAACTTGCTGAGTCTATACTAAGCTCTTGTGGGTACCTGACATTGAATTGGGCAAAGTGCATCTTTGCATTGTGCTCGTGACACAATCTACTTGTATTCTCTGGCCAAAGAAACTAATAAACGATGTTTCATGAAACCTATGAACTAGCATTTTCTAAATAGTATACTTTACATTAAAATGTGTTATTCCAAACTAGATTCTTGTTGATTTATAATACAAAGGTGAATGAAGTCAACACAGAATTTTCAACAAAACTACGTACATTTTTTTAGGAATGTTTTGAACATCTTCAACTGAATATCTAAAGTTATCTACCTTGGCATAGTTTTCTCTGTGCTGCTCTCTTGAACACGATGTGAGGATTGTCTCCACTTAAGCTTCTCTTGGCTCTGCTTGTATGGTGCACTTTGATTGGTTTGATCACAAGGTCGTGAGTGTCCTCTGGAACGCTTATTATCCCATGCTGACACACACGAAAACACACACAAACAGAAATGAGTTTTGAAAATAATGACTGTGCCAAAGTTATATTCTTATTGAAGCTGGTTTTACACCTCGTTAAGTCAGCATGTTTTGATATTTTTTTAGTCTAGCAATCATAAATAAAAATGATAATGAATTTTTTGTTTTGATTAAATGGGTGTTGAAAATGTTTGTAATAAATTAATGCAATACTAGATCTAGTTGTATAGCAAAGATACGGTTCATTCATAAAGTTGTTATTGATTTAATTGATTGCACCTAACATCAGCTGTTTAACAAAGTGTGTAATGAGACTGTAGAGGCAGGATTATTTGCTCTTCATACGCCCGCAAAGATGAATGTCAATGATGACATATAAACCGTATATACCGTTAGATAATTCAAACGTAATTTTCAACGTTTAAAGTCCACACAATTAATAACCAGATATAATGCAGCTCTTTTGATTTAAAACGTATTGTGTAGAAGTTTTAAATATAATAAAACAGTTTCGCGATATAATAAGGTAACGTTCTTTCGTGGCCACCCACAAATGATCATTTAACTAGCCTTATGTTCATTTTAGCTTGTGGAATGTTTTTATTTTTGTCGCATTGCATCTCACTGGCTGAACTTCTGTTATTTTTTGTATTACAGATTATAGGTAAAGGGGCAAGGGAAAATCACTTGAGTCTAAAACGCATTAGAGTCTAGTAGATATCTGACACCTGTTGATGCAAGTAAAAACGGCAGGGACACTGTACAGGCTACTATTCCACTCACATATTATGTCTAGAATATGTAGTAAAAAAAGTGTGAACTTTGTTTCACTTGCCACATGTACCCAAAATATCTCAAAGCAACGCTTTACTTAATTTTTAACGAAATAGTCTAAATCTCACTAATCGTGTTTAGGTTAATGAGTTAAAAACAAACAGTAACAGTTGCTGTATTGAAGTAAGTTTTTTAAGTGTAAACTTCGAATATATAAAACTTTACAACTCACCAGTCCATCACAGATGGACACTGCCACTGTTGACTTATTGTGAAATCTGGAGTAGCCAGTGTAGAAGCAGTCGGTGTCGGAGCTGTCTGTTCCAGGGGCGTGGATAACGCAAGGGAGAACCTGCTTAGAGCCGTTGACTATACGCTCACTGATACAGCCTGAAATTAACAGGTTGTTTTATAGAGTACTGTTGTCTAGCGCTGGAATATGCCATGATCAGAAAAAATGTTGATCGAAGCCATGCAAACACTTATTTTCAATAAGTCAGGAAGATATCATTGAGCCATCCAGCTCCAAGAAGCCCATACTTAATACAAGTCATCCTTCCTTAATGCATTTGGATTTACCAATTGTAGATCACCCGTTTGCATTATTGTGTTTAATTTGCCTTTTTTTCAAAGCCCAAGACATATGCTAAATTATATACCCACCAAGCTATTTATTTAACTAGAATTAATTAATATAGTTAATGCTAATCAGATTTAAATAAAGGACAAAGAGCTGGTTGTAATTAATAAGCAGGAAATTTCATACATAAGATATATACTATCAACAGATAAGACGTGCTTTTTGAGGTTATTTTCCTTCGCTATGCTTTGACATAGCTCTCAGCTCTTATAAATACCTAACATTAGTAAGGGAAAGAATGAGCCTTGTACTGGCCACAACCACAAAGAAAACTGGTGAGCTCTTACCCCTTGGGCCTACGTGTTATTAAACTGTCCCCCGTTTTACAGCAATTCTTACCTGGTGCTATAAGGTTGTTATTGTGATCTAAAATGAGTTCGTAGGTTTTCCCGAAAGCAGTCACGTGATATTCAAGCCTGTCTTTCTTGGTTCCGGTGTCACGGCGATGACGACTTCCGCCGATGTGACGTGGTGACGTCAGAACGTATTCTGGAACTAATGACATGAGTTTGAACATATTAGAGTTTAATTTTTACAAGATCGTTTTAGATCCATGTCTTAAATAACATTATGATATTAATATATATTCTATCTTGAAGGAAATTCTGCAAAACGTATAAGAAGCTAGTCTGGTCCATAGTTACGTCACTGTCTAGAAGCAATATATAATCTTACGCTAAAAATTAAAAGTGAAGATTCGAAAGGTAAAATATGCCCAAGGAAGTAATTCCCTGAAAAAAATTTAGTATTAGAGCATAAGCTTAAGGCGCTGCAATTCATACCTGTATTCGATTGTGCATCTAGATTTGCCATATATTATAACGATAGACTATCGTCAATCAACGTTATTTGTATAGGCTACACGAGTGAGTGTGTCTTTGTGAGTTGTTATTATTTTAGAATAAATTACACACGATTGATTTTATTTACCTGTATGCTTAATATTTACAGTTAGTCCAATACGACTGGTGGATATTTATGTTGTGAGCGGTATGAAAGACTTCCTTCGAGCTTAAACGTGTCATTTATATTTATGTAAATCTGTGTCAAGGTTTATATTATTTATAAAAACATAGTAAAGCCTTTTACTGGCTTTGACGTTATTTCCTGTTTCTAGATTCTAGACTTCTAAAAGATAAAGTTTAGACAAATAACACGCGTACTTCTGGCAATACTATAAATAAAAGGTGCATGCTGCCGTCTGCAGAGAGTTGAGCAGACGGCGAGAAATACATAAAGAGAGAGAGAGGGAGAGAGAAAGAGAGAGAGAGAGAAAGAGAGAGAGAGAATGAGAGAGAGAGAGAAAGAGAGAGAGAGAGAAAGAGAGAAAGAGAGAGAGAGAAAGAGAGAGAGAGAAAGAGAGAAAGAGAGAGAAAGAGAGAGAGAAAGAGAGAAAGAGAAAGAGAGAGAGAGAAAGAGAGAGAGAGAGAGAGAGAGAGAGGAAAGAGAGAGAAAGAGAGAGAGAAAGAGAGAAAGAGAAAGAGAGAGAGAGAAAGAGAGAGAGAGAAAGAGAGAGAGAGAGAGAGAGAGAAAGAAAGAGAGAGAAAGAGAGAGAGAGAAAGGGAGAGAGAGAAAGAGAGAGAGAGAGAATGAGTGAGAGAGAATGAGCGAGAGAGAAAGAGAGAGAGAGAGAAAGAGAGAGAGAAAGAGAGAGAGAAAGAGAGAGAGAGAGAAAGAGAGAGAGAAAGAGAGAGAGAGAGAGAAAGAAAGAGAGAGAGAAAGAGAGAGAGAAAGAGAGAGAGAGAAAGAGAGAGAAAAAAAGAGAGAAAGAGAAAGAGGGAGAGAGAGAAAGAGAGAGAGATGAAGAGAGAGAGAGGGAGAGAAAGAGAGAGAGAAAGAGAGAGAGAGATAAAGAGAGAGACACAGAGAGAGAGAGAAAGAGAGAGAGAGAGAAAGAGAGAGCGAGAAAGAGAGAGAAAGACAGTCTCGGTCTGTAAAGTAAAATATGTCCGTCAGACCCATTTATCCATTAGGCCTGTGAAGCAGCGTTCACAAGTTACCATGGCCATGGCATACTAGAGGATTGTGTGGCCAGCACAATGCCCGTCCGCCTTTTTTTCACCCCAACTGTTTTGACGTACTAATCAGAGCCAGCCCCCACGAGAGGGGGTACAGCCGGTACGCCGTACCGGGGCCCATAAGAGTTTAAGGGGCCCATGAATATTAAAATGTAAATTGTCAATTGCATATGCCCGGGGAGGCACTTCCAGGGGGGGGCGACAAATGTAGTCTAAATATAGCAAATATAGCACTAAAAAAGCACTAGGCTAACAGTATGCGTGGGGGCGGCGCTGAAACGTTTGCCCTGGGGCGCCACATAAGCTTGTAAAGGCTTTGATGAAGGTATCATAATTTAAGACAAATGTGGCCTATTGAAAATGTATTGAAAATTTAAAAGACATTGTTTCGTCATTTAACAAATTGTATTTTGGATAGAATCTTCACAAACAAAAAAATTATGTGTCTACTGTATTGCCACAGCAGATCTAACCTTACATTTGACTACACGGCATGCATTACTGGTGAATATTTACAACTGACAAGAGTAACACCAATAGATAAATCACTAAACCTAGAAACACTAGAGCTGGATCAGCAACATAAGGCGCGCGTGCCAAACTTGGCACGCAGAGCGATTTTCAACGGCACGCGAGACCTCCAAGAATTTTTTTTTAATTGATGAAAAAAAACAACAACATTTTCTGGTTCTGGATGAGGAAAACTGACTGTTGAGGCCGATATTTCTGAATGACATAGCGACACATTTCAATGAGTAGAACTTGCATTTACAATGACCACTGGAATGGATTTGCATTGAAACTGGACATATATCTTGCCGTGAAATCAATTTCAAAACATTTAACTACATGTACATCCCTATATTAAGGCAGATATTTAGATAGATAGTTTGAGCTTATTCAGAAATACACGGAGTACTCAAAGTGGAGTTTTCTAAGGCAAGACTTTCAAAAACTTTTCAAAAATGAGCATCCAAATGTGCCAATTTGCGGGGGAAAATCTGAAAGTAAGCTGTTTAGCTTAGGAAAGTCATCGGCTATTCTCAACTGATAGGCATTCGCTATTCTACTTTCAGCATTTGGTTCAACTTACACTTAAAAATAAGTCAGTTATCTTTTTTATATTACAAAACATAACTTGTTTGGCATCACTATTGAATCAAATGTGGAAACAGTTTTTTAATTAAAGGGAGGTAATTAAAGCATTTATTTGCGCTAATAATTTTAGTAAGTTTAGACAATAATGACAATAATAAAATTGATATAAAATTTATTTGATATAAAAACATATAAAAGGGATGATATTCACAAACACGTGAATTTTTTTTATTAAATATAAAACGATTTTCACTATAAATAATTGCCTTTGCTTCTGGCCTTGGTCTTGCTACGGAGTTAAATTAATTGTCCTACTCAAAAATTTTATATAAAGTATAATAGAGCAGGTTGACTTTTAGGCTGTTGGCACGATGAATGATTTAGAAATCATAGTTTGGCAACACTATTAGCAAAACGTTGTCGACCCCTGCACTAGAGGACAAAAATCACCAATCAACACTGATAGTCGCTTTTCCCATTTTACACATCTTTGTAATATTATTTGCAAGATCAATACTGAAGCGGAGGAACAATAATTTTAACTTTAAACTAAGAACTATGTAGGCTACTTTATTAAAGTATTTTTGTCATAGACCTGTAAGGCTGTGATTGAAATGATTACTCTAATGGTATATGGTAACACTTATGACAGCAGTGACGTAGCTAGGGTAATCTGCGCCCGGGGACATGATACAAAGTTTGCGCCCCTTCTCGGAACGATAGAATGGCGGCTCATTGAGCCCCTAATAAAATTTTGAAATTTGACGATTTATATGGTTCATTTTCGAAGCATCTGGTATTTTAATGAAATAGAATACAGACTAGTAATTCTCTATAAGATTATAAACAATTTATTGGAAAAAAAAATACTCTACTAATAATACATGACTGGAATTGACAAAGTCTACAACAAATAGATCCCCCTTGATTTGGCTGTCGCAAACTCGTCAACCACGTTGTCAAAATTAATATTCTCAAGTGTTTCTCTTTCGATGCAAAGGAGTGTAAGATCACATTGAAGCACGTAAATAAGTCAAAATAAGCTTCAGTTTGCTAAAGGACATCGCATATTCGGAAATACGTCATCTCCTTATGAAACAATAAAACCAAGAAGATTCAAAGGAGTTAGAATTGATTGCATCTCATTTTCGTGATGAACATCTAGTATCGAAAAGTATTTATAAAATCAACGCGAATGCTCTGTAGCAGGGATCGGCAACCTAGGGCACGCGTGCCACTTGGATTTTCAGTGGCACGCGAAAGACCTCCAAGAATATTGTTTAATGCAAGTGTTAACAACGTAGGCCTATGTCAGCATAATTAGTGGGTGCTGCATGGCGAACTACATGGGAATCCCACTGGACGTCGACTGTTTAAGTTCAGAAATGTTTGTATGCAAAGCTCCCATCATAAGACTTGCAATCTGTGATTGATTCTATTGTTAAGATAGTCAATTGTATAGTTTCTCAAGTCTCTTCTAGAAGAAAGGTAAAGTCTTGGATAGATTCTTTTCTTGTTTGGAAGCAATTAAGATGTATTTTTATTGAAAAACAAAATTCCGCTATTGAATGAGGAGAACTGATTGATGAAGCCAATGTTTCTGTATGACTTGGCGACAAGTTTTAGTGATTTTAACTTCCATTTACAAGACTTGGTCCAAAAGCCCTTGAAGTGTTGGGCAACTGGAATGGATTTGCATTAAAACTGTGCGTATCTTTCCATGAAATCAATTTCAAATCATTTAACTCTTTCTTAATTTAAGGCAAATTAGGATTACAATTAACTAGCATCAAATTTTGAGAATTTACTTGAAGGAAGATAATTAACCCGTTTTCCTTACATTAATATTTCTAATATGTTTTTTTTTTTTATCCCTTGTAAAACAATTAATGGCTTACAATTAATAACTCTAAAATGAACAAATTCCACAAGATAGGGGAAAATTATATAAATTTGTTATGCATGTACATTTTTAAACATTAAAATAACTACCCAGTTTGTATGATTGTTACGTATCTCTTCATCTTAATTGCAATAGTTACTTAGCTTATAGTAAATCTCAGTTATTCTTAAAATCTTTTAATAGAATAACAACAAAATACAAATAAATGTTGATAACTATTAATGTGAAAGTTGAGTAATGAAATTGTATATTAACTATTAACTACGAATATTTTTTTTTAAAGCTGATAATAACAAACAGGTTAATATTTTATTAAATAGCCTATAAAACGCTTTAATGATTTTCTCGATTACGCTCCTTTTCTTTTAGTCTTGGTCTTGCTACGGCACTAATTAAATTGTCTTATAAAAATAATATAGTTGATCAGTTTGACTTTCACGTTGTTGGCACGCTGAATGATTAAAAATTATTGTAATAAATAAAATTGTTGAAATGCAATTTAAAGAAAAAAATTAGAAACAGCATAAATTGTGCTTCAAGCCTTGTTAAAATTATTAATTAAATAATTTTTTTGTCAATTGCTCACTTTTAAAGTAAAATATGATATTTTTAGCTTCTCAAACCCATATTCCTATATTATTCAATATTTTTTTTTGCAGATTGAGGAAGTTTTTTTTTACTAAACAGAAGAGTGTACGTAAAAGAACAGCAAAGATGGTGATCTAGTTATTGGCAGTAAGAAAATAAGCAAATAAAGGGAAATAATTGTCAGTCCTTACCTTCATGCTTGTTCGTTGTGCCAAAGTAATGAAGCAGATCAACGGGAGGTAACAAGTGATGGAACTGTCAAAAATATATTTATTTTACATATGTTAAACAAATTATTTTATTTTAATTTTCAAATTATACATGGCACTAGCAGAAGTTTAATTTTTTTTAAAGGAATAATGTTATTGAAGGTAACTAAGACATAAGAGTTAAAAACGTTGCATACACTTAAATAGAGGAATTATTATTATTATTAAAGTTTTTAAATATATATATAATCATTCATTTTGTTTAGAAGTGAACAAATAGTTTAAAATATTTTTTTCCTACCAATTATTGAACATGCTCAAATTTGGTGATAAACAAAAGATTGTGTTAGTTCTTTAACGCAAAGTAAAGATATTTTAAATTCTTCTATAGGTGGTGAACAATAAAAACAAACAACAAATTGGTTGGTTGCAACGTGTTCACTACGACGACTAATTCAATAGTTTGTCAATTCTACTGTAAAACGGTGGCCGACTTGATTCGAATTGTGCTGGCCACACATCCCCTAGTATGACGTGGCCATCGAAATCGATGAACGCTGCTTCACCGACACTATGATCACACTGGACCGACGGTACTTTACTTACTACTGTAAAGGCAATTGGACTCTGGCAATAATTTATTCACTAAACAAAGATTGAAATTAACAAAGTATTTCCTGATAATAGCTAGCTATAATTGCTATGATTTAAGGCGCCAACGATTTCATTGTTTTTCACTGAATTTGTAAATGTTGTAAAATAAAATGAACGATTTTGAAAAGAATAAAATTGATTAATAACAAAAAAAATAGATGTGACACAGCTGCTGATATTTACACTTCTCTTCTTATCTTATCTTGTACATTATAGACGCTCCTTCTATAAAGAAGATTATTGCGTCCTACGCTCATCCATGGTCCGAGTCTAGTCTTGCATTTTTATTAATGTTTTAAATTAATTAAGTTACTGGTTTTCCTGGTTTGTTCAGGCAACCCATCCCATGCCCGAATGCCATTTGGGAAGAAAGAGTACTTATATGCCTTTGTTCTCGCATAAGGGACAAGGAAAGTGTTTTTGTCTTTATGTTTATCTGAGCTTTGCAACAGGTTGTTTTTGGGTTGTATTTCTAAATTAGAGTTTAATGCCTTATGTATTATTACTACTTTACGCTTTGCTCTTCTGTCCTCTAGTGTTTCTAGGTTTAGTGATTTGACAAATGGTGTTACTCTTGTTAATTGGGAATATTCACTGGTTATGAACCTTGCAGCTCTTTTTTGGATTTGTTCTAATTTTTTAATGTTTTCTTTAGTTGATGGGTCCCAAACAGGTGCTTTATATTCTAGTATATGTCTACCTAATGTGAGATAGCATTTTAGTTTTATATTCTTATTACATTTGTAAAAGTTCCTTTTTATGAATCCTAATTTTTTATCTTATGATTCTATTCATTAAATTTTTCCAAACAGCTATAGATCTATCTAAAATACAGAAGATTATATTGTTTTAAAAATATCTCATTTTGTAAAGCTTATTTCAATCGCGGGTTCTATTACAGGTAAAAATGTCAAGTGTTTGTTATTAGATTTTAGATAGCATTGGTGAAGTATTGTAAAATTGGTTGTTGCGTTGTGCTGGCATCACAATCTGTGTGTATACAGCGTCAATAGAAACTTCTGTACAAGCCACACAATCTACTTTGTCACAGAAGCTACATTGGTGATATAGAAAACCCGTGGAGTCGATCACAACAACCGAATTAAAATCTCTATAAAAACAAAACTTTGGTTACTTTTTCCTCCCCCCCCCCCTCTCCCCCCTCACTTCCAGACATGTTACTATATTCACTGCAGCTTTAACAAAATGAGATGGAAGCAATATGATAAGAAACTGTATCATTTAAAACTATAGGAAGGAAGAGACACAATTTTATGCTTTGGAAAATGTATAAACACTGTCAGCAATCATTTAAAAAAACTTAAACTTGTTTGTTATAGGAATACAATTAATGCTATTCTTCTTTTACTACTTTAAATTATATTATCTTAACATTCACATATCAATGTTTGTGGAAAGCCCTTTTTTCTTTCTCTTTTAAAAAAAAAATGTAATGCACTACACATGTAAAATTGTAAAAGTAAGTTGAGGCTGGCTCGGTTTCGTTAAAAAGATAACTTACCTCCCCTGGCGGTGGAGGGACTTTCAAAGTTGGGTGACGAGATGATGGTGGCGGTGGTCTCGGCAGAAGTTTAGGACGCCTCGGGGGTGCCCTGGCGTATTTGGGGGCTGGGACGCCATCAACAAACAGAATAACGGCGCATGCCAAGATGGCTAAAACTGGAATCCGGGATCTTCGAAAAGCCATTCTCTGGCCTGCACGTGACTATAGCTTCTCTCCAACTGTATCTGCAGTGGTATGAAAATATTTTGTCAAATGTCTATTTGGATACACAAGCACATATTGTTGCCATTGGTCAATAACGAAAACAAAATGTCCGTTTGATGTATTAGCTATTCTTAATTACTTTTTTTTCTTATAAGAATTATTCTTTACTTGCGCAGCCCAGAAGCAAAAGGTGTTAATTTAACAACAAAAGATTTTCCAGAAATCAACTTTTATTTTACAATTATTCATCTTTTGATAGGCGCTTCATTTTTTTCGATCAGCTATATTCGAGTAATGATAACTTTTAGAACAGCTATACTAAAGGTCAAAGTATAAATTATAAAAACAGGTACTTGAAGGTACTGGGGGATAATTTTCTTGTTTCAAAAAAGAGACTTGCCACCTTGTGCAATTGTACGACTGACTTTTACTTTCCATTTGAACTCTATATAGATAGATATTATTCTGTTGCTGATCGCGTCTTCTCTGTCACATTATCTATAATCTGCGGGCAAATTAGTCACACATGGACCACGTACAAACATTTTTAAAGCATTATGGCAACATATAGACCACAGAAATTGAAAACATAACAGTAGTGTAGCATCTCGACCGCAGAACAAAAAACCCAAATTATGATGACCACCGACACAAGTACAAACCAGTACCATGGACCACAGATTTTTTAAAAAGTGCAAAAGTTATCTGGATCACAGACCAGAGTTCAAAATAGCCATGTAAAAACATATTTGCATGATTGAATTGTATTGTAACTTACCTCTGCTGTTATTCTACTATATTCGATAACTTTCTAAACTGATACTTTAATAGAGTCTATAATATTATTGTCTTGTGGATTTGCCTCCGCTTGCCCCGTGATCCTTTCCTTGGCCTTTTTATAGCCAAGCAGCTGTGGACAAAAAATTGTGCAGAAATCCTACAAGCTATTGTTATCAATGTTTGCTCTTTAGCGTACACCAGTGATCCCCAGGGAATGGAGAGAAACAGCCGTATGACGTCACGGACAGCTGTGTCCAACGGTGACTTTTTCTTTTTCTTTTCTTTGTGTGTGTTTGGACATTCTTGACTTGTGTGATAACTGCCTTTGATGCATTCATCGCGAGACTCGCGAGTGCAATAATATTTGGTTGTTTGTGCCAATCTACAAGCCCGGTGTGTGTCTTGTATCCGTAGACGCAAACTTTCCTGTTTGGCTTGTAGCGTAGACTTGCAGTTTCATACGTACATCCAGATTATTGACGATAACCACTTGTTGTACTTTCCTTTTTGAATGGTTTACATTGTTTCTCTTTTCAGACATTGACGTTTTCAATGGTATCTTGTTCAGGTATTTTTTTATATACTTTGTTGTAACGCAACGGTATCATAAAGTCGGTATCCTTTTCTTCGTTCGTCCTCGCATTGTCCGTACCGGTGAATTGGTTATATAGTCAATTATATGGGTTTGTTTATACACATAGTTTTAAGGGACGTACCGGTACAATCTAATCTTGCAGGTACGCAACAGTATTCGATACCGGTTGTCGTTTTCTTCATGCTCTGAATTTACTGGGCACCTTATGTAGCGAAATCGAGTAACCTGGAGACCGTAAATGCCCATAAGGTTAAAGTGTTATTGTAAAACTCGTGAGAATCACTGTCTTGAAAACTCGTTGTGAATTGGTGGATTTTGACTTTCGATTTTGATTTTTCTTGATTAAATGCCTTCTGCCGGGCACTGCTAATAATGTCATGAGTGTTGACAGATGCATTATTTTTAATTTTCTCATTTATACTGTAAATATTTCCATCGAAACCATGAGTTTTGGCTGTCCAGTAATCAAACTATAGACAGATTTTCTCTGATTTCTAGATGTACAAGCACCATCCGAGTACTCTGTTGGTTTTGACACCCTCTATGCTGCCCTATCCATAAAAGAAGCAATGATAGTGCTTTTATATCTCCACAATACGTAGGTCTGTATAGATTGTCAGTAGGCTCTAAACTCGTTAATAATTATTTGTTTTGCAAACTGCACTAAAGAGTGTAAAGTAAGAACAAAAGAAAACATGCGGGAAACGGAACTAAACCTTGACATGTCAGTTTGAGAATCTTGGAACTGACAGATGTTCGTATAACATCACCCATTACTTAAAAAGGCGTCACATAGTGGCTTGTAGTGGCTTGTGAATAAACGGTTATAACTCGAGCTCACAAAACAAGTGCCACTCTAAAGAGTTCATTATTACAATCTACGGTATCAGCACTTCTTACTGGGAGCGCGGAAATTTTAGAGCTGAGCACTAACGAACCGTGACTGGACCCTGGTGTGATGAGTATACGACGTATTCTATAAACCTGTGATCAGAAAAAATGAAGACATGTTTATCTGTGACTTGCGGAGAATGGTCCAGAGAACATTACCTCAACTTCCCCTTACATATATTTTGGTTTATTATAAGCATTTTTCTAAAAGAGACCAAAATCTGTTAGCTCACAGTTGGAAATATTTTTGGGGGGACCGCTGAGCGACAAGAACAAAATCATAAGAAAGCACCAGAAAACTGCAGCATGACATACAAACCTGGAAGAAAAAGTATCGCCAAAGAAAGCTCAATTATGGAAGCAAATGACAAAATTGTTTCGCTATTTTTGTAACGGCATTTCGTTTTGATGTACTCTCTCGATGTAAAATGCCAGACCACGGTGGCCTAACGGAAGCGCGCTAGGTTGGCGTACCGCAGGTCCCGTGTTCGAATCCTGGCGTAGGCAAGAATTTGTTCCCGAACCTGGAGGCTCTCATGGGCACCCCTGACAGTTGTTGGGAATAAGTAAGGCGGTTATGCATTGTGCTGGCAACACATCCACTATGATAACTTGGCCAAAGATACTTTTGAACGCTGATTCACTTGCCCTAGGTCCAAATCGGTCTGAAAAAGATGCTTATACATTTCCAACAGTTATTTTATCACTACTATCCCTATGTCATTAAAATGTGTCCTTGTACGTCACCTGTTTTAGAAAGTCTATTTATCATTTTGAAGGTCATGCTTGAAAAGAATAGGCCTACATTTTTTAAACCTAAGATGACAGAATATTATTTATTGGATTTTTCCCCCGCTGTTTTGCAATCCGGTCCATTCGGACGCGTTGTGCCAAACAGACAAACGTTTGGGCCGAGACTCTTGCTACTAAACAAAGTTGTGGCGAACAATGTATTGAATGCAGAGTATTCAATAGTTGTCAAACGGCGTGTTCTAAAGTTGTTCACACCGTTAATTAATTTGAATGTTAATTCTTTATAGTCTTGTATATTAATGTGAAGTTCTAGTGTTTTACATGTTTTTCACAGTTTTTGTTGACACATTAAAGTCGCTATATGTCAACTTGAAATTGACTTTATTGGGGTGAGAACTATAAATGACGGCTTGTATTTAATGTTTATATTAGTTTACATTTTTTCTCACCGATGCCTCGAGTTGACAGGCTGTTCATTAGATAAAACTTGGACTGGTTGTAGCAATGTTTTGAACAATAAAACCGATCGTCAGATCAGTGGCGTACCGAGGGGGTGCGGGGGGTGCGGACCGCACCGGGTGACACCCTCTCAGGGGGTAGACACCCGAATGAAAAAAAATATTTAAAAAAATGATAATTTTTCAGAGCACGCACTGCTGGCTAGTCCGATAACAGAATGGATGGCAGATCATAATCAAATAAATGAAAATGACTAGCAGCACGGTGTGTCATCACCATACAGCATGCAGACAAGACAAGAAGCACCTGCTAACAAAACAATGGTTCTACAAGGTAATGCCCGATGGCGAGAAAATAATGCGTTCATGGATGGTTAACTCACTTGTCAGTGAGAAGTTATACTGTTTTTGCTGCAGATTGTTTGCTGTTGATGTTACCGAAACAACATCTAAATGTGTTACTGGGTTTGATAAGTGGTGGGAACTGAGTCCAAATCTACATTAATCATGAGACATCTGAAGATTTTTGCCTTGAAAACTGGTAAACATAGGCAGCAGGACTTAAGCTACATAAAACAATTGATGCCGAAAGTATTGCTTTAATGGATAGAGAGAAGAAAAAGTGGAGGGATATACTACAAAGGTTGCTAGATATTACATTGTTTCTTGTTAGCGAAATCTGGTATTTCGTGGTCACAACAAAGATCAATCCTCGTTAAATAAAGGAAGCTTTCTTGAGATGGTTGAGATGCTTTCCAAATATGACCCAGTGCTGAAAGAGCACCTAATGAGACTAAAGATAAGTAGGCCTACATGTACAAGGAAAGCATCGGTATCTTATATTTTCCCAAAAATTCAAAATGAATTTATAAATGTACTGGCCAACCATGTAAAGAAAAATATTGTTATGGATATAAAGGCAGCAAGGTATTTTGGAATTATGTTTGACAGCACACCTGATATATCACACACTGACCAAATGTCTGAAATTATCAGATATGTGAAAATCCACAGTGGGAATGTTGAAGTGAGAGAATTGTTTCGTTGATTTTTTTCCTCCAAGGGTGGAAAAAGCTGACGACCTCAGTTCTGACATTCTTAAAAATCTAACAAAAATGACGGACTTGATATAATGATGTGCAGAGCTCAAGGTTACGACAATGCTGCGTCAATGTCTGGAGTTCACGGAAGTGTTCAGGCCATTTTTAAAAAAAAAGAACGAGAAAGCTATTTTTAATGGATGTGTGGGCAATTCCTGAACTTGTGTGGTCAACACTCTTTTGTCGAAAATGCTTCATGCATAAAATTTTTTGGTACCCTTGAGAGAATGTTTTCCTTCTTTGCTGCTTCCACTCATCGATGAGATGTTTTAATTGAACATGAGCGTCGTTGAAAAGGTTATCTACAACACGTTGGAGCGCTCATCATGCTGCCGTTAAACCAGTGAAAGATGATAAGTTTGATGAATGTATTACAGCGATTGGAGCTGTATGTGATCCTCGTGAAAATTTGGACACAAGAGGTACAGCACAAGGACTTTTACATGCTGTCTCTGATTTCACGTTTATCTGCTATTATAATCTTTGGGCTGATATACTTGAAGAAGTTAATCTTACACAGCAGTACCTGCAGACTAAAGACTTAGCTCTTGATAAAGTGGTGACCAAGTTAGACGTCTTAAAATTGTTTTTTGCTATTGAACAAGCCTTTATAAAATCAGACCAACATGGGATTTTGGTAGAGAGAAGATTAAGATTTAAGAAGAGAATGGCAGGGGAAAAATTAAGAGATGCTGGAATTTCTATGCGAGAAGAAAGCAGTTGGAGAAAGATATTAGAGTGTATTGAACTCCAGATCAAATCAACAGCGTTTAAGGAAGTTGCAGATATGTTTGAGGCTGCTCAGCTTAAGATTCTACTGTCAGCAAGTGAAGAAGAGTTAATGTATGTCCATTGCAAATTAACCTCTTTCTACGATGAGCTATCCGAAGATGAGCTCTTAAAAGAAATACCACGGCTTAGACGACACCTAAAAGCAACTGATATTTACCTCAAAGAAGCCAACGACTAGTCAGTATAAGATATTTTGAAATTCATAGCTAAATGGGACTTCATAGAACCTCACCTCTTCCAACACTCTCGCTAGGCCTTCAATTATTTCTAACGGAATGTGTGTCAGTGGCTTAATTGTGAACGGAGCTTTTCAAAGCTAAAGCTTACAAAAAGCTATTTACGCTCCGCCATGGGTCAATCAAGACTTTCTGTTCTGGCTATGTTATCGATTGAAAGGGATACTATGAATGATATAGATTTTTGACAAGTTTGCAGTTTTGAAGAGCAGATAAGGACAAATTTAAATAAAGTATTTTTAATGTAAAAATAACTAACCGTATTTATATTGTTTTGTCATTTTTTAACTCTAGGCTAGTTTTAAGGAGACGAAAACTATGGTGAAAGTCGGGAGGGGGGGGGGGGTGACAGCCAAAGTATACCGCACCGGGTGACACCAGCCCTCGGTACGCCACTGCGTCAGATACAGTCCGTGGCGTACCAACTGTTTTTGACGTCCGGGGCGGTTGTGCAGTTTGCCGCAGCCTTTCCCGTTGTTTCTTGAATTATAACCCGTTAAAATTTAAAATAAAACACAAAAATATTGTTTCGATGAACCTGCAATCAATGTTCTAATTTTATATCATCGCTATTAGTCTTAGAGTTCATCACGCTATAGCATTACAAATATTTTTTTTCACTAAATGAATGCTTCAATGTTTCGTTAACTACATTTTGGAAAATTGAAAATCTATTAGAGTGATATATCTGTGAGAAGTTTAAAAAAGCCATCAATTTTGTCTTTCCGCAAAATTCTGCTTTCTCTTCCTCTCAGCAAAGAATTCATCTTTTTTCTATAACTTTATCAACTTTTCTAAACTAAGAATCCGTATTATAACATATCAAATAGGTATGACGATGAAAACAATGGAATTTGTTCGCAAAATCATTGATTTACTGGGATATTTCTTCAGTGAACCTGTTATTAGGCCTATAAGAAAACATATATCGTCTCAACTCAGTATCAACACTGCATCAGTCAATCCAACACCGTTCATTTGTTTTTACCATAGACTATAATATACATGGACCGCTTGCTTTAGTTTTTTTTGCTATTATCTTCTTTTTTTTTTTGCAATTCCCGATTCTAAATAAAGTAATTGTCATACAAGATCCGTTTTATTAAATCGCATTTTTTTCGACTTTAAATGAATCCTTGTAGGCCTATTAATCCTATTATCATTGACTATAATAAGATGGACTGCCTGCTCTATTTTTAGTGCTTATATTCTTTTTTCCGTGCGCACACAACACTGATCTATAAATGTTTCTTCTCTATACAACTTTCGATTTTAATTTTTCATTGAGAAAAGCATAGCGATTAAATAAAACGGAAGTTGTATATCAATAACTTTATTTCCTGTATAGCAATTACGTTATTTAGAATCGGGAATTCCGAACATCAGTGTTTCAAGTCATCATAGCCTATAGCAGAAATACTAAAGCAAGCGGTCCATGTATATTATAGTCTATGGTTTTTACTAATGAATTCGATACTCCATGCATATCCCATTTCAGAGCCATTTTTTTATTTATTTGCCCATTGCACTGTCCACCATCTTTTTTTTCTATTTTAAAGAAGGCATTCTCTTATCGCCGAGAGCTTGTCAGAACTTTGTTGGAGATCCAGCTGGTTTGTTAGAAGATACGTCTGGGAATCATTGATCTCTGAAAGAACACATTTACAGAGGATCAGAATTGCAAGAATTGAAATTGACATCTACCAAGTCGAGAATTAATGATGCACATGATAGTGTGATTCCATTTTCCGTGAGGGCAGTGACAACTTCGGATAATATCTTCACTACAATTTTTACAGCATCTGCTCGACCATTCAGTCCACCTGGTGTACACACTAAGCTCGATGCTTTGACCGGCCAGACGTCCCTGAAATATGTAGGTGTAGAAAGGAACGAAAAAAACCTGTCAATAAGGTTGGCTGAAACATTTAAGAGTGTCAACCACAACAGTTATCACATAAGCCAGATTCGTCGAATGGTTTGTGCATGGCACAAATAGTGTTCTTTGGTAGATTTTGAACTTGTGTACTTCTGCACACCAGATCAGTGGCCTTTCATAACAGAAGTATCTCTAAGGCCTAACCATGGCAATCGTCAATTTGAATTCAATCGTTATGAGTTCTCTCAAAATCAGATGTTCAGAATTTCATCTCGAATTTTACCCTTTGTCCTGATAAAGTGGAGAAACGACTCTTCCGCATTTAATCTCATGTTCGTCCATTTTTTACAAGGCTCAACACTTGGCTTATCTGCTCTTTGTGAGATAAGTCAGGATTGCGGTCGAAATGTACGCCAAAATACTTGCGTTCCTTGACTTCATCAATGCTTTTCTTTCTCAACTTCCATTCTTTTTTAATGGAGTTGGGAGGCCGTATTAATTAGTAGCAAAGAAGTTGAATGTGGCTCTTGGGGTAAAGACGTATAATCCGTTTTAAAACAGTATCATACTATATAAAACCTCAAAAACTAATTTTTACATTAAAACATTATTTTTATTTTTCGTTTTCTTTCCTTTTTTTTTTCCTCTTTTTTCCTTTTTTTTTCTATTTTGTACAAATGACAACCGCTTAGAAGACAGAGCGGATCAACTCCTCCTACTCTTGCAACGCCCTTGATTAGAGTTTATGAAATTTGTAAAATGTTGACGCTGGTTTATGTCAAACTTTACGATAAAGATAAGTAATAATTTACAATATTATTTTTCTAAAAAAGCATTAATTATATAAGGTGCTTTATCCCAAACTTTCTAAATGGCCCTAATCTTTATTTTTTTTAGACGGTGCTGTTATATAAAAAAAAATCATTAATTTTAAGTCTGTAGATACTCCAAACGTTCACATTACAATAATCGAAAATGTAACTTTGTCGATATTTTGCTCCGCTCAAACGTGCTGCTTTTTTAAGATTAAATCTGTTAGGGCAAAACCTTTAAACGAGCTCAACGATAAATAATTTAAAGTTGGTAGAATACACAGATTTTGTAACTTTTCACACCCATTCACCAAAAAGTGACAACTACAAATATAGCATGATCATTCAATCCGTTTGGTTAAAGGTTTCATTCAAGGTTTGGGAACTAAGACTCTAAGTGTACAATCATCTTGTATACCTGTGCCTAATTAAGTGTTGTTTGAAAAGCGCAGGGTTTTAAAGTAAAGCCGAAAATGTGGCATTCTAACACATTTTTTTTTAATAAATAGTTTCTCTCACAGTATAAATATCGCCAAAAGTATTTAACTATTCCTTGTGCTCATTAGATAGGTCTATATCCTACCATACAAGCTCGGCTGGAACATTGCAATTGATCACACAGGAAAGAACTTCTTCTACGTATTAGTTATTACATTGATTAATAATGAGATTTTATTTAAATCGAAAAATTAATAATTTAAGTACTGTAGGCCTAGTCTATATATCTATATATCCTAGTTAATATATATCTAATATATTTCTTTATACATAACTTTACTAGCTCAAATCTAAACTTTAAAAAAATGCACACACCTCTCCCACCCCTTTACCCACCTCACAAAAAAACAACAACGAAATTTACATTTAATAGTAAACAAAAAAGGAAGGATGTGACTTATGCACACTTTTATAAACTAAACGTAGTCCTACGAATAAACAGTTGTAGGCCTATTGTATATTGTTTCTTTAACTGAATCAACAAAACAAAAATCAATTATAAATTCATTGCTTGCTATTTCACGCACTAAACTAACAGACTTCTTCAGTGGACTGTACAAATTTACTTTTTTACTTTCAAATAAGGAAAGTGTGAGACTTAGACTTATGTAGGCTAATCCAAATCCCAAAACTTAATCCAATTAATGTACATAATCTAATGTTGAAAGCGAACTCCAACTTTCAATAATCTGTTCCACACACTTTCCAATGTATAGAAAAACTAATTAGTTGTAGTTTTAATCTGTGAGAATCATGTTTCAAGCTGAGAGGATATCTTACACTTATTTAAAGTAAATTCTTACTGAGTCGAAGACACAAATTGTTTATTTTATTGAATAATATATACAATTAAGTATTAGATTGAATATAAAATTCAGTATTAGTTCTTTAGTTACTTATTACATGTTTCAGTTTCAAAACAGAGTTAAAATACTCTTTTGAAATATTCAAAATAGGCAAGTAATGTTCTAATTTTTGCTTTCTCTGTGACTGCATACAATATGGCCCCATGGTAAAAATTGTGGTTTAATGCAGATAAACATAAAGACAATAACACTTCCCTTATCTCGTATGCTTGAACAAACCAGGAAAACCAGTAACTTAACATCATTTAAAATTTTAAACATTAATAAAGATGCAAGACTAGAGTCGGATCACGGATGAGCGTAGAACGCAATAATCTTCTTCATAAAAGGAGCGTCTGTAATGTATAAGATAAGATTAGATACTAATTATTTACATGATGAAGCTGTTGTAAGGGCTGCGCAATGGGAGGGTGAAGGGAAGGGGAGATAATATGTAAACATTGAATTATATTCGGGGGGGGGGGGGAGAGGCTGTGGGCATATGTGACATATGCGATGGGGGCAAAAAAAATATTTAAATGTAGATAATTTCCTTTTCCACATAAAACACGCCAAAAATAAATTTAAAAAATCATATACTTTTACTAGAGATAAAAACATGACATGCTCAAACAAACGAAAACTTTCTTTCCATAAAGAGTCTGCCCAACTTAGTAGTATAAATCTTATCACCACCAAAAAGTATCACATAATTAAATCGATAGGCCTGGAAAAAATTGAAGAAAATACCGGAATGAATAAAACAATTTAAAACAGTATTAAGATCATGATTAGAACTATTTTTAGGCCACAAACCAACATTAAGGACGCCCATCCCGATAAATATAGTTATTTACTGAAAGCCCACACACACAACATCTGGATCTAGTACGGGTGGAGGTATCCAAGTTTGACACGTACAGTTCCTGCTTTTCAGCTATGTATGAATCCCGTTAAAGATTATCCAAAAACCCATTGCATTGATATCTTGTACCGCATGCCCGAAACCCCTGCATTTTGGGCATACTTACCGTGCCTTTCCTTCCATGCTTGTAAAGCCGCCAGGATCCTCCCCGAGCCATCGTTGATCCCTATATAAACTGTAGGCTATGACATTTATTCAATATAACTTTCAAAAGCTACTGCAAGGTAAAACAAAATCAACTGTTACTGTTATCTTATTTCAACGTTACTTTGTCCATTGAATATGTTTATGGTGTTATTTCAAAACTAGAGAAGGTATTTTTTGCCCCCCCCCCCCCCCCCCCAGAAAAAAATAAGGAAAAATTAAGACCAGCAAATCGGTATGGATAAAACAAAATATGGTATATTTATAAATGTATACATTTATCATAATTTTAACGGGGTTGTGTTTTCTGAATCTTCTGAACCAAGCGTTGAAAACTCGATTTTATCAGTATTGTGTTTTTTCGCCATCGAAAAAAACAACTAAGGACTTATCCTCCCAGCGGGCACACCACGTCGTATCAATGGGGAAATAACGTGGAAACCACACACAAAAAAACACGTGGAAACCACTTTTTTTCCCCGTCGATACGACGTGATGTGTCCGCTGGGAGCTAGGTCTAAATATGCGTACAGATTATATTTTTTACAATGGTAGTAGATTATGTCTGCAGCGTTTTATTTTTAATCGGCTCTCTGTGCTTCTTGCTGGCCTTCTGTTATAGTTTTGTGTGCTCTTTTTTGTCAACGAAAGTGTCTGACAAAACGTGTCAATTAAACTGAGACAGACTCTCAAGGCCGTGTTATGCGGCAGACTAGTTACTGTCAGATGACGTCAAACAGCCTAAATGAGACATGTCTGCAGTTGTAATGACGCTACTTATGTCAATGTCAGGTGATTTTATTAACCTCACTGCATGTCAAAATGCACATAGTTATTATTCTTTCTCTTTTCTTTTTTTTTTTCGTTCATTTTCTTTTATATTTTCCTCTTTCTTGTCCTTTCTCTCCTCTGACAATTCTATCTTTCTCTACTTTTCTTTCTTATCTTATAAGTTTCATTCTACTTATTTATGTTTCTCTCTCCTCTTTTCTCTCTCTATCTCATTCTCTACTTTTATCTCTTTCTTTCTATTTTTCTCTCTCACTCAGTCCGATAACACCTCTATCACATTATCCTTTTATCGTATGTCATAGTTGTTACTTTAAAAAAAAATTAGTCCATGTCCTCGATCCCCTGGCTGAATGACATTTAGGACTACCGGTATTTCAACGACGAACTGTTCCTCGATCCCCTGGCTGAATGACATTAAGGACTAGCGGTATCTCAACGATGAACTGTTCCTCGATCCCCTGGCTGAATGACACTAAGGACAACCGGTATCTCAACGATGAACTGTTCCTCGATCCCCTGGCTGAATGACACTAAGGACAACCGGTATCTCAACGATGAACTGTTCCTCGATCCCCTGGCTGAATGACACTAAGGACAACCGGTATTTCAACGACGAACTGTTCCTCCTTTCTCTGTAGAGCTTGTTCACTTAACTTACCACTTGTCAGAGCATGTTTCTGTCTGTGCTGCTTACTGGAACCGACTTAGTGCAGGGAGTGGTGCATCCGGGAGACAGCTAACGTGATCATTCTGATCATTGATTGACCGTCTGGGTTTGGCTATTATTTCCTCGATAACATAATTTGTCATTGTGCGCCAGTGTAAGCAAATATCGTCTTGCTGACATCAGAGAAGGAAGAGACACTGTAGTTTTAAAAACATATAACATATAGTCTCTAGAACAGTGTTTGTCAATAACTGGAGTCATATGACTCCTAAGCTGTTTCAGGAGGACCGTGAACGGATCACTTTTATGAGATACATTTCCAGAAATAATATGAATACAAGCGTTGCTGATTCCATTTAGCGAACCACCTGTGAGGTTGACGGCTTTTCCCATGCTATTCACCATCAAAACGAAATCCAAAAACAGATTTATTTAAAAACAAAAAACAATTAAATCCATACATAAAAGAAATTGTTTGGGCAAAGCAGATCCATTCCATTGAAGTTTCATAACTGAAACGTTGCATTTTTTTAAATGTTGTATTCTTTCCCCAGGACTGGAAAGTGTCCCTGATGGGTACCTTACATAATTTGGGGTAAAGTAAAGGCTGCTGGGCATTGTGCTGACCACACAATCCCCTAGTATTCCATGGCCACAGAATCTGGTGAACGCTGCTTCAACTGCCCTTGGGATCAATTTCGTCCAACAGGATACTTTACTATTTTTTAAAAATTTGAATGAAAACTTCTTTAGATCATGAATCGCCTAGCCACTGGAGAGATCTAAATATTTTAATTTTCATCAAACCAAAGGTTTATACAAAAAATTAGTTGACTATTTAAATAGGCCTATAGATAAAATGTGTACAGTCCTTTTGAAACCAAATATGTAATTAAAAAAATGACTTAACCTGACCTAAATCTTACACAGACTCACCTCACAATGCATTGTTGAAAACTTTGTTTGTTCTCCCCCCCCCCCCTTCTCCCCCACTCCCCAGGCTAATAGTATATGTTATTTGTAGTCAATATTTTTATCGCAAATTTTCAAAGATAGCCTACCGCAAAAAAAAAAAAAATCCTTTAAAAGTACGAAAGCCACTGCTCTAGACAGACACACAAAATACCATTCAATTGAGATAAATGGCTTCCTTTTTTTTTTGTTCAAATAAAAATTATTTTTACTGGCATATTTATTGAAATGAATAGGCCTTGTTACAAGATAGTAGGCCTATACTTCGCTGACGCCATTCTCTATTTGATGACATCACTTGTTATCAATCTAGGCTCTTGGGCAAGTTTTCTATAGCTTCTATGGCGTTCTGAGCAATCATTGTAGTTGAAACATGCAAATAGGCCTAAAATTTGATTCTAAATAGAAAAAAATGGTTTACAAACATGTGTTCTAATTTCAATATCTATATCTAGATATATATATATATATATATATATATATATATATATATATATATATATATATATATATATATATATATATATATATATAAATATATAATTTTTGATAATATTAGCATTCGTCAAAAGATAAAAGCCAAAATATGTGTATTTGAGTGAAACTACATACATTTGGAATTTAAGAAACTAAAAAGAACTTACCACCGCACTAAAAGAATACCTAAACCTACATATTTAGGCCTATCCATGCTATTGTCTTCCCATAAACATGCATAGAGCCTGATCTCTGTCGAGTTTTAAGTCATAAAAGTATTTATAATAGTTAGGATCCTACAGGGCAAAGTTTGTGGTGATCTTTTTAATTCTTTGAGTTACTTGAGCAAACTATATCCAAGACCCATGTACTGTAGGCTAAAGGCTTATAAAGATAACTAAATTAAAGCAACGAAAATATAAGCTTACAATTATAAGCAGCCAAAATAATGGCATCTACATTATAATAGGTTAACTGTATTATTGATAATTGTTTACTTTTTCGTATCGCAATGATAAGTAAGCAGTGTCAGACAAGGTTTTGAGTAGTAAGCCTAGGCTACTAAGCGAACACATTTATAGACCTATACAACGTTTACCAAATCATCGTTCTGTTTTGTCTTGAGCATTTAAGCTTAGTATTCAACCTAACTCTACCATTTACTGTAGAAGGAAAATTCTGTCACGTCATTGTTTTGAACATATCATTCTCCCTCTAAGCTTATCCGTGAATGCAGAAAACAACAACAGACAACTTTCCTATAGGGCGTTTGCAATCCCGTGACAAAAAGCACGTGATTTGTGTTTACTTTGAGTAATGGTGTACAATTAAATATGGCCGCTGTATTAATAAAGTTTCATATAGGCTCGAGCTTTTTTTAAATGATGTGTTGTGTTTTAAGTCTTATTAAGATTTAAGCTGTATTATGTATGTTAAATAAAATAGGCTATTTTATTATTATCATAGACATAGATCATAGACGATGTGAGCCTAATAGTTACTTGACTAGATAGCCTATTCACCAACAATATCGCTTGACATCGTAGCCTAGCCTACGAAACATTAAAAGTGTAGGCCTATAAAGTGAAATTGAAAGTGTAAATAGGTCTAGCCGGCCCTAGCCTAATCACATTAATCAATTAATCTACAGTACTACTATTTACCTCCTTATTTTTTAGTAGGATAGCCAATATTCAGATGTGAATTTTGCATGATAAAGAAGTACTTCACTTTCACCACGTTAGGTTTGTACCTCAAGTGGGTTCTATATTTACACAAATACGTCACTAAATTTACACAAAAAAACTTAAGCTCCGCCTACTAAGAACGCTCTATAGGTAGGCCCAGTGGCGTAGCCAGGTTTTGACGCTAGGGGGAGCGAACTTTTAGAAAAAGGGCCCCACTTTTAGCAATTTTTCCAGATTAATAGAATAACTGAGAATTCGTACGTATCAAGTGTTATAAGAAAACACTGTGCCTCAGAATACACACACTGTATAATAGTGCAGTTTTTTATTTAACCATTCACGATTCTTTTTCTAGCAGCTAATATTGATGGGAATTTCTTCAAAATCTACTGATCATTTTCGGGATGAACATCTAGTATTTATAGAATCAACGCGAATGCTCTATAGCAGGGGTCGGCAAACCAAGGCACGTGTGCCTTGAAAAAAGTCTCAAAACCCGGACGAGCCGAAGCTCTAGAGCCGGGGCGTAACGCATTAGAAGTGAGTTTAAGACTCTGTCCGGGATCCAGCCACCCCACGGCACGCCGAAGGCGTGGCGTGCCATGTAAAAGGGAAGGATTCCGCAGGCCAGCGACCGTTCGCTGCGGTTCCCCTAAGGATCATTATCGTGGTGGCTCTCCCGTATATCTGCATTGTCACCCGGTAGCACAAATCCTGTACTATAGGCACAGGCATCCAGGCACCGGGCGGGTCGTGAGACTGAGTTGCAGCATCCATTGCTTCCTCCCCACCGAGACCCCGTGGCCTCTCTGCGGGGGCTGTCCCCCATGCGTTAGCCCGCCGGTGTTTTCAAAGAAAATTACTGGCGGTTTACACACTACGCCGCATTGAGGCCCATGGGTACAGTAGTGAGGCACGTGTGCCAGACTTGGCACGCAGAAAGATTTTTCAGTGGCACGCGAAAGACCTCCAAGAATATTGTTTAATGCAAGTGAAAACAACGTATGTCAGCATAATTAGTGGATGCTGCATGGCGATAAACATGAGAATCACACTGGACGTCGACTGTTTTAGTTCAGGAATGTTTGTATGCAAAGCTCCCATCATTGGACTTTCAATCTGTGATTGAATCTATTGTTAAGATAGTCAATTATATAGTTTCTCAAGTCTCGTCATACGGAGTATAGGTTAAGTCTTGGATAGATTCTTTTCTTGACTGGAAGCAATTAAGATATATCTTAATGGGAAAAAAGCAGTTATTGATTGAGGAGAACTGACAGTTGAAGCCAATGTTTCTGTTTGACTTGGTGACATGTTTTAGGGAGCTATTTACAAGACTAGGTCCAAAAGCACTTGAAGTGTTGGGGAACTGGAATGGATTTGCATTGAAACTGGACATATCTCTCCGTGAAATCAATTTAATAACATTTAACTCTTTTCAGAAGTACACTAGTTATATTAAAACAATCAACTCGTTTGGTATAACTAGCATCAAATTTGGAGAATTTAATTGAAGGCAGATAATTCGCTCGTTTTCTTTATATTAATATTTCATTTTTTTTTGTTGTTTTTTTTTTAACAAATATTAATGGCTTACAATTAATAATTTACAATTTATAATTCTAAAATGATCAAATCACACAAGATAATTGAAAATTATATAAACATTTTATGACTAAATAATGTACATGTAAATTTTTAAACATAAAATAACTATTTAAATTGTATGATTATTACGTATCTCTTCCTCTAACTTACACTTTTTTACCTTTGCCAGTTATTCTCCCTTCGGCTTAAAGTAAATCTCAGTTATTCTGAGCTCAGACATTAATGACTTTATATCTATTAGTTGAATAATTTCTTGACAACTAAATTCAAATGTTGATAACTATGAGATAATGTGTAAGTTAAGTAATGAAATAGTGTAGGCCTATGAATGGATTTTTTTTTTAAAAAGCTGAAAATAACAGGTTAATTTTTTATTAAATATAAAACGCTTTAATGATTTTCTCTATTACGCTCCTTTTCTTTTAGTCTTGATCTTGCTACGGCACTAAATAAATTGTGTCATAAAAATAATATAGTTGATCAGTTTGACTTTCACGCTGTTGGCACGCTGAATGATTCAAAATGATTGTAATAAATTAAATTGTTGAGATGCAATTTAAAGAAAACAATTAGAAACAGCATAAATTGTGCTTCGTGACTTGTTAAAATTATTAATTAAATAACTTTTCCCCCGAAAAGGCCCTTTTTTTTTCGAAAATGGTCGTAGGGGGAGCTGCCGCACCCCCTGCTTCCCCCCCCCCCCCCCCCCCCCCTGGCTACGCTACTGGGTAGGCCTACATAAATCTTTCCATTTTAACTGACCCTGATACCGTACTATCAATATAAAAGCTATAAAGGCTTAAAGGCCTATAATATATTGTGTTTATTATATACATAGGCCCTACATAGGCCTATATCTTCCATGTAATAGTTAGCCTACCCAAGGCAATTTAGATTATATCCGTGTTCTTAGATGTCTGTTGCCCAATATAAATGCGCTCTGAGCTTACATTATGTTTGTTGCAAGTGCTATAGCCTACAAATAGAATTATTATCATATATAGTCTATATTTATTTGTTTATAAAGCAGGACACGATGTTCTAGCGTCAATGTTGACTTATCCTTAGGCCTATTCCTAGTTGAAATTCTCGTTTTAAACAATAAAGCGGACTGTGATCTTTTTCCCGGATCTTATAGGTTTATCAACGAGTCTTCCCAAATCCGACAGGTATATCCGACATCCGTTTGGAAATAGTTAAGGTGTCTGGGCACCGTGACCAGGGCTAGTGGTGCAGCCAGTACATTGTTCCGGGGCCCATGATATTCTAAGAGTGGGTCATGGAGGTGGCATTTAGAATATATATACTTAAGCTTCTATTTTTATATAGACCTATTACTTTAAAGTGCCCAGTGTCAGCCTTGCCTACTATAAGCCTTTCAATGGTTCTTTTCATCATGTCAACACGATCCCTTCGTATGCCGTGGCCAAAGAAACTGGTAAAACCGTATGGTATATGGCCTTACAGATTTTGCATGATCGGCAGTGTTACCTTTAAATGCCTGAGGGCTGAAGAGCCTGGTGTACTGCAAATTTAACATGTATTAAACCCTAACTAAATAGTATTGCTTTTCACTGATCATTTCTAGAACAGAAAAAAAAAAACGAATGTGTCTACTAAATGTCTGAATTTTTTTTTAAGTAACAGATAACCAGGGGTATTGAAGGTTGGTGGGGTGGAGGTTAGTCTTATCTGCAGTGGCTTTTTTTTCTTTTTTGCTATAGCATAACATAAACAAATGTCCCCGAAAGGTTTCCAATGAACAAAGTCGTACAAGATGTACAAGTTGACTGTTGAATGAGGGACACTTCAGATAATGTTCTTCTTAAACAAAGTGCTTTAGAAAAAATACTTTCAATAATGAAAAAGGGGGGGGGGGGTAGTCAAATAAAACATGAGATCACTGGGAAAAGACAGAATACTTGCAGACACACACATACAGTTTTGTGAACTGTTTAGCAACATATAAACAACTTATACAAACAAATACAGGAAAATAGGATGCAATATTTCAAACATATTGACATACAAATATTAAAAGATATAAACATATTGAAATACAAACAAGCAACAATATAAACAAATTGAAATGATTTGTTATACTATAACTCAAAGGGTGTCCTTGAGTCTACCCAGCACTGATGGTACATGACCTTAGTTGGGGTAAAGTAATGGGGGATGTGCATACAGTTGGCCAGACAAGCACATAGTATGCCGTGGCCATATAAGCTGGTGAATGCTACTTCACTGCCCAATAGTCAGTTTGGTCCAAAGGGTACTCAAACTCCCCCTGTGTTGCCCCAAATATAGACAAACATTCAACAAAATAAACATATTGAAATACAGACAAACATTCAACAAAATAATCATATTGAAATACAGACAAACATTAAAAAAAATAAACATATTGAAATACAGACAAACATTTAAAAAAATAAACATATTGAAATACAGACAAACATTCAACAAAATAAACATATTGAAATACAGACAAACATTCAACAAAATAATCATATTGAAATACAGACAAACAATCAACAAAATAACCATATTGAAATACAGACAAAGATTAAACAAAATAATCATATTGATATACAAACAGTCACTATATTAAAACATCTATAAATAAAGCAACACTTGTAAAATGATAATTTTTTCTATAAATTAATGTGATGGTAAAACAAAACAACATTGCATAATAAAAAACTATAAGGAAAAAAAAAGCAACAAAAAAAAATGTTTTGCCTAACTTGATTACTGTTTATATAAACGATCATACCTTTTAAAGAAAAAACAATGACATATGACTAACAAATGTCTTGCAAAAAAAACAGAAAGTTGATTGTAAAACATTACAAAGTATAGAATCTCTAGATGACAATAGTTTTATCAAAATTTGAATTCCTAAATAAAATATTGACTTAAAACCTTTACAAAAAAATCTTAAACCTTCTTTTTTGGTTTGTCTGTAAGTGGTAAACTTCAGAACATAAAAAGATTCCTTAATGTGTGTGTGTTTGTGGATGCATGTATGATTCTGTCAAAGGTGTGGGGAGTCAGATGGTGGTGGTGGTGAGGGGGGGGAGTCCATCTGTTGTCTCAGCCAAAGCCAGGAGTCTTAATTAAGTTGGATCATATCATCATGAAAAGGTCTTAATGTAAAATTGTATAAATTTGTTGACTAATAGGCTCTGTGATATGCAATTGTGACTTGTGACCTTTTAAGTGGTTCTGAAAAAAATGGAGTCCTCAATTTGAATATTGAATGAATGATCTGGGGCACTGTGACTGAGCTGGTGTACCGAAGGCTCTGGGTTCAAACCACGTTGAAGGCTAGGATTTTTTTACCAGGATTGGAGGGTGTCCCTGATGGGTATTTGACATATTTTGGGGTAAAGTAAAGGCTGATGGGCATTGTGCGGGCCACACAATCCCCTAGTATGCTTTGGCCACAGAAACCGGTGAACGCTGCCTAACCGCCCTACGGATCAATTTGACGTGACGGGTACTTCACTTTTTTATATAAATTTAATTTTTTTAGATGATGACTCGCCTAGCCACTGGAGAGATCTAAATATTTTAATCAAACCAAAGGTTAACACAAATAATTTGTTGACTATATAAATATAGATACAATTTACACTCCTTCTTTTAAAACCAAACCAAATATATGTAATAAATAAATGACTTGACTTGATCTAAATCTTATACAGACTCACCTCTCCATGCATTGTTAAAAAAATTGGTTTGTTCTCCCCCCTCCAGGACCCCCCCTTCCCAAGAGTAGGTAAGAAGTGACTCCATGAAGGTCAATGCTGTATAAGGTATATACTGATTTAGTAATATGGCGGTGGGTGGGGTGATGCAATGACTTTGACCTACGCAGGCAACGTTGCCCATGTAAATAGGCAAATGTATATGTACGCTTTACATTAAATACAACTGCTCAAGTATGATTTGTTATAAAAAAACTCCTGATTATTAATAGAAAGATCAAGACAAAATCTAATACTATAGAAAGTGATAAAATTAAAAAAAAAACATTATGCCATTTGAAACAAATATAAATAAATGTCTTTTGAAAGTATGATTTAGAATTCAGACTTAAAACTGGACACAGCAAACTGAGACAATACACGAAGCTCACAGAAAATGAGGCATTGGTAAAGGTTGAACATGAGGTATGTCTCCTCAAAACCCATCAGGGCATGGTCTGAAAGCCTGCCCCAGTTAGGAAAGTGATCACAGCAGGCTCAGGCCACAGAAGACCACCTATACAGTGTGGAAGACAGACCTGGAAACTAAAGCACAATTTATTGACATAGAAGAATTCAAGATGCTTGACGTAAATATGTAACTGCTGATATTTTTCTATTGTCTTTTTACATTTTTTAATAAAGTGTTTTTCTTTATGTAATGACCCCATGTCACTAAGCTATGCTTTCTTTAATATTTATATTTATCAATATATAAATGAAACACTCTGCATGCTGACGAAACTTTGAAAGATCCACTATAGTCTAGTAGTATATCAAATATATCAATCCATGTTCAGAGAACTGGAGAAAAAATGGAGGACCATTGTGACTAAGTCAAGATGAAGAAGAGAGAAAATGTCACAATTGCCGAAGTAAATTCTAAAATTATGCAGCCAAACCTAATGACCAGTAGACAACCAATTATTTTTTTTTGCATTCATCGGCAGGTGGGATGAGTAAGATAACTCACTTTACATTGATCTCTATGGGGGACTTGGATGCATAAAAGCTCCTGCACAAACACACATACAGACAGCAGAGTTAGTATCCAGGTATCTGCAAGATAATTAATCCTATCTCTCGGTTCATCAGGATTTTTTGTCTGGAGATGTGAATCCATATTTATAAGAAACAAATGTCAAAATGTCAATAAGTAAAATTCCAAAAATTTTTAATTTTAACAAAAAAGAATCATGGTGACTAAGGTAAAATGTCACACTTTATCTACCACTACCCCTTCACCATGCATGTAATAAAATATCAAATTACCATAAAATTTATAAAAACAAATGTATGAAAACCAGAGGCTATGTATATACTGATTGTACCAAACCAACGCAATGGTTGCTCTTTAATTTCATTATCTCAACACAATTACCATTTAGGAGTACAAAAAAACATTAGTGAAAACTTGCTTTTAAATATTACACTGTCAAGTACTCAAAAGTATATAGTATCCAAATCCCAGACCGTTATGATTGAGTCCATATTCTCCCAGCCTGTTCACGTCTGCTATGGTGTGCCGCAGGGGTCTGTCCTTGGTCCACTTCTTTTCACCCTTTACACTCAACCCCTATCCTTTGTCATCGAACGCCACAACCTCAAATATCATTCTTTCGCCGATGACACCCAGCTGTATAACAGTGCAGAGCCTGAGGACTTCGACAGGCTCCTTGCTTCCATCTCCATCTGTTTCCTGGACATCCAGAGCTGGATGACGGAAAACAAGTTGAAGCTTAACAGTGAGAAGACTGAAGCTCTTATCGTCGGTACGAGACAGAGGGTCGTGTCCCTCACTGCGTCCGATCTTCAGCTGGCTGATGCAACTGTGCCTTTCTCCCCGACTATCAAAAGCCTTGGCGTCTATCTGGACTCCACGCTGTCCATGCAAACCCACATCTCCTTCCTCACCAAAATCTGCTTCTTCCATCTGCGTCGTATTGCCGCCATCCGTCGTTATCTCACCAAGGAAGCTTGTGTTAAGCTCATCATCTCTCTCCTATTTTCCCGCTTGGACTATTGTAATTCGCTTTTGGCTGGTCTCCCGGCCTCCTCCCTTCAAGGACTCCAACGTATCCAGAACTGCGCAGTCCGACTAGTTCTCAAGAAGAAGAAGTCAAATGATATCAATCCTCTGCTCCGATCTCTGCACTGGCTACCCATCAACAACCGGATCTCATATAAGCTGGCTTCCCTCTGTTATAGGTGCCTGAATAACTGCGCCCCGGATTATCTTCGCTCTTGTATGGAGCTCTACACCCAGTCCCGCCCACTTCGTTCGGCATCTGACGCGCTTACTCTGCGGATCCCTCGTGTGAGGCTAGTGTCCGCTGGCGAACGTTCATTTTCCTACGCAGGACCGTCCGCTTGGAATCACCTCCCACTACAGCTTCGCCAGAGCCCTAGCTATGACACCTTCAGGAGCCGGCTGAAGACTCACCTATTTCGTCAGCAGAATTAGCGTATTACTATATATTTCGTTGTCTGTCTGTATTCTGTAACTGTCGTCTGCGCATAGAACTGTCACCAACGGGATATGCGCTATATAAGCACCGTTATTATTATTATTATTATTAGTATCAAAAGTTCAATACAATATTAAAAAACAATGATGATTCCTTTAAAAAAAAACAAGCCTGGTAAAATTTGTTGCTTAAAAAAAAGTCAGCCCCATGACCCTGTCAGTATCTTTCTAAGAAATAAAAACTTGTTCAAAATTAGAGGAATCACTTTTAAATTGGCACAATTAGAAATACAAAAAATTATTTGACTGAACATTTGTCTTGCTGAAGACATACTCAGTGCTCTTTAATTTAATCAGTAAAAAGGATTGTCAGTAAATTTATAAGTGGAATAATGTTCAGCAGGTGTACTGTGTGTGTACAGTTCCTGGTTATTGTATTATATATTTGCTGCATGTTCAATTACCATTATGAAGGCCTCAAGTTCGAATCCATATAAGAATGCCAGGATTCTGGGTGCTTATTGTGGTGGTCATGCCATCCCTTTGTATGCTTCAGCCAATCATCGTTTTGAGCAATAATCAGGGTAACTAGATCGTAGGCATCTGGTGTTAAACTTGGTTAGATAGGGCTAGCCCATTGGTGGGATTACGTCTCGGCAGACTATGGGGCTGGCCACATTAGCATCAGCTCAGTGTTGCATAGGTTAGTTCATCTAGACATAACGGAATCAAATTTAACTTAGTATTTTAATACAAGGCTTTCTATCTTTAACACGTCATTTGTCATGGTGTTATTGTATGGTTTTGTAATACAGCCTTTAATTTATTCACATTTAGACACTGTATCGAAATATAAATATATGCATACATTTCTAACTATATATAAGGCTTCTTCTATAAAACATAAACTATTTATAATGAAGTATATTATAATTTGACAAATTAAAAAAAAAATTACAATGCTTCATACTATATATTTTTTTAAAGTTTTGTAGTTATTATGCTAAAAAAAGCTGCAACATGGGTTAGCATATTTATATTTTAAAAATTCATTGCATTTAATTATCACATATAAAGTCTAGTCATAATCATCAACCAAGACCCTGTAAAAACCAATAAAGGGTTTTTAAAAATATATCTATTAAGCTTTATTTTCTTTTTTTGAGCTAATGGCACATAGAATCTGTAGTGGCAAATGATTGTCAATAGACATTTTTAAAAACAAATCTTATCATTAACGAAACAAATATGTGCACATTACACATTTTTTTAATTCCTATAACTTTTTTTTTTTTTAAAGATACAGGGTGTTCTAAGGGTAAAGTCTTGTATTTTGGTTATTCTGGTCAAACTCCAGGTAAATATAATTTTTTTTTCTAGGCTTTAAGGCAAGGGTTGTCACACATTTTCAAGCGAAGGGGCAACTCAAAGTTTTTCAGACCTACTTTTAAGGCCCCAGAAAAATATTATGGCTTAGGCCACCAGTGGACTTGATCTGGCCTCCTGATCTGATGTGTAGCTAACACTGGTCTGGGAAACTTCAATTGGCAGAATGTTGAGCTGTACATGAACTCTCAATGTAACATATTGCACTGCCATTCAAACCACTGGTAAAATCTGATTTTCAATTGTGTATACCATTCCTTCTAAGCAACACTATTCACATAATTGACAAAAACTACATAAAAAATTCCAGATATACCCCAGTATAAAATTCCAAATTTCGTTATAAATAATTACAATAAGAGAACTCTATTTTAACATCACTTGGATAAAAACAAATCTCAATTTTTTTTAAAACATGTATATTATTTTCTTGCATATTAGTGAACAACTTTAAAATGAGAACTATTCCAATCGTAAAAAAAATTAAAATTCCACAGACAGTATTTACAATGTAAAAATTTCCTATTACATGTATATATATATTTTTTTTTTAAAACATGAATTCCAAAAATGCTTACAAAGATCCACAAGAAATTTGTTATATTTTATAGTAGTAGTAAAGTAATTTACAATGCGAATTGTGAAATCTCTTGAGGGATGGAAGATGTTAAAATATAGGAAAGATATGTATTAGAAACTGATGTACATGTAGTTGAAAATGCTACTAAACCCTATTTGCAACTTTGATGAAGGCCACTAATTGGCAACTCATGAAATTTAAAATTTCAATCAGTATTACTTTTATTTTGTTTAGATTTAGGATCACAGATGCATGAAATTACACAGACTCTTAAAGAATGCTAGGATAGGAACAATGACTGCTGTGAAAACTTGTTTTTTTTTTTCTCTCTTTCACTTTCAGTGCTGAGACAGAGCTATATTGCTAAAAATTTACAAAATCATAGACAGTTAAGACAAAACTGCTGTAGACTAATACTTCAATCAACTATGAGCTAATATTTAAAACAACCAGAAAATTAACAATAATTCAATCTAAGTTCAAGTAAAAAGACTCAGCAGGAAATAATTTTTTTTTAATGTTATGTCGTCATATTGACATGAACTGTATCTATTAAAATCTAATGAAATGCAAACTTCAAACTGTGTTTACCAGTGGAAATTTTGTTCAGGACAATCTGAAATTTAAATGCACAGTGGAATGAAATTTTCTGCTACATAATAGACTGCCATTAGTGAACAGAAAGGAACAGGTTTTGCTTAACTTTATATTAATATATATATACAATTATAATTACACAACTTCATGTATAAAAATAATATTGCTATAAAGTTCAATGCTTGAGAAAGACTGAATGAATACAATAAAACAATATTTATTGAATCGCTTTAGAAGAATATGAACCAAAGAATTGGTCTTTAATGGACATCTGCCAGGAATGCAATGGATTAAAAAAAAAAAAGATATTTCAAATCACACATTAGAAATAAAATGTGAAAATGTACAATAATTGTTGCATAATATTTTATTTAACCAACTGTACATTTTCAATTAAAGATTTTTTGATAAAAGGTAAATAAAAATTACTATTTCAATTCATTTGGGTCTTTTTAATATTTAATAATATATAAACATTTTGATGAATAGTGTAAAATAATTCATTATATCTACAAATGCATAAAAGTTTACCATTAAATTAAAAAAATCACATTTGTTGTTTTTTGTACATTGGAATACAATTCTGCATTCATGTTTTAGAAACAATCATATACAAACTTTATTAGGGTATATTTAAACAAAAATAAATTGGCACATGAAAAAAAATAATTTATTTGTTAAAAAGAAAATATGTTTAAGTTGACAAAAAACAAGAATTGCTGGCACATTATGTTGCTCAAGTATTTTCAAAAGTTTGTAGAAACAGCATGAAGTAAACAAAAGATTAGTAAGTAGTACATACAGTTTTAAAATACAATGTGAATGTTTTGGTATAAATTTATAAAATGTGTATAAAGTATAAAAAGAATAGGAAATTATTTTTACAAAATTGCAGTTAAGAGTTACCCCTGAATCATTTTACCATTTCCTGTCTTACTAAAAATATGGAAGGAATGAAAGTGGAAGAAATAAATAGACGAAGTATAAAAATTTCTTTTAAGTAGTGCCCAAAGGCATAGTAAAAAAAGGATGACACTTATAATGTTGTGAAACTTGGCATTTGGCAAAATTTCTCACAAGCGGGCAAGCTTTAATTTTAACAGCAAGGTATTGCATAGTAATAACATAAAAAGTATATGATGCTTATCATTTTTTTGTTTTGCGTTATGGGTGGACAATTACCAACAAAGGAATAGAATTTGAAAAAAAAAAAAAAGACATTTTATCATTTGTTCAATGTTGTGAGTGGATAGTTTAATCATTTAAACAAGGAAAATGAATGAAGAATTATATTCTTTTTACTTTAAAAACCAAGTATGTGATAAAAATGGAACTGAACTGAAATACTTTAACAACGAACAATATCTACTCCACATTTTGTAATGTAAACAAAAACCATTCAGTACTTCTTTAAATCTCAATCTTCTGTTTAATGTGTACAAAAAAGTGCTCTCTTTACAAAAGCTCTGATTTCAATTTTCAATAACAAATTTCATGAAAGAAACTGGGAAACAAGATAAACCTATGACTTTGGTGTTGACTTGAAACAAAAATGTCTTGTAGGGGGAATTGTTTGACAATTTAAAACATTGAGCAGCGACTAAAGGATTAACAGTGATAACTCTTCCTGAAACAATTATTTGTGTGAAGTGGAAGAAAATGATTTTTTTAGATCACAAAATTTAAAAAATCTGTTCATTTTTTTGTGTTAAATAGAAATAGAAGTACTTGAATGGAATGGTCATCAATCTTGGGGTAAGAATTTTGTAATAATTATTTGCATTATAATAATTGTTTATTAATAAAAATAAAATAATGTGAGAATGTAGTAAACTGTACAACTAGACTAAAACAATTCTATACTGCAGTGTTAATGGTGTGAAAAGTTTGTCAACTCAAATAAACCTGATGCCATTGAGAATGCTCACCCCAAATGTGCTCTATCAGACTTCCTCTTAAAACTACCTGGGTACTTCCTTATTACACTGTTGCAAACATTCCTAGAGAAGAGGAAGTCATAGGCAGCGAAGAGTGAGACCAGGTTGTAGTCATACAGGGTGCCGCTGAGAAACGGGGGCAGAATGTCCATGAGTAGCCTCAGGTCAATATACAGACCAACGAAGACATCTTCGGACATGTTGGATAGGGCCAGCACCAGCATAGTTATGATGTCGTCGCAGGCCGACTGGTGGCTGGGGCCGTAGAGGCGAGAAACGTCGCGGTTGAGATCCTCTATGGCCTTTGTGATGTAACGCACTTTATCCAAGAAGCAGGTAGCATCCAGGCATTTCTTTGCATATCTCCTGAAGGGTGACAGAACTGGATCTAAGATTTCAGCAACTGTACCTGGGTTACACAGGCTGGTCCAGTTCTCAGACAGACCTTGTGGTGGAGTTCCACCTTCTTCAGTGGTTAAAGCCTCATTTTCATCTTGTATACCGCTGTCAGGTTTTGTGTCTGTAGATTTTGGCGAGGACTCTGTTTCGTTGGACACTTCCGATGACCCGGAGCTGCCACTGTCAGCAACAATGTCTTCATCATTATCATCCTGGCCTTCACGAAGGATCTGCCTTGAAAGGCTGTAGCTGTCCGAATTTGCCAGGTTGTACAGATCGTCAATGGCACAGTGGCGAATATCCAGGCTAAGCAGAGACACAGATTTGGCACAGGAGATGGTGTCTGCATCAGCAGACGCCAAAGGAACTGCAGAGCTGCCGGCTAGACTGTCAGACTTTGGGCCGAAAAATAGATCCAAGATTTTATCTCCTTTTAGAATTTCATGAAAAGGTTCCTTCAACAAAGCCTGATAGGCACTGTGGATGCCAACTTGAAGACCAGTGTAGTACAGTTTATTCAATTCATTCAGCATTTCCTGATTAAAAAAAAAATTATAAGTAGAAAGTTAAAACAAGTCACTGAACTTTTGTATTTAAATTAATGTCAACTTAAGTTTCTCATGCAGATCTTGAATATTGATTGCACTGGCACAAGGGGATTGTCTGGCCAGCACAATACCTAGCCCCATTTACATTACCGATACCCTATCAAAGTCTCAGCCTTGCCTCTATTATACCATCAGTGAAAGCCAAGAAACACACTTCTTATTAGCTTTTGCTTCTTAGTTTTTAGCTAGAGACATAGAAAACTACCAGCATTACTTTTTTATATGCATACTAACTAATAAAACTTATTTTTATTACTATATATGAATATATGTATACCTGTTTACTAATTTCATATATTAAAATTATGTATATTAACATTCCAAAGGGCAAGTAAAGCATCTGGCAAGTAGTTGACAAGAAAACTTTGCAAACACAGAAAATACTAACACTAACTAACAGCCCATTAGCACAAAAAATACAATACAAAACCTTTTTACTTTCAGGTTGCCAGGCAATTTGTTTTAAAGTTAGGTTTTAAATTTTCTGAATTGAACCCTTGGTAACAATTTAAAGTCCCACCATCCTTATTGCTACAGCTTTCTAACACATCATTCATATTTCTAAATTATCCTATAGTTGTGAATTATCTTTGGGTAACAATCTATATTTATATATTATTATATATATATTCTATTTTGAAAAGGTGTACAAGGTATTAACAAAACCAACATACCTGACAAAATGAGCGCTCATAAGATTTCCATATTAACTCCAGCTGCTCAGGACTGGAACCCACAGAGTCCTGACACAGGTGTTTCGATAAAGTCTCCACAACATCACAGAAGAGTGCCTGCATGGCACCTTTGATATTGTCCACCTGTTTCATCAGCGACTTGAGTGCATACTGAACTGTCAGACCGTCTGAAATGAAAGACACTGCAGTCTCATGAACAGAGACCCCACGGTGGGCATTAGATAAAATGGCTGGGCCATTTCTTCTCCGCTCGACTTCTGAGGATGCATCAAGATCCCGCTGGTCTTCAGGAGATGTATCAACTACGACAAATGCATCAAGATCTCCCTTAATCTCGGAGGATGCATCTTGGCTGGGATTTTTTATCAGATCAACTTCAATCTCACTTACATCTAATGAGGCCTCAACGTCAGCAGTCACCTGCTTCGAGATGCTTCTCTTAGAAATGTTCAGTCTGTCATATTTGGCAGTGTCTGTCATCTCACGGATGGGGGGGTGATGTCCAGGGACATAGCTCCCGCCCCAAATTGATTTGACGTTGGGGTTCACTGCAAGTGCGTATTCGCTGAGCGCAAGGTTTATCTGGTCTCGGAGAGCCTCGCACCCTCGCTTGTGTATCCTGTACGGCTCCGAGGCAGTGTTCTCCAGCACTCTGCTGACCCTCTCCTGGAACGTCAGCCACATGTCAGGCTTCTCAACCTCTGAGCCGCTGGTCAGAAAATCAACACAGTCCTCGGGGTCAAACTTGGTCTCCCTGTTGGAATCTCTGTTGGCTGCGCACAGCTCAAGGATGGCGCACACTGTGGCCTCACGAGCAGCACTGATATTCACCTTGTCATTACATAAACAATCCAGGGCCAGTGTCTCAATGCTTATCCTCCTGTTTATCTCCACAAAAATATTATGAAAACAGTTGGGGACGACAACAGAAAATTTAACTTTACGTCTTCTTTTTTCTTTTCTAGTAATGACATTTTTTATGGCCTCCCTGACTTTGATCAGCTTTTCAATATCCCTAAACAGTTTATCCCTTTTTACTTGTAGTTCCTCAATCTTCGAGCCTTCCTCAGCAGTAGACTTTGCCCAGTTTACCTTGCTCTGCTCAGCTTCCAGCATTAAATTTTTTCTTTCTAATTCACCCTCCGTTTTATTCAAGAAAACTTTTAAAAACTCCCTGTCACAAGTCCTTAAGTACTGCTCGCTCTCCAAGTTTTCCTGCTGGATGAGACTACTCATCAGAGCAGACAGGCAGTTGTTAAGCTTGTCGATGTTGTCCGCCACCTGCACAATGTTTTCCTCTGATTTTTTCAAGCGCTCTTCTATCAGACTTTTTGCCCGGTTCAGGCTATACAGATGCTCCTCACCGAATAAAACTGACTTGAGGATGTAGACATGGAGAATGTGTGCAACTTTCTTGTTAAAGTCTTCAGTGGAAACTTTTCTTTTGATGTAGCTTTTGATAATTTCTGTGCACTTGCCCATCATGTCTTTCAAGGAGGCATCAAATTCATAGTGGCTGCTGTCCTCAAACAGAGCCTTTGCATTGCTTGGAATGAAAGCTCCTGGCTCTGAGTCAGCAGATGCAGACTTGCGCAAGGAAACAATTTCAGGATCAACATCATTAAGCACTGGCAGCCAGTAAATGAGCCTGAATCAGACAAATAAAAAGCAAAGATAAATTTTTAATGTCATTTTTAAAGGGATTTCATTTTTTAATTTATTATCAGAACATGATTATGTTAAAAATTGTACCGGGTAATCTTTCTTTGACCTATCGCAGAGAAAAATGTCTTGCCCAAAGACAGTTTGATAATGCCTATAATTGATGCTTAACACTCATTTGTACAGGTTTCACGATATAAGAAATAATATCTTATAAGTTTACAGACGTTCCTTCTAGATAGAAGATTAGATACGTCCACCAGCCCCAGAACTCCTGCAGGGCATCAGGAATCGGTCAGCGTCATAGCTAGAACCCATCCGGGGAACAAGCCGCAGTACCAGCTAGCCTCACAGGATTAAACTATAAAAGCTTAGTTTTCTAATTCTGGAAATACATGCCCTCTAAAATATGAAAAAATAAATCATTGTCAACTCTAACATGGCCTACATTGTAATCAGCTAGGTCCTTGTATGTCAAACTATGACATAATGTCAATATTTATTCTTAGACCCAAATACATAAGAACCCAGAGTAGCTATTGAAACTAGTAGATAGTTGGCTGCTTTGATTTATGGGACAGAATCAAAAAGCAAATGTAACCCTTCTTTTGGAGCAAGGAGATAATCCTGACCCTAGAAATCATAAATCAAGTTTTTTATGCAGATAACAAGACCATTGTCCATTGAGGTAATAATATAATATGACGCAATATGAAATAACTCAAAATGAATTGTCGATACAATTCCAAATACACAATTATTGTGACCATATGTAGGCCTAAACTATGTCTATGTACACATGACATGCTATGTAACACATAGTAGTCACATAGTGACATAGTACATAGTGTGACATAGGCATATGACATATAATATATATAACAACTGAAAGTGAAACAGGTTTACAATCAAAAACTATTTTCTTACCTTTTGTTGCAATCAATGTAGATGGTTTCTATGGCTAGGGTTTTAAACCATAGAGCTGCTTCCCTTGCTAAAGGAGATGGATCCGTAGATGAAACTGAATATGGGTGAATCCCAGCAACAAGGGGAAAACACTTGTCATCAACACTGACATTATCAACTACTTCTATCTGATCGTTCCATTTGAAAGCAATCTTCATCTTAAAATATATAAAAAAATATTTATTTATGTTATGAAGGCTCCTACTTTCTAATTTAATTAATAACAATTAGTTATGGCATCATCATGGCTTCAGAAGAGGGCACATATAAATAAAACATATTAAATTGCATTATAATGCATAATAATTCGATCTTAAAAAAGACACTATACTTTATACTAACTGTGTACGTTTGTTCGAGTTAAAAGACGACCTATCCATCATTGAATCATCGTATTGCTAATTATTCAGTGATTATCAATGTGCCAGTGACAGTGTCAAGCCAGTTTAGCAGTTTAGCCAGTCAAGTCAAGGTGGCTGGAATTTAGATCAAATGTTTAAAATGTTGTAAATTTAAAAAGAAACTGTTTGCATATATTATAAGCTAAAACGTGCGGCAATGGCTTTAAGTAGATTCTTTTGAAATAGGAACAATCCTAAAATTATAACTGCGTCGTTTCATTTCTTTGTTTAGATCTTCGAAAGTGAGCACTTCTTAGCAGTGTGAAAAACTAAAAGACTTCCGTGTTTTTATTTATTTTAAAAACTACTTTTGGGAAATTCCAGTTATATCCTGACCTCTTTTCATTTTTTTGACAAATAGTCTTTTATTTAAATGTATTGAATCAAAAGGTTATATGTAGGTTCTATATTATAAAAATGACTACATTTTTTTTTTAATATTTTGTTAATTAACTTAATTTATTTCTTACAGATTTTTAGGTTTTATTATTCTTTCAAAAGTTTTTATGTTCCTAAATTTTAGTTTGGTAAACTGCGCATGTCCACAAAATTAGCAACGGTAAAAGAAGTAGACATCTTTAACAATAACTAGGTAATAATGTTATAACAGAAACATATCTTATAGCAGTCAATTACACAACTAAAACCTTGTGGATAAACTGATAGAACTATTTAAAGTGGTAACCATGTGTACACGATTTTCTCACAAATTGTTCGCATTATTCAGTCATATTATTGTGTTAAATGTACCGGTAAATGAAAATGTATGATTTATTGTTTAAGAGGAAGAACGAATAAAAAGTCTATGACAACTATTGACAACTACCATGTATCCTATGTCATATGATTCTAAATGGTCTAAGTTCATTAGGCCTAATTGTTAGAGTAACAGTTAAACCTATAGAGTGCTGATAACATGGTGGTTTAGAATAAACTTTAGAATTTGAAACTATATAAATAATTATAATACAGTTAATACAGGCCTGCACTCCTACACTGACTTACACTGGAATAGTGTAGCCTACAACTACAAGTACAACACTCCAACAGGCTACACACAGGCTTAGCTGCTTAGCCTTACTTAGACTTAGAATAAAGGCTTAGGGCCGCTTAGGTTAAAGGCTTAGGTTAGGCTAGGCTGTATTAACTGTATTCATTGCAAAATTCTATATTAAAATATATTCAGTCAGATAATTTTTTATTTTAACTGTGAAGAAATATATTACTGTGTAACAGTGAATCATAAACAAAACAAACTTTCTAAATTTCTAAATAGTTAGTAAATAGGCCTATGTGTAAATTGTGTTTTAGAAAATTTAGTTTGACATGCCTGAACTCCTGAACGTTAACGAAATGCGTAGGCTGGTCCAGCGGTTAGTTCACCGGACTGTCACCCGACACGTCGCAGGTTTTAATCCTGGCTCCGACCGATCCCTGCTGCCCTGCAGGAGCTTTGGGCCTAGTGGACGTAATAATCTTCTATCTAGATCTAGAAGGAACGTCTGTAAAACCTATAAGAAGTTAAAATTACATAATAAAGGCTACATCATTCAGACTTAAGTAAAAACAATTAATACAATATAATTCAGATGATCGTCCATTATATATATATATACATATAGGCTATATAAATGATAGTTATAGTTTTGGGGTTAAAAAACATTTGTACTTTTACAATTAAAAATTCTATTAGTTAAAAAGAAGGCACTATAATGACTATATATAGGCTACTATACAGTACTAGAGTCTAGTACAGTTTGATTGACTATATAATATATATACACATTTAAATGCAATAAAAAAAATACCATAAATAAGATTTCATTTTTTTCCCTAGAACAACTCACCATGAGCAGCTCAGAAGAAGTATCATGGATATCATGGTTTTGTGGCCTAAGAGGAAATGAGTTTTTTTGTGAGGTACTCAAGTTATATCTCTTTAAGTTTGTTATATAACCTACATTTTGTATTGGATGTGTGTTATGAGATTAGAATTTTAATTTTGCCATTCTTCATTATTCTTTGCTAAACATTCAAAGTCAAAATTTTTTTTTTTAAGGTGGATGAAGACTATATACAAGATAAATTTAACCTTACTGGACTCAATGAACAAGTTCCACATTACAGACAAGCCCTTGATATGATCTTGGATCTCGAACCAGGTTCAGTTGATTCCTTAACTTGTTCAATGAAATCATTATTAAGTGCAGGAGCGCATGTGCTTTCAGTGTTTAAATTAGCCTATTTACTAGGGGAGGTCCTGAAAATCTGTAATTTCAAAATAGTCTTGGAAACCTCCTGAAATTTTTCGATCAGCAGAGTTAAAATTTCAGTAGGTCTTATACTATTTAACTGGTTTAGGCCTAGCACTATAAGACAAGCTGTTTGTGATGTCTGCTGATTGGTGCTGTCCTTGTCAACTTTTTAAAGGTGTAGGCCCTATGTTACTTTATTAATTATTATATTGTATGTATAGGCCTAAAAAAAATTATTAGAAATTACGGTAGACAACATGCAGAACATATTGTAATGTAAAATTTTCCTTTTAGTCAAAAAAGTGTGGTACCTTCATTTTGTTTGTCGCGGTTGGCCTTGGGTCTAGGCATAGCTAGATATAGGCTGGTCCAGTTGTGGGCCTAGGTCTAATCAATCGGACTAAAGACTAATCTAAGTCATTTTATTCTCAATGAGTCTATATCTGATTAGATATTATGTTCCAGACACAAATTGGCTGAATATGTATCACAGGCATTAAATAATTAGAAGTATGTATTAGGACTAAATAAAAACATTTTCCTGATAGGTCGACAGGCCTACTTGTCATTAATTGAAAAGTAAACTACACTGCTACACATTTAAAAGTGTTTTCTGAGGATTTCAACCTCACCTAACCTAGTTCAGACCCCACAGACTTTTCAAAACCAAGGATATTAATTTTATCAAGAATTTTTTAAATAAAAATTTGACTTTATTTAGATTTATAGTCTATCTTTGTTTCAAAATAGTTTAGGGAGAAATTTTATGCACCAGTTCAGTATTAGCAAAGGCCCAACCCCCCAAAACAACAGATAAAAAAAATCCTGTTCAGGTCAGGTCATGGCTAATTTATATGAGACAGTATTGACTAATTTGACTGAAAAAAGGACTATGTGGGGCAGCATGATGCTGTTTCCTTTTTCTACTGTCAGAAACCCATCAAAACTGAGTAGACTCAGTGATGGTCTCAAAGCAAAGAGGAAAATCTATGCTTTCTGAGTGAGACAGTACTTAGTTTAATGGAATTTAGTTAATCAATGCTTGTTTTTGTAAAAGTAAAATAAAAAAGAAAGAAACAAAACTTACAACTATTTATCTTTAATTAGAAGAAGATGAAGATAATGTAGAAGGGGATATGGTGGAACAGGCGGCTGAAATGGTTTATGGTCTTATTCATATGAGATTTATTCTCACCAACAATGGACTTGTCAAAATGGTATATTTTCTTGTTGCTTATTAATAGTTCACTCTTTTGACATTTTATAGTTTATTTTTTGCTTTATTATTCAATTGAAGAACTATTTCAAATAAAAATTCCCTTGTGTGTTTAAAATTCCCAAACTCTTAAGAAAATTTATAATTATTTTTTTTCCTTAATGATAATGATAAAACAGCAAAAGTAGGTTTAGTAGGAAGTGAGTTAAATTATAAAAGAAAAAAAACTTGTGTTATTTTGTTGGTACCAGTATTTGAATAGTTTTAAGCATTGAATTTGTTAGTATTTTGTTGTTGACTGATTTTAAAATTTTTAAAGTAACCTCCTAAATGGTGTTGCAGTTGAGTTTTAAGATAAGAATTAGATACTAAATGTATACCACTGTACACTCTACCACAATTATTAGCAATATATGCTGCTCGCAGTAAATGTTGTTGATACTTCAAACGGTAGTAGTAAGATGTAAGACTATTCTAAAGAGAAAATATTGTTATTTAGATGACGAACTTGAGGAAAACCCTAATCAGAGTGATTTAATAGAGCAAGCTGCTGAAATGTTGTATGGTCTGATCCATGCTCGCTACATCATGACAAATAGAGGCATTGCTCAAATGGTAAGCTGGTAGAAATAGTGAAGAAACTACTATTAATTATATAATTATTGTAAAGCAACCATTTGGAGGTCTTCTAGTGCTTGGCATTTTTTTTTTTTAAAGTTTGTGTTTTATTTAACAGTTCTTGTTATATTTATTTTTATGTTTTTAGTTTCTTTCTTGTAAATAGAAAGCCGTTTTAATTTTATGCTTTAAATACATTCTTGTTAACAGTGCTGTGGCAAGATTCTGAGCATTGTTGTTTTAAACTAACAATTGTACATGTCACATCTGCTGTGAAACTTTAAATGTATATCCATTTCACCTTACAATATATATTCATTTCATAACAAGAAAGATTTTTTATGATGCTGTTTTTGAGTAATGTGTACATATTTCTAATAGCTTTCCTGCATTTATCATATTAACTGCATTAGTATTTAAAGAGTTGTTTTTTCTAAACATTTTAAAATAATTTAGTTGTTCTTCCTACCATTACCATGTACACCAGTTTACAGATCAAATCCCTTGTACTTAATGTTATTTGTGTTCATTCAAACACACACCCAATAAACAAGTGGTGTTACCAGCAGATATATTACTTTTCTTAATTAAAGCCTAATTAGATGTAGCATGGCTAATGAGGTTATTAAGATAAGAATAAGAAAAATAGCTCAACAAGGATTTATCTAAATTATTTAGTAAGTCATTGAAATACATTCAGCTTTTTTGTTACTATTTTTACAGTTCTCCAAGTGGTTCTTATTAGAAACAGTCTAAAGATGCGTTAAAATTTATGGTTTTCATTTTCAGTTTGTAATTTAACACTGATTTCTTGTTTCTATTTGTTTTCTTACTGTTAATGAAGATAGAAAAATGGCAACAGGGTGATTTTGGTTATTGTCCAAGAGTCTATTGTGAAAATCAGCCAATGTTGCCCATTGGTAAGTTTTTAGAGTTGTTATAGTCTAAGTCTTTATAGTTGGCAATTAGGTCGGAATCACTCCCATCAAACTTAATGCCTTTTAAGACTGAAGTCCCTGAACAATCAGCTTAATTTTCCATTGTTATGTTTTTAGCAAGACATTGTTCAACAGTTTTGAAATAACATGCAAACCGTTATATGTATGAATTAATATAAGGGGACAAAACCTGGGTATAATATACAACCATTTAAAAAATAAACACAATGAGCAATGAGGGAAATACTTGGATTATATTCTATTTAAACTTTTAATAATGTCCACCTTGGTTGAATAACTGGAATAAATATGCATGAGAAGTGTATGATGCTGTTTGTGATCTAGTGAACTGCATCATTCCTGTACAGATTTAAATGATTAAATGAAATGTATTGACCAACAAATTCAACCGAAGACTATTGGGGACATATTTTCACTTGATAGATTTGATAGTAAAGTAATTTATTATATTTGTAGTTTCTGTTAAGTAAATAATTTATCCTTAATGCATGTTTTATAGAGCTGGACTGGTTTAATTAATTAAATTAACAATATTTTTTCACAAACTTTACTATTTATTAGGGCTTTCTGATGTGCCAGGGGAAGCTATGGTGAAACTATATTGCCCCAAATGCCAAGATGCTTACACACCCAAATCTTCACGTCATCATCATACAGATGGCGCTTATTTTGGCACTGGATTTCCTCACATGCTCTTTATGGTGCATCCCGAATACAGACCAAAGCGACCTGCCAATCAATTTGTACCTAGGTAGGTTTCTTAACTCTAGCTCTGGAGTTCATAAAAGATCATTACAGTAAGTTACTGGTGTTACAAAGACTGGCCGTTAAAATATTTTTGATTTGGGAATGTACTATTAAGTACTAATTAATTGTTATGAATAGCAATCCTGCTTGGTGAAATCTCGTAAACTCTTGTCTTATGTATGCATGGAAGTTACAACATGTTTTAAAGTTGCCAAAAATCTTTCCAGATACTAGAAAAAAGTATTTCTATGACTAGTTTCTTTAATTAGAATTTGCTCCATTGTTACCAGGTTGTATGGTTTCAAAATTCATCCATTGGCTTACCAACTCCAGTACCAGGCTGCTTCCAATTTCAAAATGCCTATGAGAGGAGCAGGCCATCCCAACAGTAAACGATGATGGAGAGAAATGTCAGCGCAGGTGGCTTAAAGTTATTCCCATTTTTAGGTGGACGTCTACACCGAGAGACATAATTTATTTGAATGATGAGTATGTAAAGTTTGACTTGACTATATAGCCTCTTGTTAAAGAGGTTTCTATTCCCACTATTCCCTCTTCTTCTTTTTTTTAAATCATGAACTTTTTTTATAGAAAAAAAAATAAGTAGGGGGTGTTTAAAAGTGTGAATTTTTGGCCAGATTTGAAAATGTGTGAAGATGTTGGTGTGAAAGTTAAATGGTAAATGATCGGGATGTTGCCAGGTCGGGTGTTTCTAACCAAAACAATTTTCAACTTTTTATTTCATAAATTTTAATATATTTTGTGTTTTTATAGTGGTCTTTTCATGTGTATTATAGTTCTTCTACTTCTAGTCTAGCGAATGTAAGTGAAAAATGCGAAAAAAATATGTTGCCATTTTAATAAACAAATTCTCTATTCATTTAGATATGTAATTCCTGGGATAGTAAGTGAAGATTGTCTTCTGATGGTTGTGTCTGTGTTTCAAATACTAGCTATTTGTGTAAATGTTGATTCTATTGAACATCAAATTTGGAATATAGTTTTTCAGTTTCTTGAATAAAGATTCACATGAAGTCTCTATGTTAACTTTGTTTTCACTTACAACTTACAAGTTAAGATATTTACATGTATATGTGAGGTACTTTTAAATTTGGTCAATTCACTGTGGGTTTTCCTAAAGTATGTTCAGGATGTAACTAAATGAGGTTGGGGGATGCCTCTGCTTCCCCCCTTAAAAAAAGTAATGGGTGGGTGCTAAAGTGACTCTTCAAAAAATGTTATAAATTTAAAATTGATGTATTTAAAGCATTAACTAAAAGCTTAAGTAACCTTTTCCTAGTTACGTCAATATTTATGGTTATTTACTCTATAATTGAGGGATAAGACTAGTTAAGTCAAGTTTTAATCCAGGGTAAAAGGATATAAATTTTGGTCCAGTAGTGCACACAAATCATAGCAGTGTTTTTTTAACAAAACAACATAATTGCTGCAGTTGTTGACAAACAATGAATACATCTTCAATTTTGATCTCTTTATTAATGACATGCTAAAATTGCCCGGGGGGGGGGGGGGGGGGGAAATAAAACAGGCCTGCATAAACTACAGATAAAAAATGTTACAAACCACAATGAACAAAAAGCTATAGATATAATTATTTTAATAAAAATTTTTTTTTACTGAAGACTTAGTAAAGTCATTTAAAATCAATATTGTAATCTGGCACCTCCTGGTGGTCCAATGTGCCCTAGGGCACTCAAGCTGCAGAAGCCACCCTCACAGAAAGGAGTGAAGAGAAGCCAGCCAGGAGTCAGAAAGGCCAGGAAAGGGAGACTGCTCCACCATCCCTTGAGGAAAGTCATGGGGTTAAAAATAAATAGGCAAGTCTTTTTATTTAACAAAAGAGCAAGCTAAATTGCCAGTGGATTTACAATTTTTTTTTTAAAGTAATATTGATTTAAAAAAACAACTAACTGGAGAATCGAATAAGGGTCGACCGCATAGCAGTTGGATACATTATCCACACAGCTAGCAAAGACACATATGCTAATGCTAACTTAAGTCAAATTGCAAAGGTGAAATAAATATGAGGCAATAAGGTCACATGTCTTTAAATAAACCAATTTGATTGGTTACACACACAAGACTACTTTATAGTATAGATAAAGATGCTATAATATATTGTTGACACAATTACATATTTTGGCAGTAAAGATTTGATTTTATCATGAGATCAATTAATTTTTTACAAATGCATTGCTTACAATACAACTATTTATATTCTGATTGTAATGTGCTATTTAAATATTTTTTTACTAGACAATCAATAATCATACAAAATCATTGAAATAGTGACTAAGAAAATAAATAATTGTGCCTGGAATGTAAAATTTCAAAGACACTTTAACAAAAATATATACAGACCAACATTGACAAATCTTTTGTGTAATATTTAACATTGAAAATAAAACATTGTTGCAACAATCAATATTGCCACTACACAATAACATCAAAGCTCAATCATAATTAATGTATCAATTAATGTCCTACCAAAGATTTGGCATAGGAAGATTCTGGTGATGTCTTTGGACAATGGCATCATAAATTCCAACAGATCATTTAGAAAATAAATTATTCAAGCTTCTAAGTACAATTACAACAAGAAATACACACAAGAAATTGATGTCATTATTATGACACTTAATCCTTTTGACAACATGTTTGTGAAACTTTTTCAGACTTTTTAGATGAACATATAATTGTGCTTATTTTGTTTATGTAATAATTTTGTTAATCATGGATGAACAGATTATATATATATAGATAGATTAGAATGACTAATTGGGATTCGAGACCATTGGATGCTCTCTGTGATGACGTCTTAAAAATTCATAACCTTGACTAGATTCTTGTCTTTTAAACACAGTAGATTTGTACCATGGTTGAAGGAGCCAACCAATAGGCTAGAGTAAAAAAAAAGAAAGTAATAAAAAGCAATTTTTGGGGAATTTATAAACAATATACAACTGGAATTCATGGTGAGTGAATGATAATGAAAACAATCTATAGGATAATAATAAAGACCAAAATTAAATACATGTAGATTGAACACTTTTTTTTAAAGCATCCTTTGAAATGGATGCAAACGTTGAGCTACTAATGTTGAAACAGGGCATTAGATGCAGTCTAAGGATTAGCAAATGACCATCCGAACAAAAAGCTTACCGAGTGCAGCAGAACAAAGAATATTATCATGAATTAGAACAAAAACATCTTTCTAGAAACAAAAGCAATTTCAAAAAACAGTCACAACCATGAGAGACACAGTAGCAACCTAACATCAAAATATCATTGAAAAACACAAGATTAACTAAAGCATAAAACTCCTTTAACTCCTTAGAATTTAAAGTTGCAACCTTAGAAAGAATAGAAAGCTACCAAGAAACATCCACTCATGTTTATAGAGATGTTTCATCAACAATAAACTTGAGCTAGGTGCTTACCTGATCTTACCTGACAAAAAAATTCCTCAAGATAAGTGAGACTTATGGAAACTACTACATACATTTTCAAGCTGCTGTCAAGAATATTTCCCTAGAGACATTAGAACATAAATTAAAAATACAACAACAAACAGCTCAGCCCAACCGATATAGTCATAGTCATATTCACAGACTCCAAATTCCAACATTCCAAACAATAACTAACAATAACAACACTTCACCAAGCTTTAAAGAACTCACCTCACCTATCTAGCTACTAGAACAGAGAAGGGACTCACATAATAATATAATATCACAATACAACACCGTAACTTTCAATGGCTGCTAGGAAATATTGGCATACTAATACTAGGCAATGACCTTAGTTGGTCTGTGGCCAAAGAAACAGGTGAACGCTGCTTCATCTGTCCTATCCATTTGGTCTGATGGGATACTTTATTTTACTTAAGCAATGAAAAAGCAACAAGTAGTCTAGAAAGAGAAAAAAAATAGACAAATCTGAAAGATCTATCAGCTTCAATACACTAAAAAGTATGCTAAAAAAAAACAACTTAAAAAAAGAAGGGCAAATAAATGGGCACAAGAAAAAATAACTGGAAGTTCCAGTACTGGAAAAAAAAAATATACATTGCGTTGATGAGCAAGAACAACAAGCAAGACCAAACAAAGTCCCCCTCCATAAAGAACAATGCCTAATATTCTAGTTAAGAGCAATTTTCAATGGAACGCGGAATAGTCCCAAAAATGGTGATTCAAGCTCCTACAAAACATTTAGTGATAGAGCAGGATGACTTTTAGGTTGTTGGCACAAAAGGTTGTCTACAAAGGACTTAGGGCGGCCCCTGCCAAGAAAGAACACCTTGAATGACCACATTGGGGGAATTGTCCCCTTTTTAACCTATCGACTAATTCATCTACCGCATCCTTATCATATCAAAGCAAGCTTTCAACGTACCAACACCATTAAAAGCATTGAAAGTAAATCTTATCAATATTTACGCAGCAGACTGCACATCCAAAGTACACAATAGCGAGCTAAGCTGATCGCACTCTTCAAACAAACAATAACTTGCCAAGCCCAGTAATAGCATTAGGGTATTACACTAAGGGGAGGTAACAAATTGACCAATCTTCATGGCACCCTAGAAACCGGTCATTCTATGTTAAGATGTATACATTATTAAATGGGCTATTTAATAATGTCACAGACTTATTAATATCTTGCTAATTAGTTGAAAACATCGTCACAATACTATTCCTATCTTTTTAAAAACTAACATCATATTCTGTACAAGATCCAATTTACTTCATTAGAATTTCAAAATTTGTTTCTCATTGCTTTAAAAAAAACTTGTGTATAGTGTACAGATGTATACACCCTTTTGTGGTGAGGACATAGCTAAAGTCTAAGCTAACCTGTCATCCTGGTAAGCAGCAAGAGATGTTAATGGACCACTGCCAGTGAAAAAATATTCTGATTCTTGAACTGCAATGTAGATTTAAAAAAAATTTTTACTAATACATAATTATCAGAAAACCCGACAGTACTTTAAAAAAAAATTAACAAAACAATTATGTTCGTATTAGAATAATCATGAGAAAATTTTGTGTAAAATAAATATTATTTAAATGAAGAATTTATAGTCAAGAATTAATTTACAAACATTATATAACCAATACAAATTATCTACTTAAAACAGAACTGTAAAGCATGACCCTGTGTACAAGAAATGTATGTGAGTAACTCACTATTACACTTCACTCACCTCCAGTGTTGACGTTCCATAACTTGACACTACAGTCCCGAGAAGCAGTAAGGACATGGCCAGAATTTGAGCTGGGAAGGAACATGCATGCCTCCACAGCTTCCCTGTGGCCAAACAGTTCCCTCAGCATTTTCCTGGAACGAATGTCCCATACCTGTACAACACACAGAGAAATTAATAAATCATATAAACAATGAAATAGTAGGCGAGTCTATAGACATTTTTGGCACAGTTCATCACTGGTCACATGATACAAAAGGATAATTTCATCACACCTATTCCTTTGTGTTCCTCAGTGGCGCTTTTTAACCATATTAATCATATTCGTAATCTCGGCTGGTGCTACCAAAGGACAGGGGGTTCAAATCCTGGTAAAGGCTAGGATTTGTTCTAAGGTCTGGAAGGTGTCCATGTGTCTATCCAGCTCTGATTGGTACCTGACAGTATATATATATAGTTGGGGATAAAAAAGGCAGATGGGCATTGTTCTGGCCACACAATCCTCTTGTATGCCATGGCAAAGGAAACAGTGCTTCACAAGGTCTAAGAATTAAATTGGTATGGTAGTTATGAAACTATTTTTAAAAAAAAGGTTCTTATGGTTTCCTATCAGATCATAAACAATAATAATGTAATACACTTACTGTGGCTTCACAACCATTTCCAGAAAACCCATTGCTGGAGGAGATGATGTAATGTCCATCACTGCTGACATCACAACACATCTGAATGTACTGTTTACTCGGAAAGGTAAAAACTGGCTCAAGAAGCCGAACATCAAAAATTCTATATATATAAAAAAAAAAGAACCAATCCACAAATAAATGCAAAGTTGAAATATTTTTCAAAGATTAAAATCTTTTTTTTTTCAAGAATTATTAGACAGAAGGTAAAGAAAAACTGAGTAACGTTAAATATTAAAAATTTAATAGAGAGCTTTAAAGAAATTAAATATGTGAAAAAGATATAAGCGTTTAAAAAACTGACCGAACAATTTTATCTTCACCAGTTTGTATAATTGCTGAAGAGTCTGGCAGAAATTTTAAGTCTGTGACCTATTTAAATATACATGCAATTACTATAAAGATATTAATACAATTTGATACAACTATTCACAATAAGCAATGTAATTTGTATAATGCATTAACTTTGATCCTTGAAAAAAATATCAATTTGTTTTATAACCAAAATAAGACTTTAACTGTATAAATAAGTTTAACTGTAGAATAGAAAAGAAGGCCTAATGTAAGCTGAATTCTGATGAAAATGTATTTTAAAAAAGGGAGAGATTTAAAATCAAAATATAAACAAACCAAATAAAATCTTTTACGTTTCTTTTGTTTTATTATTTAAAAAAATTATAGACATTACTTGGTTTTTACCAGATTTTGGGCAATGCTGTTTGTTCTAATGCATTTTGAAGTCTCAACATCCCAGAGTTTGACTGCATTGTCTCTTGAGCCACTGCATAAAAGACTGTTGTCTAGACAAAAACAAAGTAGGCAGCACTTTAGAAATATGTTATATATAATTACAAAATACCAGGATATTTTGTTTAAGTTTTGAAGAAAAAAAATGTTTATCTCCCTTTAATTGGACCCAACTTTCTCAGTGAATCTGCCTGGATTAATTCAATTCAGTTAGTCAATATTTGTATTTAGGCCTGTACATTTAAATTGTGCATTTTAAAAGTTAGAAAAATAGATATATGGTGTCTGCTTATTCAACTGCCACTTTATTATAATTTCTCCTAAGTTTTACTTATTTGATGGTATGAAAATGTATTTGAAAGTGTTTTTTTTTTCTTTGATACATTTTTAGAAAAAACAAAACAATTTCATCTAACAACGCAGAAATGGACATTCAGTTGGGAAGGGGAGGGAATTGCTGGGAGGCTGCATATTACCATCCAAAGATTAAAACAGTTGGTTATGCTGATGCCTATCTATACAAGGACAAAAAAACAACAGAAAAATACATTCACCTTTATTGAGATGGATGGCAGTGACCACTAACGAATGTCCAACAAATTCTTTTTTGAAGCTTGAATGACCTCTTTCCCATAGTTTGATAGTTTTATCTCTTGAAGAGCTGAATACTTTATCGCAAACCAAGCCATAGCAAACCTGCAGAAGTATATTATGACTATGTTGTGTATTAGCATAATCAGTGTTGCTATGGTCTGATGTTGTCAGGTTGACATTCCAACCTGATAGGATCAAGTTCCACTTCTGTACCCATGGGCCTCATCAATGGTGAAGTGTGGAAACTAACAATACACTCCCATTAAGAGTAAACAAGGGGGCTAACGTACGGAAGACAACCATGTTGCCCGTCCAAGGATCACTGCACTGCAGAGAAGCTTCGAGACTTGGTGGGGAGTGAGCAATGTGCACAACAGCCCATCTCAACCCCATCTTGGTGCCTGGATGTCTAGGCCAATAGTCTGGAATTTGTACTACCAGGCTACAGTGCAGGTATGTGAGCGAGCCACAACATTACTGATCCAAGGGGAATTCCACAGGTGGGGAGAGAAGTGTAGTGCATGTACTGCTGAGACTGTGTCCTATGTTTTGGGGTGGCTAGTCGCAGATAGGATCTTAGTGTGCCCATCATTACCCTCCTGGATATAAGAGCCGGAAAGATAGTCTGTTGTTCTTTTTTAATGAGAAATTATAGATCGGTAAACTCAGCTTCACTATTCCCAGACAACGCAAATGGTTTGAAAGGTTTAATGTATTTTGCTACAACATTTGTTGTTTAGTTTTGTTTTAAACAACCTCTTTATTTTGTAGGACAGTCGGTGAAACCCTTTATGCTTTCTCATCAATTCTTACTAAAGAAGCAGCTCCATCATGGTATTAACCCATGCCTCATGACAGCAGGATATGATTTTAGACTAGCTATGTCAAATACAAGACTGTGACAGCAACATAGTTACCAATGTCTGTCAGACCAAATATTGTGTTATGATAGAAGCACTCATGCCCTGCACAGGGTTTTTACCAGGTCTGTGTAGTCGGTAGAAAAAATGCTCTGGCTCCAACTCCTCAGTTTTTCGTACTTTTGACTCCGACTCCAGGACCTAAAATTCCCGCCCACTCCGACCCTTCGAGTGCGACTCCACAGCCCTGTCAGTGCTGTGCAGTCGATAGATAAATGTTCCGACTCCAACTCCGACTCCTCAGTTTTTTGTACTACAGACGCCAACTCTGACTCCAGGACCCAAAATTTTCTCCGACTCCACAGCCCTGGTTTTTACATGGTTATTTCAGTATTCTTTAATAAAATGCGATTATTAAAAAAGTCAAAAGATAAGATAATTTGTATAAACTTTGATAATTGGGGATGTTTCCAATTATCATTTTTTAAAGCAACAAACGGTTTTAAAGGCTATTAAAGGTATTGGAAGGTAATATTTTGCATCTTGTTGCTTTCAATTGTGCTGGTTGTGAATGAAAAAAATTGTTAAAGAATATTTTTAATGCACAAAAGTTATTTTGTAGGCCTACATAACATACCAAGAGTATGAGATGGATGGAACATTACCTTTGTTAATGGACCAGTGTGACCAAGCCATTTCTCTATTAGCTGTTGTGAATTGTAATTGTACAAGGACATACACTGAGGAAATATCATATAAAATAATTCAGATTAAAAAATAAATGTTTATTATGCATAGAGATCAGTTTGCTTTGCAAAATAGATAGGATGAACAAAATAGTTAGCATTGAATGGGATGAGACTGAATGAATTAAAAGCTTTATGGTAAAAGCTTTCGGCACAAGACTTACAATTAATTAAGATCTGTCAAAGCTTCTAGACACATTTAGAAAGAAGGCTTCCTTTACTGTCAAAGACTTACTCCCTACCATATCTTTACTTCCAGACAGGCATAGTCCCGGTTGATAGCAGGCTACACTCACAACTGCATCACTGTGTTGAAGTTTGACACTATGATTAGATGCTGTTGACTTTTTGTCACCACAATCTCCTAGTGCTGCTTCTGAAGCAGCAGAAATCTGAGCTGGCCTGGAAGATCTGAGAAAGTAAAATGTTGTAAAATGAAGTTATCTATTAATCTATTCCTATTATAATGGTTATATTAATCTATTCCTATTATAATGGTTATCTTATATCAGCAGGATACAGGCCAGGGAAATTGTTTTTAAAAAAACTTTTCAATAATTTTATCAGCAGAAGGCATTTTATTTTTAATAGTAATAGGGCCATAAAACGCCTTTTTAAGGTAATTTCTTGAAACAACCAAATGTGGTGGAGTGTCATTGATTTTTTAGCTACACAAGTATAGCTAAAATATATAAAAACTGTAGTTAAGGGTACACCAAAGACTATATAGAATAATAATAATAATAATAATAATGACATTTGTATAGCGCTGCCAACAAGCATAATGCAAGCTCAGAGCGCATTTAACATACAACTCAGAACACGGAACTAAATAATGATTCAAAAACTTTACAAACATGGAACAAATCAAACAACCAAAACGAAATAACCGACCTAACATAAAAGTAAGACAGTAGGGCTCAAAGCATGTTAATTAAGATAAATATTGAAATAATGAGTTTTTAAGTTCTTTTTGAAGGAATCAATGGAGCTTGTTTGCCTGAGTTGAATGGGAAGTAGATTCCACACCTTCGGACCGGATACTGAGAAGGCTCTAAGGCCAACGGTCGTCAGAGAGAAACGGTGCTCTTCCAGAAGCGATGAGTTGGCAGAACGAAGTGATCTTTGAGGGACATATGGTGTGATGAGTTCTTTGAGATATGACGGAAACTCGTTATTAAAAATGCACTGATGGCAAAGTAGCGCCACTTTACTGATCTGGATTGTCAATGGAGATAGAGTCGGTAGCTCTACTGCAGTACATTTGTTCATTTGTGTGAGAATGGTAACTCTACTGCAGTACATTTGTTCAATTGTGTGAGAATGGTAACTCTACTGCAGTCCATTTGTTCATTTGTGTGAGAATGGTAACTCTACTGCAGTACATTTGTTCATTTGTGTGAGAATGGTAACTCTACTGCAGTTCATTTGTTCATTTGTGTGAGAATGGTAACTCTACTAGTACATTTGTTCATTTGTGTGAGAATGGTAACTCTACTGCAGTACATTTGTTCATTTGTGTGAGAATGGTAACTCTACTGCAGTACATTTGTTCATTTGTGTGAGAATGGTAACTCTACTGCAGTACATTTGTTCATTTGTGTGAGAATGGTAACTACTGCAGTACATTTGTTCATTTGTGTGAGAATGGTAACTCTACTGCAGTACATTTGTGTGAGAATTGGCCTCTAATTCTAATCAGCTATTACAATTACATTCAGGCCTATAATACTATTATAGTCATATAGTCCAATGATAATTTATTCATTTTATTTTATTGTTTGTTGAAACAGTCATCATAAAATGTGTACAAGTAATTCTGCAATCAATGCACTGTACTTCTATATTCCCTATACCGTATACCGACCCTATATAACCTATATTTATATTCCATAGGATATATTCTATACCAATTTAATTTGCTTTGGACATTATTGGAGTTATAAAAATATATAATATAGCCTAGCATAATAATAGCATTAATAGGCTAATAGATTAAATAGATAGGTCTAATTAAATAAATAGGCTATCACTACCATCTAAATAGGCTCTAAAATTTTGGAATGAGTAAATCTTAATTTATTTACTCTTGACTCTTAGCCCTTAGCCTAAGCCGCCTTAGCTCTAAGACACTCTAAGTTTAATCATTTATACTGTATACTCAGTATAGTATAATGTAAACTAAAATTTTAAAAAGTCAAATGTACAAAACATCTTTTCTTTTTTTTTTTAATATAAATTCAAATTGATTCATTAATTTCGTGATTGGCTTTGGCCTTTGGGCCTTTGCATGAATGCCATGAATGAATGGCATGAATAATAATTATGAATCATAAAATATAAAATAAAAAGACTAGACTAAGTCTAGACGGTGACTAGACGACTAAGTCTAAGACTAAGACTTAAGACTAAAGCCACTACACTAAAGTACTAAACTTCTAAAGTCTAACGCTAGTCTAATAAAAATTTTAAATTAATATACTGTCTTTATACCCAGCGCTTTTACTTCGTTTGCTGAATAATTTTCCCATCATATCCATATGCAAAATCTGAGAGCGTATTTCATATCATATTTTCAGCCAATGACCAATGTGAACTCTAAATACACTTTAAACATTACTTCCATTATTTTATTCATTAAAAATATTACAGTGTCCGCCATGTTGGTTTCCATTGTAAACTTTGGCGAAATGGGATTTTTGTACGAGCTTGCCATAATAATATATAGCTCAGTGCCCATTGTGACCGAAAAAAAAATCCAGGCAAATAAAAATTGTGCAGCATAAAAAGATAGAGGAATAATTAACATTATGTTACGCGTGTCCGCCATTAAGAAACGAAAACGAGGCATAGAGCCTATTCGGAAGAAAATGGCCGATATTGTTCTTATTGTTTAAGCACCATGGTTCACTGTTGTGTACTTTTTTGTTGCAATAACCAAAAAACATTATCTAAATTTAAATCACACAACTGAAAGAAGACCTAGCTTCCATGTTTTTCCATTATCTCAACTAAGAACAAGGGAATGGCTTATAAAAATTCAACGAGATGAAGGAACTGAATTTGAGTAGTCTATCTAAGAGTTTAAAATTAAAACAACATGCCTCTTTCAAAAAATTTTTTTTACTAGTCTGACCTGGCTAGTAGCCTACTAAGCTAAGAAACTTATAATTACATATATATATATTATTTATTATAGGCCTAAATAATAAATGCTGATTAGGCCTATAACTTAAGGCCTATATTAATATTTGTAGTAAATTAAAGGCAGACAAATAATCCTAAACTTATTTTTATAATTTAATATTATTTATGTTAAAATCATATGTAATACATACGCATACATTGCAAATATATATATGCATCATTACATATATATCTATGGTTATAGGCCTATATTACGCCATGTTATATTAAAATCATGTTATACATACGCATACATAGCAAATCAAATATATATATATGAATCTTTACATATATATATATATATATAGTTATAGGCCTGCCTATATTATGCCATTCATATAGGCCTAATATTATTTATTATTCTATATTTCATATAAATACATACCCGGTACATTATACAAATATATATGTAGGCCTATTATTATTATAGATTATAATATATAGTATAATATTATAGGACTAGCCGCTAGGTACTTTGATAAAAAATTCAAATTAGAGCTATGTTTAATAATTATATTCATTGTATAGAGATTTCTTACCAGCTTTCCAATGATACTAAGTTTGTGAAGATATCTTTACTAGAACAAAAGTTATGAATAAAAACAAGGTCTTATATAACCATTGTAATTAATTTTTAAAATTGTGACCGAAAATGTCCAAAATTCTCACTATAATGCTCATAACTTTAAAAATGGTAAAGATAATTTGATGAAATTTTCAGAGTTTACATATAATTCATTCTGCTTAAAGAATATAATGTTTATTATGATTTATTAAATGAATTTTTTTTTTTCATATTAGTAAAGCAGCAGTGGTCACACAAAAATGATAAACGACTAGTGTCGAGACAGATCAAAAACATTTTATTTTGATTTCTAAAGCATTTAACTGTTTCAAAACATTTGCGCATAAATTTTAAAATATTGAATACTAAATTACTATCAATATAAATAAGTGACATGAAAAAATTTAATTTATATTAAAAATTAGCTATAAATATTAATAAAATGAGAAAGTATTAAACTCAATTATTTGCATAGCCTACTACACTCATTGAACTATATATTCACCAAATGAATACATTATAAACAAGGTAATATTAATTCATTTTAAACAAAAATTCTTGTTTATTTATATTGTGAGGAACTTTCACTATTTAGTCATTCAGATAACCACGTCTCTGAAAATGAAAAAGATAAAAAAAATTGTGAAAATGTAACGAAGTTAAAGTAATTTTATTAAGAAATCTGAAAAGGATAAAATTCTGACAAACAATGTAAGTGTAAGTATTTAACAAATTCAAATAGATCTTCTGTCAAACAGGCTGCAGAGCTGTTAAATCTCTTGCTGTGCAATCCTGATTTTAGAATGTCTCCCACAGGTGCCGAGATAACAATTGAAAACTCTTGAACAGCATTGTTTGAACACATGTCACAGGAGACACTCAGAGAAAAAATTATAGTAATAAAATGTAATGTTTTTATACTTTATATAATACAACACTAGCACTAACAAGCATTTCATCAAATGGAGTGATGGTCCCATCCGCTCATGCTATGTCTTGTTCCAGGCAAACTTGAAATTCCTCTTCATGTAACCAGCTGTTGGTGACAAATATATTGACTTGTATTTTATTAAGTGATATTATTTGTATTTTAAAATAAACAACTTACTATTCCAGGTGCTTTTACTGTGTACTTGCTTGTTTTATTGAATAATGTCAACCAAGGCCATGACGGTGTCTTTTAATTCTTTCCAAACAGACGCTGTCGATAAATCATATATTTATATATAAAAAATTTATAAGATTTATATACTGTTTGTATTAAGTAATAGTATTGCATAATAAGTAAACAACATACTAACCCAAGTGCTTCACAGTTGCCGCCCTTGCTTTATTGAAGAATGTCATCCGAGGCCCTGTCATCTCAGAATTCTTTCCAGACGCTGTCGATTAATAATATTTTTATTTATAAATATACCGTAATTAACAAGATTTATATACTGTTTTATATTTCTAAATGTATTTTATTAAGTAATAGTATTGCATAATAAGTAAACAGCCTATCTTATCTTATCTTATACATTACAGACGCTCCTTCTATAAAAAAGAAACATGGTTGTGATTATCATCTTTCTTTTCTTCTTGTTGCATTTATTGCAAATGCATAATTCCATTACTGAAATGTCCCATTAATGGTTAATGTCTAAAGCATATTAATTTAGTTGTCAGGTTTAATTCTGTAACATGCTAAAATTCTTTTTATTTTATTTAGGACGCGCTTGGAGCTCTTTCGAACTTTATTCCCCTTCTGTGTGCCTTTCGGCGTTTAAATGTCACATGGTATCGGCAACTTCACTAATACCCGTACTGACTTCCCGCCCCCAAAAGGCGTGGATCAGCTAGTTCCTCGATCCACCATCTGCACAATCACTCATAAGTCAAGCCTGAGAGCCGAGTGCAGACCAGCTTAGTCCGGCCATGAATGAGAGCCAATGCGAGAAAACAGCAAGCTCTTATCTCGCAAGGGTCATCTATATACCGCAACTGGGAGTAGGCCTAAGCTTATTGTCCAATCCGTTTCCTCCATGTGAGAACATGACCGCTTTCTAAGATCAGAATGTACGCCACACTGATCCTAGCCAGAAAGCCGAGATGCGATCACAGTGACTAGACTCCCCATTCTTTATGTAGAGACTTAGAGAGGCTATAGTGCCGCTAGCAATCTCGGTCTAAATTTTTTTATATATTAAGAATTAATAGCAGTTAAGAGAATAGATACAAAGTAATCATACAACGTGGGTAGTTAATGTAGGCTACTGTTTAATTTTTAAAAATGTAGGCCTACACATAATTTGTTTATTCAAATAGTCTAATATTTATAAAATTTTAAATTTTTTAAAATCATTTTAAAATTAGAGTTATTGCAAAAAAAGTTTTTTAAATAAAATAAAAAAAAAACATTCAGACATATTAACGCAAATAAAAACTGCTTTATTATCTCCCTTTAATTAGAGTTTCCACATTTTAAATTTGATTCTATTGTGATACCAGGGGCCAGGGGTACCAAACAAGTTATTTTTTGTAATATAACTAATAAGCTTATTACTTATTAATTATTTTTTCAATATTTAAATCAAGTATTTTGGTATTTATTTCAACAAGTAATTAACGAGCGCCTTGTCCTTGAATGCTGTAGGCCCTACGCTAATTGTTCAATGTCAGGTAGCCTACATATTTAGTTATTTAGTATCCTTGACTATGCTCAAATCTGTTTCCACCTGTAAGTTTAACCACTAGCGGAAACTAGAATGAATGCCTGGCTGTTGAGAACAGCATATGACTTTCCTAATTAAAGCAGCGTCCTTTCAGATTTTTTCGCAAATCGGCACATTTGGATGTCTATTTTTTATGTTTAAATTTAAACTCGCTGCATTTTATAATAGCTAATAATAATATACCGCCACAAAAAAAAATATAAAAAAATAATACCATATCTAAGATGTAGTAAGATTAAGCCAGTCAGTCTTGATGTGTATGAAAACATGAGTTCTTCAATATACTAAACCCATTTATTTATCTTAGTGTGCCTTAAATAGGGGAAGTAGTTAAATGTTTTCAAATTGATTTCACGGCAAGATGTATCCAGTTTCAATGCAAATTCTTTCCAGTAGTGGTCTTAAAGTTCAACTCATTGATATGTGTTGCTATGTCATTCAGAAAAATCGGCTTCAACAGTCAATTAAGCTTATACAAGACATAACCTCGTCTAAGGTAACGAACAATGTGTAAAACAGCAGATCTCCATGTTCCGTATCGCGGAAAAAGAGACTTGAATGGCCTGTAAATCAATAATAGGTGAGAAACTATAAAATCGACTATTTTAACAATAAATTCAATCACAGATCGCGATTCCAACGATGAGATCTTTGCACACAAACTTTCCTGACTTTAACACTCGATGTACAGCGTGATTTTCATGCTATATAGTTTTCAGTGAAAAATCTAATTCTCGGAGGTCTCCTTGGCGTGCCACTAAAAATCGTTATGTGTGCCAAGTGTGGCACGCGTGCCTTAGGTTGCAGACCCCTGCCTTAGGCTACCTACGGATGCATGGGTGATACTGCATCTTCCTACTTTCAAGAACTCATACCAAAGCACGCACCATCAAAGGTGATGCGCTCTTCATCACAGTCATTCCTAAAAGCAGAAGTCCTTTGCAGTGCGCTTATTTGAATCTGTGGCGCCTTCTATACGGAACAGCTATCTTCAGACATTGAGACATTATACGACAATAAAGAGTCCTTTAAAATGAGTTTAAAGACTTTTCTCTTTGACAGTGTTTGTGTGCCTTGCTTATCCCTACATCTTCTACTGAAATTTATACCAAGAGCGCATTGAGCGTGCTAAATGTAATAGCAGGGAGAGATGTGCTATATAAATAACAATCATTATCAACATCATCATCAACCATTCCTGTTTCCTATATCTTTTATTAGTAGGCCTATTTGTTATTGTTTATATGGATCAGAGCAGCATTATGTATCCGCTATCTCTAGGCCCAATTTACGACATTTCTGCGTCTGATGAATATTTTCCGTATTATTAATTTGTACAGCAATGTGATTGTGTTAATTAAAACCCTGTAAAATGTTGTCAGATCTTTCTCTTCTTATTCCAATCCACCCTCAGTAGGCCTACACACTATTCATGGTATCTCTAGTGACACAACATTTCACATATTTCTTCTGTGCCCTACCACTGGCCACTGGTGTTTAATATCTGATGATTGATTCCATATTTCTTTAGCATTCGGTTCATAGTCTCTGTCAAAATATAACTGTTTATAGGATGCGTATATTAAAAGTTTTAGCACCATGCTCAAATTAAATTAGTGAATAGAAAATCTTTCATCTTTGTTGATCCATAGGGCCGGCGAAGCAGCGTTCACCAAGTTTCTGTGGCCAAGGCATAGGTGATTGTGTAGCCAGCACTAAATCTGTGCACAGCCGTTTTACGTTACTCCAACCAAGGTCAGGTACCCATCAGAGCTGGGTAGAATCAGGGACACCATCCAGACCTGCACCAGAATTCGAACCCAGGACCTTCGGTACGCCAGCCGAACGCGCTGCCACACGGTCACCAATATGATATAGGCCTAGGCCTACTGTCTGACTAAAACAAATGGAGATATTAAGATGTTTAAGATAGCAATAGTAGGCTAATGATAAATTTAAAAAAAAAGGATATTCTAATTCCGCCAGAATAGGGAAAATAAGTATAGAGAAAAAAGAAAAAAAAATCGATCAGAAAACAGAAATTAATAGGGCATATAGGTCTAGGCCTAATGTTGATTAATCATATCAGACAATCTTAAAAATAGTAGCCTCCAGATGAATGATCATAGACCTAGATCTATATATATGATCTATATAGGCCTACACATGTTCAGAAAATTAATGTTTAGCCTAGGCCTACATAGACATAGGAGTAGGCCTATATATATAGGCATATATATATATATATATATATATATATATATATATATATATATATATATATTATTTTTATAACAAGCCATTTAACACAGTGCAAATACACTTTACATAATGTATGCAATAATTATAATTCAGGTTGATCACGAACAAAGCATGCATGTAATTATCTCCCTCTAACATGGCAGTTAGCCTACCCACAAACGTTAAAGGGTTGTTATACTTATTCATTTTACAATAAGTAATATTAACAGCAACACTATAGGGCCTATCTATAATTTCCCTTTACAAAACAAAACATTAAAAACAACACCAACTATTAACAGCACACACAAAACAAACAACAACGGCACAATTACACATTAGGTATCTAGCAGGCTACATGTTAATTCATACTCACTCCCACACACATACACATCACATTACACCTTCAGCCCCTCCCACAAGTCCACGGTGAGTAATGATGGAGTACCTGTGAGCCACGTCTTCGGCAACTAGTTCCTGGCGTAACCTGACGAGTACAAAACATATTACCCGACCCACCCCACAACCCAGTTTCCCCCAGAATGATGGGGAGCTGACTAGGCTAATGCGTTATCATTTGTTCCTGTCCAGGTACTTAAAAGTGCGAGTCTAAAACGTAATAATCCATAGACCTTTAGCGATATTCACACACAGGTTACTAAAACAACCCATTTCTTAATATTTTCACTCGGATTTTATATTTATTTTCATGTTTACACGTCTACATCCTAATTGTTGACTTTTTATTATCAGTTATAATCTTCACCTGGAATAACATAACTGCCTAGCGAACATATACCGGTACTATATATTCCATAACGACCGTTCATTTCACGTGAATTGGGTCCATCGTATGTTCCTTTCTTCGTTTTGATTCACGCGCAGGAGTGCCGCTGGATTTTTTCTCTCTGATTGTTTATGTGCTTTTTATTCCCCAGGAATTTATTTCAGGTGTGTACATGAAGAAGACTTTTTCTAAGGTTTGAGCATGGTTGCATATTAACATAGATAATATATTTTGATTCATAGGTCACACATTTTGTAAACCGTATTAATAGCATTAGACTTGAATAATAAACGATGTGTTAACGATTATACATTGCTTATATTTTGAACAAAAATAAACTTTGAAAGCAGGTGAGTGTGGAGGTAGAATTGAAGGAAAGTTTTTTGTTTTGAAAGAACACCCCACTACTTAGGACGTGGGCTTTCAAAGTATTTGATTAAAAATACATGCTTAAAATTAAAAGGTATTTAATGCTCACAGGGTTTACACAAAAATAAATAAAGGCCCATTAAGTCATAAGCAGCCCATTTAAATTAAAGTTTAATTCTTAACTAAATCTTAGCATTAAAGTTAAATTAAGTCAAGCTTTATTTTTGCTTTTCAATTCAGTGTTTTCAGCGTCGTCTTTTCATCTTTTCTTTTGGAAGTTTTGGCCCAGTCTCAGTAGAATCTGAATCAGTAGTGACTTTTGTGAATGTGTGTGCGCTTGTCTATTTTATAAGTATATTTCTGTGCTTGTATACAAATTACAAAAAATTATTTTATTTTGTTTAAAATATGCTGAAAGTTGAAAGTGAAAGACAAAACATCTGTAATCAAGACAAATTTCCATTTGTTTGGATGAATAAAGAAATCTTATCTTATCTTTATTACTTTATTAGTCTTCATTCAGTAGGCCTACTTTAACTTCTTTTTTTTTTATATCAGAGTGATTATACAAAAACTGCTGTGTTATAGTTATATTATGTTATAAATATAACGCTCAGCATTGTAGGCCCTATTTAATTTCTTAAAATTTAATTTCGCAAAAGAAATGTGCAGTCAAATATAATTATCAGTGCGCATGCCCTGTCTTAATGTGCAAAAGAAATGGGCAGTCAAATATAATTATCAGTGCGCATGCCCTGTGCAAATAGCGAACTCCGAAGTGGAGTGCTTATTTGCATAGGTGTGTAAATAGACACTTTCATAAATATTTTCATAAAAACAGCACAATGTGCATACAGTGTGTGAATAGAATAAAGTAGTCTATTTGCAAATAGACCACTGTATTCTATTTGCACACATGTGCAAATAGCCACAGCCTATTATAATTTGGTTTCACAACATGTTTGTGTGAACAGTTTGTGCCATTTTTATTAAAGATAAAAAATATATTCTACACCTGCCGGCTTGGTTTAAGTTTATGGGTCATTATTGTCATAGTCATTGTGGTGTGTCAGCTTGTCATCGTGACGTTATGATTTTATGTGTATTGACATCATGTAGGCTAGCCTACCTAGTGACCAGAGCTAATCACAAGCGTACACAAAAGAGAATGGAAGAAAACGTCTGTCATACAAAAATTTATGGGCTTAACGCTTTCCTTTTTACATGTAACTCTTAATCAAATCTAACTCAAATTAAAAAACAAGTTTCTTTAAAAACAGTTTAAAACTTGAAAATTATCGACCAATTAAAATTAAAATGAATTTTATTTGGATTAGGGCCTGCAAAAAAAAAAGCTTATTTACTGTTACTGTATTAAATAACATTTTAAAGCCTTGAAGCTATGGAATCTCTATATGAAGGTTAGAAATTCAGCTGAGTTTCCAATATTATTCAGCAATATTTTATAATTAATAATTTCAAGATTTTAGTTGGTCTAAATGTTACTGATGCTACAAAATAAATTAGACTAAACAACAGCTAAATATCCCAAAAACACACTACAATATTAATGAAGTTGATTCTTCTATGAAAAAAATACCTCACAAAACGTAAAAATGTCATCATCTGTGTTTTTTGTTATTATTCATAACAAAGTCTTCAAATGCGCTTTACATTTACCATATATGTTTATTAAAATAAATAAAAAAAGTGTGTTTTTAGTTTTGTTTTTAAAAATGTCTATATTGTCGGCTTGTTTAACTGTGTTCGGAAGTTCATTCCACCACAGAGGTGCTATGACGCTGTAGAAGCGAGCTGCAAATGTTTCTCTTTTTACGCTCCGTACTCTGTTACTGTAGATCATATAATTTTTTAAGAAATGTGTAGAAAGGTTTTTTCTTAAAAACAGTTATCGATAAGGACAGAGTGTGCATAAAAATTTGTCAATCAGAACATAATAGGCAGACATGGGTAAACATTTTTATAGAAAAAAAACAACAACCATTTTACTAGTCAGCAAATCAAATAGAACAAAAAAGCAATTGGATTGGATTTACATTTTAAAATTACCATATTATTGATTCAACTTTTTGTTCCTAACATAAAGTTCTTTTCAAATACTGTAAGTTTTTACTACCTGATAAAATCAATTTTGTGTCGGAATATTTATAACTAATGTTTTTTCATACAGTAAGATGGGGTGACTATGGTCCACTTTTAAGCTTTGTTTCTATATATCTTAAACAGATGTCACCTTAAGTAAAGTAAAGTACCCTTCGGACCAAACCAAAGCAGGGTTCAACAGTTTGTGTGGCTACGGCATACTAGGAGATGTGTGGCCAGCACAATGCCCAACCACCTTTACTTTACCCCAAATGATGTCAGGTACCCATCAGAGCTGGGTAGACTCAGGGATACCCTCAAGTCCTGGGAAAAAATCCCGGCTTCACCAGGATTCGAACCCAGGACCTTCGGATCGCCAGTCGAATGCACTGCCGCTCGGCTACCGTGCCGCATAGATGTCACCTTATAAACCTAAAATTAGTTGTAAGTCCTGGGGACTGGCAAGTACTCAAGATAATAACCTGAATATATTTCATATGAAATTTTTTTAGTTTAATTTTGGCATATTTTGTAGGGTTGCCAGAGTCACCCCGACTTGGGGTGACTATGGCCAGCTATTATTTTTTTCTAATTTAACCAATTTCTAATTCTTACAGCGTTGATTTTGACGGGTATTATTGGTGCAGGAATTTATGACATTTATGTGTCAATGCATGTATTTAGAACTTATTGATAACCTTTTGACTGTGCCATATAAAGCATAAAACAACAGTATATAAAAGTTACTTGGCAAAATTTGTTTGATATCGAGACAAAAAAGTGCAGATGAGAAACAAATTATGAAAATATAGTATTACAAATTGAAATTAAAAATTTAAAAAAAAAAAAAGTTGAAAAAATGTTTTTTTTTTATTATGATCTACTAATGCAAATGCAAGTCTCAATGGATGTTTAATTGTAGCGCTGATTGGTAAGTCCTGAGCATGGTGACTTGTTCTGTGAGTTAAAATATTAACACAATTTGTTTTATTTGGTACATTCAATGGTTTGGTATTTATAATGGTTCTATAAAATAGTTTATTAAATTTAAAAAGTTAATTTGTTGCTTTAAAAATCGGATGCATTGTTCTTTCTCAGTGCAAATCTGTATAAGTGAACACAATAATGAATAATACACTGAAAAAGGTTAACTGTGTGCAATAAATCCAAGAACAAAACAACTTATCACCATGGCCATAGTCACCCCGTCAACGCTGCCATTATAAGGGGTGACTATGGCCACCCTTATTCTAAGTAAAATAGCGGTGATAGTTTTTATTTCAATAATAGTCCCCGTTAAGTAAGAAAGATAGAAAACATAAGTTGAATAAATATAATCACCTTAAACGGATCTGGGTAGTAAGAATTTTACAGGTTGACTTAGCTTTGCTTAAAATCGCATGTCAGATGGCTATCTTGAAAAGATGTCTGTACCTCAGAAAATACTCTGTTCACCATGAAAAACTGCTAAATAGTAACCTATATCTTTATTATGTATTATATACAATTGAAAGACCTGAAATTATAATATTTTTGTATTTATGGCACTCTAAAACATTTTTTTCCTAATGGCCCATAGTCACCCCGGATGGCCACGTTCACCCCATCTTACGGTAGTAATAATACATAAGGCATTAAATTCTAATTTAGAAATACAACACAAAAACCATCTGTTACAATGCTCAGATAAACATAAGGACAAAACACTTTCCTTATCCCTTAAGCAAGAACATAAGGGAAGAATAATAAAAGTCTGACATAGTGTAAAAATAAACGGTTCTTCAAAGCAAGTTTAAAAAAAGATAGACATTTTTATTATTTTTAATTGTGACCTAGGCCAAATTAAAATGTGTATGAATGATAATTATGCAAAATACATTGTATAAGGCATTTATATGGTCCCGGTAAGAGATTTCCAAATAGGTATGAAAAAATTGGAAAATCAGGTCTGTCTCATAATTCGTAATCAAGTAAACATATAAATTGCAAAACCAAAAAAAACTTTAATACGAAAGCACAATATTGATAATTAGCTGATACTTCTATATAACAAACACGAAACAGGGATGCCAGTTTTCAGGCTAAAGCCTGATTTCAGGCTTTTTCAAAATTTCCGGCTAGCCTCTTTAAAGGGAAATATACAAACAATTACTAGCTGTTCCTCCCCTTCTTTTACACATGCTGCTTATGTAAAGTTTGTAAGCACACCACTATTTGCATTACATAATTAGTTAGGCTAAATTAAAAATAATGTTTATGGTTTGTGTCACTATACGTATTGTCGCGCGTTCAAGCTTGCATATTAGTTTTTGGAGAGAAAAAATTTTTCAGGCTTTTTTGTCTAGGCCTGCTGGCATCCCTGATAAAACAATAGAACAAACATAATTAGAATTCGCACATATGCATGTAAAAATTTACAGTAATCTTGAATCTCTTTATAAACTTAAGGCAACTAATATAAAAAAGCTTTCTGATTGGCTTTACATTCTAAAATTCACAATTGCCGTAATTTACCGTATTCTTGAATCTAGTTTTCAACTCGCATATATGCTTTAATCAAAAGTCTTTATATTTATTTGTGAATGAAATGAATTCCTTGGCTTAATATGGTAACACACAACACAATTTTCATGCTGAGATCAAGAGTTTTAGACTTAGCATCAGTGTGGAAAAAAATCAGTTGTGATGTTAAAATGAAGTTTTTTTTTTAAACATATCTTTTTCAAAAGGTAAAAGTTTGGGAATTGTAATATGTGATGCAACCCCACGGAATGGTACTGAAGTCGGCAAAATAGGATAATTAGTTTTAGGTATTGAATTAAAGCTAATTCATTTATCTACATATTGGTAAAAAAATCTTTAAAATCCATTAATTAGTTCAAAAGTTATTAAAATGTACATAAGTAAAGGTAAGGAAAGTCCTTTTGGAGAAAAATGAAAAAGAAAACAGAACCGATTTTTTTAAAAATTTAGCATTGCAACAGAGAATTAATTATTTCCAGGACAAATAAATATTAACCAATCGTCATGAAATTTAACAAACATAATGATAATGAATTATTACACAAGCTGTTAAAGTTTTAAACGTTTTAAGTAATATTTATTATATTTTTAAACAATTTTATGTTTAGAGGACATTTTGCGTAATTTTAGACAAAAGCTGCATAAAAACACATTTTTGAGTAATTTCTAAAAATCATTTTAGCTTGAAAATTTCACAGCTATAAGTTAAGGCATTCAACATTACAAATCAATAATAATCTAAAAAACGACCTAGGACCGATTTCTTCACATTTTTTGCATTTATTGAAAAATCAGTTTTACCGACTTCCGTACCGTTTCGTGGGGTTGCATCACATATATGATTTAAGAGTTGGGAACCCCCATATTATTATATGGGAAAATATATATAACTCTTTCCTACATCACTCTCTTTCATTCTTTTCTCCATTATTTCAAAGTGTTATTTTATATCTTAATGATACAGGAATCTTGGACAAAGGATATTTTATTTGAAAACTGATTTATATGTAGGCCTATAATTGGACTTACCTACTTCATAAGATTATAATTAGCTCATACTCATTGACAATGGTAAATTAAATGCTAGATCTAAATAATCAAGCAGTATTTAAACAACAATGTGTGTGAATATCAATAACCTAATACAGATTCACCTGTTTCTTGTTAAACTTGTAATTACAATGAAATGTGTTTCAACTCATTGCATTTTAAATCAATTTTCTCACTCTTCATTTAAGTAATATTTTTTTCTCATTAGGCTTACTGTATTACGTTTATTTGTTAGTGTTTGTTAAATAAAATGAAAATCGATTTGGTCTTTGAGCTCCATTTCATCATCTAAGTCATATAGAGCGTCAAACTGTGGCCGTGTAGAACAAAACCCATGATAAGAAAGAGTTGAATTTTTTTTAAAAACAAAATTGTAGCAGTACGTAGACTTAAAGAATGTGTCCTAAAAAATTCATAACACCATAGGCCTTTACATTTAGAGAAAAGAAATATAAATTAATGTGGCTTAGATAATTGGGAATAGTTATAAAGTTTTGAGCAACTTGAAATAATAATACAAAACATTACAGACTTACATACAATTTTCATAGTTCAAACCTTTCTTTAAAAAAAAAAAAGATTTTCTGTTCTGCTTTTCTGTTTTGAAATGTCATGGCAACACAGAGTTGTTTACATTTTTGTGAAAACTCTGGTACACCAGGTGTAATTTGGGATGTTAAAGCACATGATTGCAGGACCTGATTGGGGTTTTCCTGTGATGTCTGTGGGGGGAGGGGGGCAATAAAAGCAGGTTTTCCTAATCGCATGGTGTGATGGTTTGTAATCAGTTATGGAAAAGACATAGTGCAGTGAAAGGCAGAATTTGTTTTAGATGTTCTACTTTAATGTAGGTTGAGATATAAAGAAAAAAAAATCTTTAATGTAATAAATGCATAGATTCCAGTTATATCTGCATATTTTGTATAGTTCAGACACTTCTTCATTACAGAAGAATATTACATCCCAGGACTGCTTCTATACAGTATATTATTGGCTTTTACGCTTATCATTTTCTTATTAACAAAAAAGTTATTTATCTCCATAGGTAGTAAAGTAGTTTTAAATCATCTCAATCGAGCTAGATTGGGCTACTGCTTCTACCAAAGCTAGTCATGGAATAGGCTATAATTTATTAGAAACACATCCACCAGCCTTGTTGCATTCAAGTGGGAAGTGTTCTAATGCATTGTTGCTAAACGTGTGCTAAAGGGGTTGAGAAATTCCTCAGGCCACAATTTTCCAATCTTCTTCATGATCAATTCAAATCTCTATAGAAGCCTATATCCCTGACAAACTGTACAGTGGTCAGTGGGTCTGCCAGCTGCCCACAGAGATTAATGCTCAGTAGAAAACCAGAGCTTTACTCTTGTTGCCGTCTTGTGTTGTGAATCCTTTGGGGGTCCTCTGCATAAATGACTGTTTTCTATCTTGAAATTTCAAATCATGTTCATTGTAAGTTTCCTAATAATAATTGTTAAATAGGGTATGGTAATATTTGTTTTATTTGATCAACATATATAATTACAGTGCGTTTGTTTTTATATATATTTATATACTGATATGTTTCTAAAAATGTTTGTCCTCTATTCACTCCTAGGGTATTTAAAGAATTGGGACAAAAGTTATGTTAAATACATCAATAAATGGAAATGTAAACTAATCAGACTTGGATAAGTTTAAAATACTGATTTTAGTAATATATGAATAACATTCGTTCCAAATCTAATAATAATTACTCTTAGTTAATTTCTAATTAACTATTTGACATTAGACTTCAATCTGTTGTAATCAAATGCAGCTTTTAGCTAATCAAACCCATTGCAAATAAACCAACCACCATCAATTAATCAGCCAGTGTTTGAGCAATCCATTTGTATTGGAGTGAATGTTTTTTTTTTAAAATTGTTATTTAGGCTACGTCTAAAGTTATGTGTATCTACACATTCTATCTAGAGACCCCACCCTTAGGTGTTTTATTTACCAATTTATAGATAAATGAAATTGCTTCCACAAAACACCTGAAACTTAATATTTTGTTTTGTCTACTTCAGTACCATTCAGTGGGGGTGGCATCACTTTATTTGTATTTTTAATAAAAAAAAATTGTAATCTAATATTTCCTCTGCTCATTTATTTGAAGTATGTTGCTTTTGCAGGGTTCAAACAGGTTGGGAAAGTTTATGAAAACTGACTTGGCTTTTCAAGTTTGGGAAAACACTTAGTTTGGGAATGTAAAAATTGTAAATTTTGCTAAAATGGAAAAGGCTACAGGTTTAGTAAAAAAAAATCCTCAACACCAATAATTTTTTTTTTTTTGAATACTGGTATTTCTATGCGTACTGAAAAGCCTCCATAAATACAATAATTATTTGGACAACCTACAAATTCTGCTCATTAACTTTCAGACAATTCACTCATACCAATAATCTATATTAATTTGTGAATATGTTTTTGTTAAATTTTGGGAAAATCTTGTAAAAAATTTTATGAATTTCAAAATGATTTTAGATTGTGATATATGTTGTAAATATTTTTCTCATTTCTTTTTCTAGAGTTCTGAACAACATCAGCATTATTAAAATGGCAACATCTCAAATGGCCTCGGCGACATCTTTCAAAAATCCAAAGCTCATATCCATACCCGATGTTGAAATTGACAAACACGGGAAGTTTAAGTACATTCTAGTGAAAGTTCACGACCCTGACATGGACCGGGAGTTTAAACATATCGTGAGAGGAACGGCTAAGGCAGCATTTCACGGTAAGTGCGGTTTCCATTACATAGCATTCTAAATGACTAACTTTTCTTGCCGAGCACATTTATGTTTTTTTTTTCTCTTTTTTTTTATGAATAAAGACAGAAATTCAAAAAGTTTGTAACTATTCAATGGTCAAAATATGTGAAAAGTTAGGCATTTTTGCTTTTTAAATCTATAGAAATAGTTTTGAAATGGGTCCAAGAAAAATTAATTTTACAGACGGGCTATCATATTTATAGCACAATTCCCTAGTGTGCCCTGGCTAAAGACACTGGTAACCCCTACTTCTCTAGTAATTTGTTGTTTTATTAATTAAAAAAAACAGTAAAGTATGTAAATTAAGAGTTAGAGAGAGAACACAAAATCAATAATACAACATAACATTGTGTGTTTTTCATCTACTGATGTGTGTTGTGCTCAATATGGTTGTAAATCTGAGTGTCATGTATTGCCAAGCTATCTTTCTTTTCCTAAATAATTGTATAGATATATAAACAATTTTTTTAACACAATTTTGTTTATTGAAGCTAGGACCTTGCAGAAATTTTCTAGACTTGGATAACAATGAGCTAAATGTTGACTAAAGGCTTTCTAGATTTTGCTGTAGATAAACAGAAAAACCATAACAAAAACCAAAACCTAAAACAAAATCAAATGAGACAATGAGGACTTAGTACAGATGTAGGCACTGTAGCACACCACTGGCGAAGATATTCTGACTTTATCCTGTACCCATGAGGAAGATTTTGTTGGCCCATTCTTCTTTTAAGGAGATTTTTTCAATCTGTGTTTAAATTTTTGGTATTTAAACAAAACAGTGACCCTGGCATTATTCATATTTCGATTAGATCTCTTTGTATGAAGTGAAAATGCTTTCTGCTCCCTACGTAGAAAGCAAATAGATGTTTTTTTGAACGTCTTTTTCAGAAAAGGAAACAAATGAAATTGGCCATCCATTTTTTTCTGGATTCCCAGTAGCTTTTTACTATAATTCCATATAAATTAAGTTGATATTTCTATGGATTTGGGCTTTGCCAATGTGAGTTTTTATTGTGTGTGTGTGTGAGTTTGTGGGGTCATTTTAGCCCCTGCAACTTTTGCAGTGATTGATGTTCATAGAGGTGCTTATTTTTAAATTCTATATGTACTTTTAAAACAAATGAGGGTGTGCTGGGGGTGTATAAAAAATGAGAATTACTTCCTGCATTGCCAGGTAAACAATATTTGACATTTTTTTTTTAATTTTTGAGAAACTAAAAAAAAATATATATTCTTAATGTTCTTTTTGTGTTTTTTCTAGTTTTTCCCCTACCTTTCTTCTCTCTTTCACACACACTCACAATCTGTACTTTTAATTTCCTTCACTCTCTCTCTTCCTCTTTCATATTCATACTCACACTTTGTCTTTTATTCCTTTAGTCTCACGTTCATTCACTCAATCACACTCTGTATCTATTTCACCATTTTCCCCCTCTCTTTTTCATTAAACCACATTCTCCATGTATATAACTCACTGTCCCTTTCCCACCTCCTTGCTTTCATTTTCTTAGCCTCTATCTATGAACACCTCTATCTCGCTCTTCGTGTCTCTCTCTCTTTGTCTCTCTGTCGCTTCCATCATTCCACTTCTCCCTGTTCCACCCAATTACTCCCTCACTTCCTCTCTTTTATTTTATCTCGCCACTATATATCTTTCCCCCTTCCGGTCTCTCCACTGATCCACCACCCACTTATCCACCCATCCATCTTTATCCATCCATCCATCCTTCCATCCATCTGCATCTATCTATCCGTCCACTCAGCCAACCATCCACCGACCCATCAAGCCACCCATAAATCTACTCTCTCTTGCCTCAGGCATAAAAGTTCACAAGAAAAAACATTTCCGGTCGAATTCGATCATTTTATTCGAAACATGTCTGTGTGCTGGGTTACTGGTTGTACGAACATTTGTTGGGGATTCAAATTTATTTCATTTCCAAAACATGTTTACAAAAGAAAACAATGCATTATGAAAGTCAGAAGGGAATATTCACCTTTTTATAATATCAAACTTATTGCTTAATGCAAAAGAATTTTTGTTATTCGTTTTTATGAATCTACGAATTTGTTTATTAATAACCAAGAAAACGCAACTCTTGACTCATTTATTTTGTAAACAAATAAACATTTAACGTCACGCGACTAACACTTGAGTATTAATTATCGCCTACTCACTTGTGATGTTAAATACGGATTCCTCATAACAAATATTGTATCCATTGTATAATTCTAAAAGACTAGAACTGGCCGTCGATGTTGAAATCAACTGTCAATAACCAGCAAAAGCATGCTTTTTTGTTTGCGGAAATGCCTAAAATAATTAAACATTTAAAAATAGAACCGGAAGTTTACGATCACACTAGTTTAAAAGGTCACGCCTAATTAAGACTTGTCAATAGTGCTAACGTCAAAGACTTCGAACATTTTATCTTCTCCCCATCCCCCTTCCCCCGACCCTTCAACCAACACAAGGCCTACACTATATATTTATTTTTTTAGTGTAAGAAAAGTGATTAAAACGAAAACAATTAGAGAATGACAAGATCTAGATCTATGTTAACAAAAGAGAGAGAAAACACAACGAAGAACCAAACAGAACAAAAAAAAAAGAAACACCACCATAGAACAACTGCTTACCAATAAAATAACAGGAAGCGGAGTGTTTACACTTCCCCGGCAAAGTGAATGACATAACTTTACATTATTGAGTGTTTTTTTTGTTCTGTTCTTTTTCTGTTTTGTTTCTTCTATTTCAATGAGTCACTTTTATTTTCTTTTTTCTGCTGCCATTTCCTGTCTCTAAAAAAAAAAAAAAAAACAACAACCGGGAATTCCCATAGAGCTGGTGGTACTATAATATAGATCAGTGAGTTGTGGTGTTTCAATTTTTGCAATTTTTTACGCTCGAGGGCTAAATGTTTATTAAAAGTACAAATTACTCTATTTGAGTCATTTTGTGCTTTGCTCCTATTTGTTGTTGTTTTTATATCACTATTTATCCATACAGACAGCCACTGACCCACCTATACTTCAACCACGAAAGACATGTCCTGTAAGTCCGACATACAAAACAGTAGATCTAACTATATTACACATACTTTCTTTTAGAAAAAAACAATAACAACGATCATTGAGTTATAATGAAGTGTCCACCCACCCGCCGACCCACCCATCCAACTCTCTACACCCCAGGGCTCGGCAACCCTCGATACGCGTGCCAGACTTGGCACGCGGAGCAATTTTAAATGGCACGCGGACGACTACCAAACCAAAAAAAAAAAAAATCAATTCAAGTGCTTCTACAAGAAGTTGACTGCTAAAGCAGGACGATCTTATAGGCTTTTGGCACGCTAAATGAATTAAACAATCCTAATTTGGCACACTGTTAACAAAAGGTGGCCGACCCCTGCTCGACACAATGTCGACAAAAAAAAAATGAAGATAGAAAATATTATCTCATGAATCTGCAACCGAATTCGTTCCCGCCCCCCGCCCCCAACCTCCCGCATACCACAAAAAAATGCGTCATTTGATGACTCAAAACTATTAACCCTTCCCGTACCGACCTACTTCTATCTATGCTGCCTTCAGTTCCGCTATATACGCGCCCGGGACTGTAAGGGTTAAGATATAAACAAAAAGATTTGATCGATGCATTTACTTTCCTTATAATGCATTGCCTTTGGTTGGAAAAGGGAAACCTCGATGAAATCAAAAAAACCTCGATAGTATGATCTCTTCAAAGAGAAGGGTTGCACTTCGCCCGATATCGTAAAAGAACGGGAATATATTGGAGTATGATACTTCATGTTTGCTTTCGTATTGGGCTATGACTTTTTTTTTTTGTTGTTGAGATGCCCACTTCCTGTTGACCTCTACGGAGAAAAAAAATAGCCACACACCGAACGAGCGACCTCGAGAGTTAATACTCTAGCTTAATGCAGCAAACAAGGCTCAAGGGGGATAATTAACAGTACAGTAGGAGCCCTGATGGAAAACAACAGTGCGAATACTTACAGCCTAATGTACAGATGTACAAGATGGGTATATTGAGGAGGGGGGGGTGGCCCCCCATTACACCACGCAAGAAAAAAACAACAACAACAAAATGAACAACAGCAAATAAAAAAACAACGAAATGTGGTTATAAGGAAACGTTGAGTTTAACTAGTTTACACATTTTCAAACGTTGTTACACCTTTTTTTTTTAAACCGTCTTTCAAAACACAAGTGGCGTACTCCACGCCCCCCCCCCCCCCTTTCGCCCCTATTTCTTGTCCCACTTTGTTTGTGCGTGTTTGACTGTTTACTAGCGGATGCTGAATCGTTCAGCCCCGTTACTTAAAGCTTCTTGTATGGAACCGTGTTGTTTTTTTTATTATTTATTTTTGGTTGTTGCTTTTTATTAGAAGAAGCTGTCAGAATGTACATCACGCTATCTTACGGGTTATGTACGTGGGGTTGGGGACCGATGTTTTAATGGTGCATGCGGGGGAGGGGGGGGAGAGCTTGTTTAGTACACCCTTCCCCCCTTCTCCAGCCCTTTCACGCTCACACGCTGGCTGAATCTCCGGTGTGGTAGATTACAGGGATTAGCAACCTACGGCACCACGTGTGCCATCCTGGGTAAGCAAAGCGATTTTCATTAGAACGCGAAAGACTTCCAAAAACATTTTTTTTTCTACAAGAAATTGAGTGCCAGAGCATATGACTAATTAGGATGCTGCTACGCTGAATGAATTAGAAATTCTACTTCGGCTTACTATATTGAAAAAAATTGTCGGCCCTAGAGGTAGAAGAACCGTATTTATATTATATTTATTGTTCTGTTAGAGTATTCCACGGGATAATAAATGGAAAGAGCCATGGTTGCACCTCGGTCAGCTGAAGAAAACACTGTGTTGAGTACACACACACACACACACCATCACAAGCAACCCATTAGTTTAGCTGAAGACCCTCATGGTGTTGAGTACAATCTGCTAAGACATTCCAGCCGCTGCCAACACAGCCTGCCCCCCCCCCCTCCTCTTTTCCCAATATTTTGGTTTTCCTGCTTCTGTTGTGGTATCTTAGAATCCTCACAACAAGAGATTGATAGCTTTGATTTAGAGTGCGCAGTTCTTCGTGCCCCTCCCCCTTACCCTTCCCCCCCGTCTACCCTTTATTTCCCCCACCCCCAGCTTTCTGTGTCTTGGTTTACACAAAACTGACACCTTCTGAACGCTCACGACATAGGGTGTAGAGATTATGTCTGTGTGTGTGCGTTTGTGTTTTTGTGTACACATGTCCTAGCTTTGACTGGTTCACCGCGGTGTGAGAGGTGGCACACACTCTGGTTTATTCGTGCCAGATGTTCTGTGCACTGGAACCCTGGGCCGAGGTGTTGGAATATGTCAAAAAAAAAAAATTCTGAAAAGAAGTGAAGGGAGGGTGGAAAAAGGGGGGGGCGGCTCTGCCTAGTTGTCGCGAGTTCAAATCCTCACTTATCCGCGCCGTGCTGTTTTCCCCCGAGTCTCGGGACTGTGATCCAGAAGAGTCATTCAAGTCGACCCCCAGCTCTGATTTGTACTTCTTTTTTTTTCAGTTAAGGGAGGTGGGTGCAGTAGAGATGTATTGTCCACACAGTACCCTTGTGATCTATGTGGTGGGGGCAGTAGAGATGTATTGTCCACACAGTACCCTTGTGATCTATGTGGTGGGGGCAGTAGAGATGTATTGTCCACACAGTACCCTTGTGATCTATGTGGTGGGGGCAGTAGAGATGTATTGTCCACACAGTACCCTTGTGATCTATGTGGTGGGGGCAGTAGAGATGTATTGTCCACACAGTACCCTTGTGATCTATGTGGTGGGGGCAGTAGAGATGTATTGTCCACACAGTACCCTTGTGATCTATGTGGTGGGGGCAGTAGAGATGTATTGTCCACACAGTACCCTTGTGATCTATGTGGTGGGGGCAGTAGAGATGTATTGTCCACACAGTACCCTTGTGATCTATGTGGTGGGGGCACTAGAGATGTATTGTCCACACAGTACCCTTGTGATCTATGTGGTGGGGGCAGTAGAGATGTATTGTCCACACAGTACCCTTGTGATCTATGTGGTGGGGGCAGTAGAGATGTATTGTCCACACAGTACCCTTGTGATCTATGTGGTGGGGGCAGTAGAGATGTATTGTCCACACAGTACCCTTGTGATCTATGTGGTGGGGGCACTAGAGATGTATTGTCCACACAGTACCCTTGTGATCTATGTGGTGGGGGCAGTAGAGATGTATTGTCCACACAGTACCCTTGTGATCTATGTGGTGGGGGCAGTAGAGATGTATTGTCCACACAGTACCCTTGTGATCTATGTGGTGGGGGCAGTAGAGATGTATTGTCCACACAGTACCCTTGTGATCTATGTGGTGGGGGCAGTAGAGATGTATTGTCCACACAGTACCCTTGTGATCTATGTGGTGGGGGCAGTAGAGATGTATTGTCCACACAGTACCCTTGTGATCTATGTGGTGGGGGCAGTAGAGATGTATTGTCCACTCAGTACCCTTGTGATCTATGTGGTGGGGGCAGTAGAGATGTATTGTCCACACAGTACCCTTGTGATCTATGTGGTGGGGGCAGTAGAGATGTACTGTCCACACAGTACCCTTGTGATCTACAAGAAACCTATAAACCGCTTCCCTGTTAAATCTCTATTGATCGAACCGTTCTTATAATTGAAGTGCTTTACTTTCAAAGGCCCTTTGATTGTGTAACGCGAGTTGTGCTTTTAGACTTAACGAACAACTCATTTATTTATTATAAGTGAAACTGGCCGTTTTGGCTTGCAACTCAGGACAATGAAAATGATGATCCAATGTAAAAAAAATAATATAAAAACACTGGCGCTCCTGTTCCTCTGGCGACGGTTTAGTCAACGGACTGGACTTTATAGTACTGGACCTAACTCTCTCTTATTCTTTATCGCTCCCAAGCCTCCCTATCCCTGGGCGAGCCATTTGATTTCATGTCATGTTTTGTTGGTGGCCTTTGCTTCCTCGTCCATTGTCCTCCTCCACGTTCCCATTGGTCTTCCCCTTCGCCTTTTTCCTGGTGGTGTCCATTTCAATGCACTGCTTGGGAGCCTCTTTTTTGTCCATGCGGAGGATGTGACCCAGCCATCTCCATCTTCTTTTCTTGAAGACCTAAACTGCTTGCAAAATATATAATAATATGTCTCAATGTGCCTTTTAGTTTTAAATCACTGCCCTTCCTTATATATAAATTCAACAAATTGTTCGAAAAAAAATAATGTATACACTTTATTTTATGACGATGAGTAATTTGGCGAGCATAATGTAAAGTTTTTTTTTTCATTTTTGTTTGTTTTTTAACACCTGATTTATTATGAGAAATTTCTCATTAAGCCGAGAGATTGGCACATATTGACGTATGCAATTGTTGATAGTGCGATCGTTTTTTTCGGGCGCTTTTTTTTGGCGATTTTACAATTTATTTAAGTGGAAGAAAGCTTTCTTGTAAGCACAGGTTCAACTTCTCGTTGTAGGCTACTTTCGAAATCGGATTCTTAATTTTAAATGAATGTTTATAGACCTGTATGCACGACTATAAATTTGAAATTATTGAGAGAAAGCGATCGCCAAGAAATGTCATTACTAAACATTCTGGCTTTATCACATTATTGAAAAGAATAAATATAATCGGCGATTTTTGCCGTAGAGAAAAAATAATGGGGGTGGGGGCGGTGGCCGAGCGTCAGCGCGTTTCGTTGGCGTACCAAAGGTCCTGGGCTCGAATCCTGGTGAAGGCTAGTATTTGTTCCCGATGTGGAGTAAAGGCGGCTGGACATTGTACTGGCCACACAGTCCTCTAGTGTGCTGTGGCCACAGAAACTTGTCAACGCTGCTTCACCGACCCTATGGATCAATGGATCAATTTGGTTCGACGAGATACTTTGTTTTATATATAAATATTTTTTTTACAATTACTCGAAATTTTGTATTGTCATATTCGTAATTTCGAAATCAGGTGAAACGCAGGGGAAATTTTTTCGTAAAATAGAAACTTTCGTAATCGTAGGCGGCAGTGAGGCAGGTTTAGTTGATACTTACTAAGTGACGATATATAGTCTAGGACTGACGAAATGATCGCGTTAAGTGGAATTAGTGTAAGACAGGATATTACTGTAACACGGTACACGTGAATCATATATAATGCATCTTTGTCAGGATTAAATGAATCTAAGGAAATATGTTTCGATTATCAAGAGAATAAAAAACAAAAATCTACTATCATATAATTTCTTACCGTAGTGTCAGTCTTTTTTTTTTGGTCTACTCTTTGTCTCTCTTTCTTTCTCTCATTTTGTCCGTCTCTCTTTCTTTCTCTCATTTTGTCCGTCTCTCTTTCTTTCTCTCATTTTGTCCGTCTCTCTTTCTTTCTCTCATTTTGTCCGTCTCTCTTTCTTTCTCTCATTTTGTCCGTCTCTCTTTCTTTCTCTCATTTTGTCCGTCTCTCTTTCTTTCTCTCATTTTGTCCGTCTCTCTTTCTTTCTCTCATTTTGTCCGTCTCTCTTTCTTTCTCTCATTTTGTCCGTCTCTCTTTCTTTCTCTCATTTTGTCCGACTCTCTTTCTTTCTCTCATTTTGTCCGACTCTCTTTCTTTCTCTCATTTTGTCCGTCTCTCTTTCTTTCTCTCATTTTGTCCGTCTCTCTTTCTTTCTCTCATTTTGTCCGTCTCTCTTTCTTTCTCTCATTTTGTCCGTCTCTCTTTCTTTCTCTCATTTTGTCCGTCTCTCTTTCTTTCTCTCATTTTGTCCGTCTCTCTTTCTTTCTCTCATTTTGTCCGTCTCTCTTTCTTTCTCTCATTTTGTCCGTCTCTCTTTCTTTCTCTCATTTTGTCCGTCTCTCTTTCTTTCTCTCATTTTGTCCGTCTCTCTTTCTTTCTCTCATTTTGTCCGTCTCTCTTTCTTTCTCTCATTTTGTCCGTCTCTCTTTCTTTCTCTCATTTTGTCCGTCTCTCTTTCTTTCTCTCATTTTGTCCGTCTCTCTTTCTTTCTCTCATTTTGTCCGTCTCTCTTTCTTTCTCTCATTTTGTCCGTCTCTCTTTCTTTCTCTCATTTTGTCCGTCTCTCTTTCTTTCTCTCATTTTGTCCGTCTCTCTTTCTTTCTCTCATTTTGTCCGTCTCTCTTTCTTTCTCTCATTTTGTCCGTCTCTCTTTCTTTCTCTCATTTTGTCCGTCTCTCTTTCTTTCTCTCATTTTGTCCGTCTCTCTTTCTTTCTCTCATTTTGTCCGTCTCTCTTTCTTTCTCTCATTTTGTCCGTCTCTCTTTCTTTCTCTCATTTTGTCCGTCTCTCTTTCTTTCTCGTTCTGTCGCTCTCTTGCTGTCTCTCCATCTCTCTATTTCTGTCCGTCTCTCTTTCTTTCTCGTTCTGTCGCTCTCTTGCTGTCTCTCCATCTCTCTATTTCTGTCCGTCTCTCTCTTTCTCGCTGTTTCGCTCCCTTTACTCTGTGTGTCTCTCTCTCTCCTTCTTTCTCTCTCTGTTGTGCTTTCTTTCTCTATTTCTTTCACTCCCCCCCCCTCTCTCTCTCTCCCGCTCTATCTCTCCCTCTCTCTTCGAAGTAAACATACCCGCAACAAACAGCAGGCCAGAATGAATCAAAAGTTTTACGGCATAGATTGACTTTTCTTTACATAACCAAATAATATATATTTGTTTTTCCTTTTCCATCGTCTTTTGAATTATGGAATACAGAACTGGAGCAAGTTGGATGATGAAAGAAAAGATAAAAAAAAAGATTTAAGACGTGTGGAACCCCCCCCCTCCTTTCCATGAACACACACGCACTCATACAACTACACACACGTGCGCATACACACAGAAACACATTAAACTTACACGCGCAAACACACACACTCACATAATTCGGTAATTGCTTCTATTTGTCTGAAGCTGGTGCGGCTCTTCAGACACACACACATAGATAAAAGAAAAGCACCAGGGAAGCCTAGTGGGGGCGTGGGAGGGGAGGGGGGTCTGGGTAATGAGGAACTTGTACTGAGGAACTGATTGTTCCAGACCAGGGGCAAGAGAATGATGAGTGTCCGATTAGTGCTGGAAGTCTTTCTGTTCTGTTTTGTCCACCTATGTTGTTAGTCATCCTACATTCCCGCAACACATCTTTCTAGACTTAACAAAATTCGCTCAAGCGATAATGCTCCTTGACCCTTTCGCACAATCCTTTCTTTTAAAAGCTCTTGAGAATGGTCAGGCATGTCAGCCCCGCCCAACCTCCTCCCAACCTCCTCCCACTGTCCCACCCACTATAGATACACCCACATATTTGCTTGTCTTTGTTGAAGGCCTAGTTACATTCGATGTGACTAAATAACAATATTGTTGTGTTCTGGTGTATTTGGTAGTGGGGGGTGAATCAAGTAACTCTATTGCGCCATTGTTGGCATATATCGCTTCATCAGATATCCAGGCGTAACGGCACTTTTTCACTTTCGCAAGTGATAGGCAGGGCTGTGGAGTCGGAGTTGGAGTCGGAGTCGAGGAGTTGGAGTCGGAAGTACAAAAAACTGAGGAGTCGGAGTTGGAGTCGGAGTCGGAACATTTATCTACCGACTCCACAGCCCTGGAGGGGTCGATTCGAATCGCACTGTTTGTGTGACATAGCGCGTAAGCGGTTGTGGGCCATACGGCTTTTAGCGGTTAATTGACAAAGTGCGTAAACAGTTGTATGGCATAGGGCATAGAGCGTTAGCGGTTTTGTTACATAGCCCTTTAGCGGTTGTCTGACATAGCGACTTAGAGATTATGGGACATAGAGACTATACAGTTTCCAGAGTTTCGCTTGTCATTACAAAAAATAATTCAAAATCATATTATTTCCATCTTTCTCTTGTCATTTCTGGTCACAATTTTGATGTAAAAAAACACAAAAACAACTCTATCTAAACTTGCATTTGCATTTTTGCTACGTCTACAAGTAGAGCAGTTGTAATATGGAGTCGCTCATTTTCTATAGGTTGCCTTATACATACGTCTGTAGTTCTTAAAACAGAGACCTCCCCCAACAGAGCCCTCCCCCAACAGAGCCCTCCCCCAACAGAGCCCTCCCCCAACAGAGTTCAGCTCAGATCCAATGTAGCTGAGTATGGTGATTTTTTTGTTTGTGTTTTATTCCAAAGCCTATAATAAGAGGGACCGCTTGCTCTATTTTTAGAGCTTATAATATGTTATTTTTTCCGTGCGCATATATGGCAATATGGCATCCTTCTATCCTTCAAGGCCAAGGGACTATGGCGCAGTCTCCTTTCCCCCTCGCCTTTCTCCTGGCTCGCTTTTCTTCACTCCTTTCTGTGAGGGTGGTGGCTTCTGCGACTAGAGTGCCTTCGCGCACCTCGGACCACAATCAAGGCCCATACAATAACGCTGTTATAAATGACTTCTGCGCACCACCGTTTGCCTAAATGTTTCGGCTGTATACAACTTTCGACTTTAATTATTCATTGAGAAAATCATAGCGATTAAATAAAAGGAAAGTGTAAAATATAAAAAAAAAAAAAAAAAAAAAAAAAAAAAAATGGTTATTTATATAGCGCTTTTATCCATGCTATTTTAGCATGCTCAGTGCGCTCTGTAAACACACTGCTGCCTGCTGGCGCAAATATGTTTACAGGCCCAAAACTCCTGCAGGGCGACAGGGATCCGCCGGTGGCCGGGATAGAACCCGCGACGTGTCAGTTGGTTTTTGGTTGACAGTCCGGTGAACTAACCGCTGTACCAGCCGGGAATCCGGGATTCCTAAAAGAAGTCATTCGAGTCATCAAATAGCAGAAACATTAAAGCAAAGGGTCCATGTTATTACCGGTATAGTCTTTGGTTATTCTTGGCTCATGATATACTAAACGTATCTATAAACATTGAAAAACTTGAAAGAATAATTATTCGCTGACACTTCTTTGATGCCCTTGGGTTTATTTTCATAAGGGTTGAATGTTCAGCATATGTCTTTGTTATTCCTGCTGGGGCAGTTGTTGACAAACTCAGGTCTGAGAGATGATTGTTGGATCCGGGTGAAGATAATGTCTTTGGGTCAAAAAACGGAATTTTTCCAGCTGATTTCGTTAAATCGGAGATTCCCCCAAGAATGTTGGGCCGATCCCGATACCGGGCAACGAAAGACAAACTTTCGGTTCGCAAAAAGAAATCGATACAAATTACAAATGGATGTACTAACGGTAGACTTTATACAACAATGTATATCACCTTAATCAACCATGGTATGATAGTCTTATTGATAGAAATGTTTAGGCCTATGTTAACCAGAATCTAGCTTATAACCTTCGCGTATATAAACGGTTTATAAACCTAACTATATTATAATATATATATATATATATTTTTCGGGAAAGAATTATTGCAATTCATTTTATTTATATGAATAGGCTTATTTAATTTAATTACAATAATTATACATGTTATTTGTTCAGAAATCATACAAACAACCAGGTCACGAAAAATCTTCAGGTTTAAATTATTTTTTGGAGGCCCTTGTAGTATTAATTGGAGATTTTTTTTTTAATGGTTCGACGATGTAATGTCAATTTTTTTCTGGGTCCTTAGAATTAGAAGGGCTCAAGGTTTATGCCAACTAGACACCGTTCGAGAGTCGACTGCGAATTCCTCCCCCCGAATTAGATTGCTTCTTAAGAGACATGTTTAATATAAGCGGTAGCAGGTCATGAATGTGTGCAGTCAAGGGTTGAGAAAGTCGACTTAGCCCCAACCTCTGTCCATGGCTTGTCCATGCCGCTAAAAAGATTTAAAAGTAAAAACGTCAGACTGAACGGAGTGAAACTAAAAGAAGGATAGGTTTCAGGTTCGGAGCTAATTTTCATTAAAGTTTTGGTGCTAATGTTAGGAGTTTTGGTGCTAATGTTAGGAGTTTTGGTGCTAATGTTAGGAGTTTTGGTGCTAATGTTAGGAGTTTTGGTGCTAATGTTAGGAGTTTTGGTGCTAATGTTAGGAGTTTTGGTGCAAATGTTAGGAGTTTTGGTGCAAATGTTAGGAGTTTTGGTGCAAATGTTAGGAGTTTTGGTGCAAATGTTAGGAGTTTTGGTGCAAATGTTAGGAGTTTTGGTGCAAATGTTGGGAGTTTTGGTGCAAATGTTAGGAGTTTTGGTGCAAATGTTAGGAGTTTTGGTGCAAATGTTAGGAGTTTTGGTGCAAATGTTGGGAGTTTTGGTGCAAATGTTAGGAGTTTTGGTGCAAATGTTAGGAGTTTTGGTGCAAATGTTAGGGTTAACAAAACACCGAAAAAAAAAAAAAACAACACCACCCACAAGAATATAATAGTTTATTATTTGATTCCCTAAGTTTTGCGTATCAGTGCTTAAATCATGTGTTGGGCTAAAATTAGCTGGGCCGCATCTTGGAGCGTGTCCATTTCTAAACATCCTGGGAATCGTTGCGGCTTCGGGGAGTGAGTTAATTCATCGCCTCTAGTCTCTTGTTAACGTAAAGGGGTGGGGGGGGGGGGCATGTTTGTGCGTGCGTGTGTGTGGGTGTGATTGTGCTGCTGTCCGCCTCCTGCCCTTATGACCGTATGTCAAAACTTTTGATTAGAAAAAACAGCATCGCCATCCCCCGGAAGGAAAAAACAACAACAAAGCAACAGTAGAACGTCAAGGTAGCGCGCGTGGTGGGGCTTCCCCTGATTTTTCAGCTTACGTAACCCCGACTCTCGCCCGTGCAAAGCACTCAAGTAATCCCTGGCTGAAAGACTTTGCGGCCCAACTGCTGTGGAGGGAGGTCGGAACTAAATGTGTGAGTGTGTGTGTGTTGGTGAGAAACGGAGGAGGGAGAAGAGGGTGTGGGTGGGGGAGATGTGGTGGGGGGTATATATATGTGGGGTGTTAGAGTACGAGCTTAGATCTCGCACCTGTAGTAGTCGTGTCTATAACCCTTGAACAGAGTGTTTCCACCGCCACCCCCACCTCACACTCATCAGGTCCAGTGGTCCTGCAAGCGAAGATAATCCCCGTCTGTGCGTGAGCTGACAAGGCCCGTTCTTAGACGCCCAACCTTTTTTTGAAACTTTAGGATAAGCAATGGGGCCTTCCTTCCTTCCTAGCTTCCTTCTTCTCCCTCCCTTCCCTTCCTCCCTGAATCATTCCCTTCCTCCCTCCCTCCTACTTTCCTTCTCCCTTTCTTCCTCCCTTCTTCCTCCCTTCCTCCATCAATTCCCATTTTCTCCCTTTCATTCATTATCGCTTAATGAAAAAATAAGACCACTCCCCCCGTACCTTCTCTTCTGCTGATGTTTCCAGGCTGTCTGATACCACTACGTGTGTTATCGTTAAGACGTGTGTCTGGGGTTTGATCAGGTTGTGATAGATAGGGGAATGTCAGAACAAATCAACTGTAACACCCGCACGCGCGGGCCTATGCATCCGGGAGCACCCCGCACCCCCCTTTCACCCCCCCCCCCCCCCACAGTCTTGATTAGTTTGACGCGGGAAGTGTCGGGTGTGTGGAGAAAGGGGGAGAAGATTTGGGCTTCGTGCAGATCTGTCATGATCACGTGTCCTCCTGGTGACTTCCGCAATCCTCAACTGATCATCATGAAACACGCGCAACTGTGCGGCTAAGCGCGTTGTTAACCTGTGTATGATTTTATATATTACGCATTTACTGCATTGCACATTTCTACATCTCTTTTTTTTACTCCTTCACTGTCTTTGAGATAAACACAATAAATCTAGTTGTTGTTGTTTTTTTTACTTGGTTGTGTTTTAAAAGTTAGTGTGTTTCTCTTATTATGCACGGTTTATTTTCTTTGATGTTATGTTACCTTTCTGGGTGTTTTTATTTTTAATGAACAAAATAAGGGAAAACATATTTCTATGGCAAGATTTAGTCATGGACGTTGGCAGAGCGACAGCGCACTTGGCTGGCGCACCCAAGGTCCTGGGTTCGAATCCCCATGAAGGCTAGTATTTTTTCCCGGATCTGGAGGTTGTACCTGAGTCTACCCAGCTCTGTTGAGTGCCTGACTTTAGTTGGGGTAAAGTAAATGTGCTGGCCTAGTATGCCGTGGCCACAGAAACTGGCGAATGCATCACCGGCACCATGGATCAAAACTTAAATTTTAACAATCGTTTGGGCCCATATGGAGCTGTGAGTTTAGATGCATCTTAGAGAACAGACAATGAACGTTTAATTGATTATAATAAGAAAATGAGTCCTCTATGGCATGGGTAAGCAACCTTTTGATAACAGTGTGCCAAAGTAGGATTTCAAATATATTCAGCGTGCCAACAGCTTATAACCTTCGCGTATGAATCTAAGATATCATGTCATATTACTCAATTTATTACAGAAGGCAATTGAATTACTTTTAATGTTCTTTCGCGAGCCTTTTAAAAATCGCTCTGCGTGCCACTGTTCTGTTATTGCAAGATTCCCAAACGATGCCGACAGAACAGATCATAAAGATCTAGATTTTTGTTAGCGATGTCTGTGAAGATACAGCGTCTGCTTTAGAAGTTTGTGGTGCCTGGTGATGAAAGATGTATCTTGTATACTGGGCACTGCCGTCTAATGATGGCACAAAGAATATGGCAGTGGGGGGGGGGGGGGGGTCGTCGAGAGGCACACACAACACGCCGTTTAATAAAAAAAAACACTTGTGGGCTTAATCAGTGGGGTCTGTTACTGTGAGTATTAGGCTAAATGTACCACATGATACGGGGGCACGCAGTGCCTCACGTAGGGGTGGGCAGAGGGGGGCATATGCACGGGGGCGAAACTTCCAGGGGTGGGGCGAAACTTCCAGGGGGTCGGCAAATGTAGTCTAAATATAGCAAATATAACACTAAACGGGCAGTTACAGTATGCAAGGGGGCGGCGCTCAAACTTTTGCCCTGGGGTCGCTACATAACCTTGTAAAGGCTCTAGGGGCACGGTGGTCTAGAGGCAGTGCGTTCGGCTGGCGTACACAAGGTCCTGGGTTCGGATCGTGGTGATGGGGTAGTATTTATTCCCGGGTCTGGAGTGTGTCCATGAGTCTACCCAGCTCTGATGGGTACCTGATTTTAGTTGGGGTAAAGTAAAAAGCGGATGGGATTTGTACTGGCCGCACAATCCCTTAGTGTCAGTGGCCACAGAAACTGGTGAACGCTGCTTCACTGGCCCTTTGGATCAAATTGGTCCGACGGGATAAATTTACTTTTTCTGCACTACCACAGGATATAAAGTGTATATAATCTACATATGATATTTTTGCATGATACAGAACAAGCTTTACTGCTGCAACCCTTTAAATTTGGCTTAACATTTTGTGACATATATTTCTTTTTGTTCTTATTGCAGATTTTTAAAATAATTAAAATAATTTTAAATTTAAAATTGAAATTAAAAGTAAAATTGAGAACGCTTTGTGAACTTTGTGTTTTTTTTTGCTTTAAAAGATAACACAAAAAATTGGATTTTTTTCCCCCGCATGATACCCAATATTGCTCTTACATGAGTTCCGCGTCTCAGAGAAGACACACCTCTGACACAAGGATACAAACAGTAGACTTTATTAAATACGTTATCTTACTGCAGACCTGACTATTTTTATGAACATATTTAATGTTACGAAATTTGTACCAGTTTTCGATCACGAAATTATGATGTCCAGGATTAATAATTCGAATTATTGTCGCAAGTTAACTTCGAATTCCTTGCCGATCGCCTTTTGGTCAATAATTTCCAAGTTTGTGCGAACACAAAATATTAAAACTTAAAATTAAAGCCCGGATCTGTTAGTTAAATTAATTTCTCACTCTAAAATTTTAATATGTGCCTAGAGCGTCGGACAAGCTCGCGCATCATCAATGATAATCATTGTCAATATAGCTAGCACCTATGGCACAATTAGAATTTGAATAATAGGTCCAGGGTTCATATCATTTGGGAAAGTTTGGAAAAAAAGCTATTTTGATTTTTAAGGTTTGGCATAGTTTGGAAAAGTTTGTGAAATAGGACCAAGGTTTGGGAGAAAAAGCTAGAACAAAAGAAGGTGAATAACAATTTAGTTAAGTTGAGAAGTCCTTAACGAAACTCCCATCATATTTGTTTTAAAAACATTGTTTATTTGGACTACATATTAGTACCGGGTATCTATAGTTTATACGCTTGTTAGTTAACAATAAGAACCAAATGAAAACCTGTTGCAATGCTCAGCTAAACATAAGGACAAAGACACTTTCCTTATCCCTTATGCGATAACAAATGCATTAAAGTACTATTTCTTCCCGAGTGGCATTCGGACATGGAATAGGTTGCCTGAACAAACCAGGAAAACCATTAACTCGTTAACTTAACATCATTTAAAACATTAATAAATATGCAATAATAGATTCGGATCACGGATGAGCGTAGGACGCAATAATCTTCTTTAAAAAAAGGAGCGTCTGTAATATATAAGAAGAAGAATTGTTTGAAAAATGATTGACAAAAATGTCTATAAAAATAAGTGAAACTCTGAAAATACATCGAGAAAAAGTAAGAGTTACATATTACAAATTTACAAAATGTACATATTATCATAAATTTAATATTTTGTAGTTGTAGGCCTATTTCTTAGCATTGATGGAGTGTTTCAATAATGTGTAGCAACAGTAAGTCAAGATTTATGATCGTGCTATTTCAAAGAAACATTTTGTGATTACGAATTTTCGGTCCAAATTACAATATATTTTTGTTTTGTTCAAGTTGTTATAAGTTTTCGCTAATTTCAAATAAGCAAGTCTAATAGTTCAGCACATTTTATGTTTACTTTTACCCGTACAGTAAGTAATTAGTAATTCATATTATAACATCTTCTTTACAATGATCTGGAAGTGCTTTGAGAACATACTAAATTATTGTTTACCATATATAGTATTTTAAAAAAAAGGGATAAAAAAAAAAGCTTCGTTCATTGTCTACCCGCATTTTGAGCATTTGACTTTGACGAATTTGCGGGCGGTCTAAGTCTAAGAAATGAACAGGTTTAACTGTGTAGGAATAAAGGAGAGATCCAAAAACATCAACACAGCAGTTGTTATTCGTATATGTAAATTAGATCTGCGTGAAAACACTATCAAATGACGGCATTCCGAGATTCTTTACAGTAACGTATTGTAAATGTTGACATAAACTGGAGATGGATATATATATATATATATTATATTGTTGTTGTATGTTATACACGACTCATCATTATTTTCGCATTCATAGATTACTCCCGACTTTACAAGCACTAATGTGGCCTCCATCACCAAGTAGAATCCCATTAATACGTTTGGGTATTGTTACACCAGAAGGAAGTAATCTTTGAGTGATGTGTGTCTGCACATTTTATTTTAATCAGCTTAGTGCAGGTGTTTTATTAGTAGCCTTGCCTTAGTCCTAAGCTTGCTAGATATCTTTCTCATTTTACTATAATGGCTTCTCTAGTGACCGTTGCCTTGAGTCAAAAGAAAATGGCGGAAGCCGAGCTTCACTTTTAATGACTGCGCATATAGGCATTGTTATTATTTTCATACTTCTGAAATAGTGTAACAATATTTGAGTACAGTGCGTGTTGAATTTAATATGTTTGAAACATGCCGCAAAACAACAACAACAACAACATGTAAGCGAGATGGATCGACTTAGATAAACTTAGATTATAGGAAGCTGGTAAGCTGTTGTAGTGTAGAAAAGTTACTTGATGATAAACTTTACCCTTTCACCGCGTACATGATAGTGAAACTATAGAGAGGAAGGGTGGGGGGGGGGGGGGGTTCGTCCATTTCGTGTCCTCCCTGACATTTGATGCACATGTTTTATATTTTATATGTTCTCACATCCCCCACATTCCTGTTTACACAATAATTGAGGTATTAAGTTTTTCTTGTGTGCCAATTTACTTTTTTTTTTCCTTTCCATTTTGTGTAATATCAGTGTAATATAACTCAGAACAAGCCTACAATTTACTGCCAACAAACATACAACAGTAGACTAAACACTCACCCCCCCCCCCTCCTTTTTATTTATTATCAAAAATATGTTTTATATTCTGCCAAATCCAGATATAATATTTTTGCAGTTGTTCTGTGTGAGAGGAGAAGCTTATCTGATACATCAGCAGACGCTGCTCCTAAAGAGAGAAGAATATCGTGCACACAGTGTCCCCCCTCCCCCCTCCCCCCCGGGCGGTTTTCTAAAGTTTAACACTTGCGATTAGATAAGGGCCTTTGAAATATCGTAAATCTGTTAGTTTTACAGACAAGTTTCGGCAAACCTTCACATCCGCGAAAGCTGCGCGGGTAGAATGAAAACCTGTTTTAGATTTGTCCGTGCTTACTTGAGAAAAGTGCTTTGAAACTTAGTTTTTCGCATAGTAAATTATTAGAACATAGGTTGGCAAAGTCCGGATATTGCCCAGCTGATGTTCTAGTCCGGCCTCCTATATATTTATTATTGAATCCGGCGTAATTGATTGTCTGAGTTATATTTTTTTATCCTTCATTTCTGCTGGTTGGAGCTGAAGCTGAAGTCTGATGTTTATTCTTAGATTTGTTTTTATATCAAACTTTGAAAAGAAATTTGCAATTATTATTGTTAAAATTCTATAATATATCCATGACTTTTTGAATCAAATGGAATCGAATGAAATACGAGCTTATCGAACTCATTCTTACAACTAAGGCCTTCCAAGGTGTTTCGAGTGTGCGTCCATAGTCTAATTCCGAAGTGCAATAAATTGCCACAAGATCGTTTCATTGATCAGTATGAGTTATGAGGAGCCTTAATGGATCTCTGGCGAGAATCAGCTCTCTGGGTTAGGCTGTCACACTGATATCAACTCGTTGCTTAATGAAGTTAACTTGAAGCTGCCAAGACGTGAGTTGGGTAAAAGCTTCGTCTGTGGGAGAAACGGTTATATAGGGGCGTCAAAGTACTTTTATCTCATCACACCCAGTTTGATACAGCTCTTGATGAAAACCAAAAAAAAACGATTGCACCGGTGTGATGTCAACCTTGCGGAATAAAATTGTCTTCGCGCGCTTCACCAATGAACTCCTGATTAGAATCATGTTTAATTATTTCTTTGTAAAAATGTTGCGGTACCGGGTCCGGTACCGGGTATCATTTTTCTTATCGAACCGTTCGCATTAAAAGAAACACAACTAAACCCACCATCGAATCGTGATGAAGGCTAGGATTTGTTCCCGGTTCTGGAGAATGTCACTGAGCATACCTTCTTGATCCTCTCAAGTGGCTTAATAGTCCAAAAGATGTGCCGACTCTTGTTCTAGATTATCGTGTTTTATTCAATTTTTTAAAAAAAAATACCACTTTATACTTACAGCTAAAAGTTATCAGCGCAAAATAGATAACATATCCACTGATGCTATAATATGGCTATGCTTGAACTCACCCGACTCGCTTGTTCATAAGAAATAGACGTGGCACAATTTGCGGCTAATTGGAGTCAGCTGGACATGGAGATTAAAATTAAGGTTTATGAGCTTGCGAAATGGCTTATCGATCGGCTGAACTAAAGTTTGCAGAAAAAGAGGTCAACATGAACTCTTATATAATACTCTTTATAAGTGCAATGCAGGAGAGAAGCAAAAACAACATAAGAACCGTTTTATTGTGAAGACACTATCATGTGACCTAATCAAGCACCATTGAGCCTTCTTCTACCATCTAATCCTGGGATTCAACTACCATTCAACCCTCGTCAGTCTACCCAGCTTTGATGAGTACCTGACTTTAGTTGGGGTAAAGCGAAGGAGCCTGGATATTGTGCTGGCCACACATCCCCTTGTATGCAGTGGCCCCACAGACACTGATGAACGCTGCTTCACCGCTGGCCCTATGATCAATTCTGCCCGACGGGTATGATACTTACTACAGATCGATAAAAAACAAACAATCATAAATATCAACACACGCGTTAACACATTCAAATAACACCATGGAAAAAAATGATTAAGTCGGTTTAATGTACTATGTGAAACTTGAAACCTGTTGTTGTGCTTGATATTCTCTTCATTGATGATTAGTTGTTTTTTTTTAAACCTTATTCACAGCGACTAGTTGTAAAAAGGATTGTACCCCGCTTTCAGATTATGGTGGACTAGTAGAGGAAGCGTACACCTGTTGCCTTGGCCACGACACTCTAGGGCAGGGGTCGGCTACCTACTAAACGCGTGCCGGACTTGGCACTCGGAATGATTTTTAACGGCACGCCGAAAACCCACAAAAACGACAATTTAAGTCTCTTCTTCGACAAATTTATCGGTAGCGTGGGTTGAATTTAAGTCTGTTGGCACGCTGGGTAAATTAGAAATCCTACATATAAGTTCTTCTAAAACAAAATTTGCTTTTATTAATGTAATAAATAGAAGAGATTTTTCAATATCTTTATATTATGCAATCGTTGTAATTGCTAAAGGCTAAATGTTAAAAAGATAAACTCCTTAAGGATAAATGGACAAATAATTAATGCAGGAAATGTTTATTTTCAACTGTTTAACTGGAATTATATAAGAAATAATAATCAATCAGTAATAGTCAGTGATATTTGTTATATTACAAAACAACTTGTTTGGTATCACCATTGAATCAAATTTAGAAACTTTATTTTAATTAAAGGGAGATAATTAACCCGTTTTTTTCCGCTAATAGTTCTAATATAATAATTATTATTATTATGTTTCTTATTTTTCTGTTATAAAATACTAAATGGCCTACAATTTATAACTTTATAATGACCAAACTGTAAAAAGTATTTGAAAATTATATAAATATTATATGACTAAAAAATTATATGAACGTTTTTCAAACATTACATTAACTACCCAGTTTATATGATTACTACGTTTGATTTCCACTAACTAGTGTTCCATAAATGCAGTTATAATAAGTAAATATAGAACGAACGAAAGAGAATATCAAATCTCAATAATGACCGAGAACAAAATGCAAAGAACTTTGGCAGTTGCTAGATCCTTGTCACCTGTCAGCAAAATGATATTGCTTACAAAATAATTACTATAAATGCCAAAGTTTGGTAATAAAAAATATTGTATTTGATATAAATGCAATTAAAAAAGGATGATAGGCTAATCATTAAACGTAATTTTTTTTATAAATTAAAACGCTATAACGACTTTCTCTAGAAACTTTCCTTTGCTTTTAGCCTTAATCTTGCTACGGAGTTAATTGTCTTATAAAAAGTAATCAAACAAGTATAATAGAGCAGGGTGACTTTTAGGCTGTTTGCACGCTGAAGGATTTCGAAATCCTAGTTTGGCACACTGTTATTAAAAGGTTCTATAAAGCAGAGGTCGGCAACCTTTTGGTATTAAAGGGCTAAAGTAGGATTTCTAATCTATTCAGCGTGCCAACAGACTAAAAGTCATCCTGCTCTATACTTGTAGAATAGAATTGAAAAAGCTTCTTATGGGTCTTTTGCGTGCCATTGAAAATTTCACTGCGTGCCAAGTGTGGCGCGCGTGCCGTAGGTTGCCGACCACTGCTATAAAGTATAACGGTGGATCAGTAGCTTCAACTAAATGGGAAGGAGGAGGGAGCCAGTGTCAGAGTTTGAACAGGCGCCAAAGCGACGATTTCTTAAACTCTGCATACGTTAGATTACTAATGAATGAAAACTAACATTTTAAAAATAGGCGCCCATTTCAATCCGCGCCCCCAGCCGCCTTTTTCTCTAGATACGCCACCGCAATCGAGACGTTATTTCAAAATCCGAGCGCGATATAACTAGTATGATTGAACTCGTTTTACATTTGACCTACCAGAACTTTAAACATTGAAACCGAGACCCAGCCCCACAGTTTATGGATGTGTGTGTATGTGTATGTTTGTGTATGTTAACATGTATGTTTGTCTATGTATTTGTTAATATGTCTTTGATTGTGTTTGTGAGCACGTATGTTTGCGCATGTTTGTCTATGTATTTGTTAATATGTCTATGATTATGTATGTGAGCACGTATGTTTGCGCATGTTTGTCTATGTATTTGTTAATATGTCTATGATTATGTATGTGAGCACGTATGTTTGCGCATGTTTGTCTATGTATCTGTTAATATGTATTTGATTGTGTTTGTGAGCACGTATGTTTGTGCATGTTTGTCTATGTATTTGTTAATATGTCTATGATTATGTATGTGAGCACGTATGTTTGCGCATGTTTGTCTATGTATTTGTTAATATGTCTATGATTATGTATGTGAGCACGTATGTTTGCGCATGTTTGTCTATGTATTTGTTAATATGTCTATGATTATGTATGTGAGCACGTATGTTTGCGCATGTTTGTCTATGTATTTGTTAATATGTCTATGATTATGTATGTGAGCACGTATGTTTGCGCATGTTTGTCTATGTATCTGTTAATATGTCTATGTTTGTGTATGTGAGCACGTATGTTTGTGGATGTTTGTCTGTGTGTGTATGTGTATGTATGTGTACATATGTGAATATGTAAGTGTGTGCATGTATTTGTTGATATGTCTTTGTTTGTGTATGTGTATGTATGTGTACATATGTGAATATGTAAGTGTGTGCATGTATTTGTTAATATGTCTATGTTTGTGTATGTGGGCATGTATGTTTGTGCATGTTTGTCTATGTGTTTGTTAATATGTCTATGTTTGTGTATGTGTTTCTGGGTGTGCTCATTTTGTTATACCTTGTTCTTACAGTTAATGTTATTCTTGTTTTTATTTTTTTATAGTTGTGTTTGCCGAAAAGTTTTCACTGCACAAAATATGAAAGTACCGATCTGTTATCAAAATGAATCACTCTCTTTCTTGCTCTGCAATTTTTGAGAACACGCTCAAAAACTTGTTGATGTTATCGAATTTCGTCATAATGTTGTCATAGAAACCAAGCAGCGCTGACTTAAATGTGCTAACAGTTTAAACAAAACAAACCGGCGCCATCAGTTTTAAGATCAAACAACAGCATTACGCTTTGAAAATCAATATACGCTTTTTCTTTAAAGACATTCATTCGGTACTGTGTAATTATCTGTGGCACAGGCAAACATAATCCTGATAAAAACCACGTCTCACGATATATTATATGATATATGAGGGCTAAAGACTGAATGGGGAATATCTTATTAAAAGGCGTAAACTCCATCCATTGGCTATGTAATTAGTGTACCTTAAATAATATGTGGCTTAGTTATTAGTGTACCATATATTGTCTGTGAGTTAGTTATTAGTGTACCATATATTGTCTGTGGCTTAGCTATTAGTGTACCATATATTGTATGTGGCTTAGTTATTAGTGTACCGTTTATTATCTGTAATAGTTAATATGAGACAACGGACCATTTTACATCCAGTGTTTGCCGATTTCAGACGGTCGGGGAACTCACTTTTCATTGGTCGATTCGTATGACTTTATTGCACTCTGCGCAACCCCAAGAGCTAACAGCCATATCTCTAAGTTGGATGTATAGAAAAAGTATAGCGCCCGTAGGACCAGATTGAGCCAAAGGGCCCGTTTCTGGTGTAACTAGGTATACACTTCTGTAACCCATGGTCCTCAGTGCTGGTGAAGTGTGTAAACCACATAATCGCTGCCACCAAGAGTACACCGGTGGGTAAACGCTTAGGGGATAGTCTCTTGTTGCACGTCCGAGGATCATTGCACCGCGGAGAGGCTTCGAGGCTCGGTGAGGAGGAAGCAATATGCGCAGCAGCTCGTCTCAACCCCGGCGTGGTACCTGGATGTTCAGACTTCAGACCAATGGTCTAGGCTCAGTCTAGAGTAGTCTAGAAGTTGTCCTACCGGGCGACAGTGCAGGTATACGAGCGAGCCTCCACGTTAATGATCCAAAGGGAATTCCGCAGGTGGGGAGAGAAGTGTAGTGCATGTACTGCGGAAACTGTACACTATGTTTAGCGACACGTCTTATCAGCGGACAGGACCATGGTGACCCCCCGATCCACCCATGTAGCCTACATCGTTATGTCCTCGACGACATAGTCGAACGGCTCGTCTGGTATTTTTTGAGACACTAATAAATGGATGTAACTATTCAAAGCCCATAATGTTCCACGAGTTGTTATCTAGTCTGGTTATAATTGAAATTCATCCTCTCAAATTTTGCATTACAGGTCATAAAAGTGGAAAATAGATTGATCAATAAACTTATAGCATTTAAGTACATTTTGCAGCAGTGCAAATACCATTTAAAATTGTTTACAGTTTGAACAAACTAATACAGTTCAAAGCAAGAGGGTGGCCTTCAGTGGGCGGACATACTTGTAGCAGTAGCTATACCTTGTGTTTTAAGTAGGTCATCGTAGTGCTCACCTACTTTATTGTGGCTTGAGCTAGGTAGACTCTTTCTTTTTTAAATTTCTTTTTATCTAAATCTTGGTTGTTGCTTTTTTGGTAAAGAGCAAGTCTGTAGCGGCAAGAGCAAGTCTGGCCGAGGCAAGAAACAGGTGTTCGGATAACACACACACACTCTCAAACACACACACATACGTTGATATCGTTAAGTTCTCGTCTATTTTTGTTTCTGCTTTCTATTAAAGCGTATACTAAAGCAACTACACTTGGTTTTAATAGAAGTCCAGAAACACTTGCACGTCATTGTCTGCCCCTCCTCTTGGGCAAAACGTATTGCGCGTATATACTAAGATTTTCGGCCCAAAAAAAAAAACGGGACTGCGTGTCGTAAACGACTTAAATTAACTTTGTAGCGGGAAATGTCTAAAAAGAGAGAGAAATTTTATTCACGTTTTAATTTGTGTCGTAAGACTATTGTGCTGATGGGTAGTTGCAATATATTTGAAAATTATTTTAGCCATTTCGGAGAACTGGGCATCTATGCTAGTATAATATGAATGTGAAATTGTGGATATATTTGAAAATATAAAGATTAGAATTATTAAAGTAGAATTTCGCCAGCGACTTTTAACAAAAAATAAATTGAAAGCAACGATTGGCAACGCTCAAAGTGTATCAGTAGATATGGTGTGGGGAAAATCTTAATGGCTTCATCGATACTCTTTAATAAAGAAATATCTGTTGTTTTTTTTCCTTAAATCTTAGAATTTCGGAGCCTTAATAATTTTAACTTCGCTCCGGACAAAAACACCCAATCCAGCTTAATATCTCCGAGCTTCTATTCACAACCCATTTTTTTTTCTCTTGGACTTGGAGAGCAAAATCGATTACGAAATTATTTCGTCTACTTCCGCTCCCCCCCCCCCCCTCACCTTATCCGCTCCACGTAGTGCCCAGATTGCGATCAAGTCAGATGGGACCCTGATAAAGTCCACGAAGCAATAGGGACTAAAATCCAGGGCTGTGGAGTCGGTAGATAAATGTTCCGACTCCAACTCCGACTCCCGACTCCTCAGTTTTTTGTACTTCCGACTCCAACTCCGACTCTGACTCCAGGTACCAAAATTTCCTCCGACTCCGACTCTTCGACTCCGACTCCGACTCCACAGCCCTGCTAAAATCTTTTGTTTATTGTTTCCAGGGCACTTCTCTCTGCCGTACAGCCTGGTGCTCCGGCGTCTTGGATTGTTGTCAAAAAAACATTCATTGAGCAGTTTGAAAAAAAACAAACAACTAGACTCTAAACGTTTTTAAAACAATAATATGAACTAATGTATTTCTGCTTCAAAGTCTTACGGCCCGGATGTGCCTCGCGACAGTTTGGTTTAAGGCCGAGGCAAAAGTAGATATATTCCGCGGCTTGAAATTGAGGCGGGTCGCGGTTAATCGCGGGGGCGCCCCACTGACGTTAAAAAAACGTATTTGCGATCTAGTTGCGTGCCAACGATACCGCTGAAGGTAAAGGAACTATTTTGTTAAGCTTGTGTAGCACAGGGTTCTCACACAGTCTGGAAAGTCTGGAAAAGTCTGGAATTTCAAAAAAAGAAATCAAGGCCTGGACAACCTTGAATATTGGCATTTTAGCCTGGAAAAATAGCCTGTCAGCATGGAAATTTATCTAAATCTATATTTATATATAAATTTATTATAAAAATGAAGGTCAGACAAAAATCGCCAATCCCATTTTTATACGCCATAAACGCCCACTGACCGAGCCTTAGATTAATACCTCATTCACGCAATATTTAGGTCACTTAGGGGGGAGGAGGCGTGTGACCATTTTCCAAATAACGTGTTCCAGCTGCCTGGAATTTGGCTCTTATAGCCTTGAAATAGTCTGGAAACAGCCTTGAATTTTTTTTTAGAAAAAATGTGAGTAGCAATATTTAAACAATTTACACTTGATAAACGCAAGATTTAAAAACAAAGAAAAAAACAACAGAAACGCAAGTAGACAAGCTTTTGAAGTCTTGATCGCTTTCACTGATTATCTTCCTTGTGTCTGTGTGCGTGTGTGTGTTTCTGTGTGAGTGTTTATGCGCGTGTGTGCTTATGCGAACGCTCACTTTTCCCGTCTACCGTGTCTTTTTTTGTGTGTTGTTTCTTTATCCGTTCTGAGAGTCTTAAATCTAATCGCGGTAAATCCAATGTTCTTCTTTTTTTTTCTTTCTTTCTTTGTTAATGTTATTTTGTTGTTGTTGTCCTTTTGCCGGCTCTGTGTTCTGTAAACAGGAGTAAAAATACACGAGCTCGGCTGTGCTGATTTTCAAAGCGATGACAACTTGTGGAAAGATGTTGCGCAATTTCATACTTCAGTCCATCTGTCCCTCCCGCACTCCCTCCATTCTCCCCTCTTCCTCCCCTCCCTTCCTTCCCCCTCTCTTCCCCCCCCTTCATCCATCCGTTCATCATCCACCCAGCCTTGTGTTTAAACTTAGTCAACGAATCTTATCTTACAATTTACAAAAAAAAAACAACGTTCGGACGCTTTCTAAGGTTTGAACCCGGGTCTTGTCATTCACTAACTACAGTAGCGCTTTCCATTTTATACCGACGTCTCAACCCCGAGACTTTAACAATGGAAATAGATATCTGTGTCTCTAGACCACCTCCCGGACCCCCCTCCACGCCCCTTCTTCAACAACCACTCCCTATCGCCATCAGCCCCCCAGTATATGTATTTCAACTTTCAATACAGCGGTTTTGAAAAAAAACAAAAAAACAACAACATCGACTCGTATAGACTGCTTGTTATCTGCGCCATCTTGCCAGAGACCCCCGCACATGGCCATCGAGCGAACTCCAAGTTGGCATTAGCCGTGGCCTGTGGAGAAAAATCTGGCCCTGGATCCGGTTGTCCATTGTCTTAGAACCCAGAAACCGAAGAGCTTGCGATTAGCGTTTTACTTTAATCTCGCGGAACACATTTTTTTTTTCTTCTTCTTTACCGCCACCGGCAGGCGGCGCCCTGCTCTCACCCCCTTCCGCCCCCCCCCCCCCCCTAGGACGAACGAGAATTATCAACAACATTTACACGGCTCTGACCTCAACGGGATTGTGGTCGTAACAATAGCAATGATGGCGCGTGGATAGTACACAAATTGTGTTACAGAATAAGCCAAGTTCTCTACATTGTGGAATTGTGCACATGGACGTTGATTGTTGTGTAATCGACGTATTGATTGCTACAAATTTGGGGAAATTGGCTTAGTGATTGCTAAAAATCTGGGGAAATGGCGTATTGATTGCTATAAATCTGGGGAAATCGGCGCATTGATTACTAAAAATTTGGGGAAATTGGCTTATTGATTACTAAAAATTTGGGGAAATTGGCTTATTGATTTTAAAAATCTGGGGAAATCGACGCATTGATTACTAAAAATTTGGGGAAATTGGCTTATTGATTTTAAAAATCTGGGGAAATCGACGCATTGATTACTAAAAATTTGGGGAAATTGGCTTATTGATTACTAAAAATCTGTGGAAATCAGCGTATTGATTACTTCAAATTTGGGGACATTTGGCGCATTGATTGCAAAAAGTTGAGGAAAAGGCGTATTGATTTCTATAAATTGGGGAAATCGACGTATTGATTGCTACAAATCTGTGCACATCTGTTGGGCGGCACACATTTCTTTAATTTTACACATATAATATTATTTATTACATATGTCGTGAGTTGGGTTAAATTGGAACGTATAAAACTCGTTTCCCTGCACCAAGCCAGTTATAACAGGTATTTGACTGCAGGCTAATTATATATCGTTCCGACTGTTGACATAAGGGAAAGAAGGGATTGGGTGGCTTCGTTGTCTGCAGGGTATGTGGTCCCCAAAGTGTGTTGTTACAATTCTTGAGTGACGACTTCTCGCACAATATTTGTAAGTTGAGTCCAGCTCGTGACAAGTAATCAGGACTGGTAACTATCTTTACGCTAATCACATTACGCACATAAAACATAGATTACATAAATCACTGGATAAAGCTGGCATAGTTTATATATATATATATATATTTTATTACAGCAGTTATTAGACTGTGTTAGGCGCGGCTCGCAGGCCGGCCAAAAATAATACACGACCTATCTCTCACATGGTCATTGTGTAGACTGAACAATCTTAAACTAAACATGAATATAGCATAAAGAAAGGGGGGACAGGTGTGGAAGAGAAGCCAGAGAGGGAGGGGAGCGGAAACGCCCTAACAAAGGAATGTCAGAGAGAGGAGGGGGAGATAAAGAGAGACGAGATGTGATGGAGGGGGGGGGTGCGGCCAAAGCGTTCCCTACAAATGCAAGAAAGTGATTTAATGTTGTATGTCCCATGGGAGTGTTTTGACTCATGGACAAGCTGTGGTGGGGAGAGGGGGGGGGGCGAACATTAGTTTTGGCCAGTTGACATGTAATTTGATAGCTGTGGGCTAAGTGTTGGTTATTTCTTGGAGGTAGTAGTGGGGGGAGGGGGGGGGGCGGATGTACAATTTAATATGGGGAAGGTTTAAGAACAATATTGAACATAGAGGCAATGTGAAAGCAATAATATAGATAAATTGTATACATATATGCATCACTCCACACACTCAATGCTACTAAGCGGCTATCTTTTATATTGTCTTAATAAAGAAGTCCAGATAATTATAGATATAGACTACATTTTCCTTTTATTATAGAGTGAGGTCATGATGTCTTAATAAAGAAGTCCAGATAATTATAGATATAGACTACATTTTCCTTTTATTATAGAGTGAGGTCATGACAACATAGCTATGGAATTGTAAATATATAAAACAAATTAACTATGTATCAATAAATATCTTTCGGCTATGACATGTTTAGTATTAACTTAGAATGACGGAAGAGCATCGGATCATCATACCGAAGGACTTTATTCCGTAGGATTTATGTTCAGTATAACATATAGTCTGTTTCATCTGCATGAGCTATGTTCTGGGTGATATATGTATACTCTTTGTATGATTTATGTCCTCATGTCTGCTATATTAGCTTTTGTGTATTGATGTCCCGCGTGATCGTTCTTGTTGTATGATCTATTTTTTAGTACGTTCCTTGTTCTGTGTGATCTACATTCTGTTTAATGTTGTTGTTTTTTCTTCTTTCTGTGTCAGTTCTTTTTTGAATGATCCTTGCTTTTTGTGATCAATACTCCGTAAGATAGTTTTAGTTTTCTTTATTATGTATGATATTAAATCAGAATGATCTATATTATGTGTATATGGTCGAGATTCTATAGTATGGTTTAAGTATGGGTTGTATTCAGTATGATCTAAATCAGGGGTCGGGAACCTTTTTTTGTCTTAGAAAGCCATGGATACCACATATTTTGAAAAGTAATTCTGTGAGAGCCATACATTATGTTTAAAACTAAAAATTCAAGTAAATGTGTGCATTTTGTGTAATTTCAACACTAAAAGTACCTTAATTATGTCTCTGAATTCTTCTGATGCTGAACTGCAGTAGAGTTTAGCTCATTTGTAGAATGAAATATTGTTATGCAATTAATATGTAGATCAAAAAGCCTTACAAAAAAACATTTTTTTAATAATCAAACATTTCTCTGCGAGCCAGATGCAGCCATCAAAAGAGCCACATCTGGCTCGCGAGCCATGGGTTCCCGGCCCCTGATCTAAATTATGTATGATTGTGTGTTCTGTATGGTCCATAGACTATATTTTGTATGATACTGAATTATCTATACCAGGAGCGGCAACCTTTTGGTAATGGTTTGCCAAAGTACGACTTCTAATTCATTCAGCTTACCAACATCATAAATGTCATCCAGCGGTAGCACTAGATTTCTTGTAGTAGACATTTTAATTTGCTTTTTAGGGGTCCTCCGCGTGTCATTGTCAATCGCTCTGCGTGCCAAGTCTGACACGCGTGCCGTAGGTTGCCGACCACGCATCTATACTATTTAATGATCTGAATTCATACCGTAGACACTGTTATGTATTCTGTAACACCAGAGACAAGGGCTGAGAGACAGACAGACAGAGAGAGGGAGAGAGAGAGAGAAGAGATAACGTTATCAAGGATCAATCTGTATTCTTCAAGTTTCCCCTTCTCTTCTTACGTCCTACTCCTGTTTAAAACTATGCCCTGCACATAAAGGAGAGATGAGAGATGTGCCACTAGGGATCTAGTGGTCTATAAGGTAAACCTTTAGAACAAGGAAGTCTGTAGCTGCCTTCTTAATTCTAGAGAAACCGTTTCCTTGTGCTCTAGATTTTAAAACAAAATCAACAACTGACCCTTGTGAGCTCACGTGACCCTGGCAGTGTTTAGACATACCTGGACTTCTCACAGGTAAACACGACAAGGCCAGGATGTGTAGGAGGGAGGGAGATAGACCGTCGCCTGTCTTATCTCTCTGCATCTTTCACGTACGCGGGGGGGGGGGGGGGGGAGCGGTGAGTGGCTGTTGAAATGGAAGTAGTATACGTGGTGGCGAGATTGGGATGGTGAATGTGGTGGATGGGGTTAATGGAGGCTTACGAGTGTTTGAGAGGTTGGGGGTGTAGAGAAAAGAAGAACGTATCTCTTCGCGGTGGTTCCATATAGTGCATATATATATTCCTGGCCTCAAGTAACGCTGCATTCCTGACACATTCATCTCGTCACTCAACATCAGCATCCGAGGCTTGCACCAAGAGCCTTTGTTCGTTATTGTTGTTGAAATAGAGTTTGTAAGTGTTGAATGTGTGTACAATATTTCTTTTTAGAGCATTCTAAAAGGAGAATGAGCCCCACAGATTTGTATACATTACCTCACAGAATCGGTTCCTGGAGATTTGAATGTAGGATGTTTGAGTACCGAATGTGTGCTAAATGTGTACTGAAAATATACAGAACAAGCTAAATTCTTGGCGTTTCCCGTTGGTAAATAAAACAGGCCTGTTTAAGCTGCAGATACTAATTTTATCAACTACACTGAACAGAAAGCTATAAATCTAAGAATTAAAACAATATATTTGCTACTGAAGACAATAAAAAATGTAGGAAAGTAATTCCAAATAAATATTGTAATCAATTTAAAAATAGGGAAGTTTTTTTATTTAACAAAATGCTAAATGGCCCGGTGTTGCCCGTGGATTGACGTGTTTTTTTTAAAGTTACACATTAACTGAAATACAATTTTTTTTTAGAGAATAAAAGGTATATGATAGACTAACTGGAGAATCGTACCAGGGTCGACCGCATGGTCCGATACATTATCCACTCAGATAGCGAGGACACATGTGCTAAGTCAAATTGCAAAGGTAAAATATGAGGCAGTAAGGTCACATGTCTTTAAATAAACCAATTTGATTCGTTAAACACACACATGTAGATTTATATATATACATAGATATAAAACATAATGCATCGTACGCTGAACGTAGATCTATACATTAAAAGATATATTGCTCTTGTTAGGAGTTAAACGATTGACCTTTTTCACAGAATGTTCAGACAAACTCACCACTTTTAGGATTTGAACAATCACGTTCTCATTTGTATGCAACATAAATGTCCCGAAGCTAACTTCTATCAAACACACTCATTTTGGCTTACTGCAGGTGAATGGAATTCTTTTCAACAGACTTCTCCCCAAATGGTTTTGTTTACAAAACCTTTTATTTATGACACCTACAAGCTCTTCTAACAAACTTCTATTAAAGCGAACATAAAGCAAACTTCTCCAGAAATTTGTTTCTAACAAACTTCTTTCAAATTATCTTTTAGTAAAGTTCTCTTAAGATGTCCATTTAACAAGCTTTCTCGCAAAAAAATGTAAAAAAAAAATATGTTTAACGAATTTCACTCAAACTACACGTTAGAAAAAATAAAAATAAAATTCACGGCAGCGATTGTCCTTAAGCCGTAAACCTACTACTCACAAAAAAAACAACCTACAAAAACATTTATATAAAGAAACAATATGTATGACGGTTTACTTTCTCCCTCTCTTTCGACTTTCGAAAAACAAACAAAAAATGAAAACGAAAGGAAAGGAAATTTTGAATAACAACAAACAAACAACAACAAAAAAACAAACAACGACCAACCCATAAGTCGAAGTCTTAGGAAAACGTTCCTCCTGGGACACCTACAGAGTATCAAGGTGAATGTTGTTTTTCCCGCCAGAATTACCGAGAAATGTCTTTTCACCCTTTTATTTATTTTTTACATGTAAAGGCGATATAGCATTGGAAAATTGTTACAAAAAAACAAACAAACTAGTTCTAGTTGGAAACAACAACATCAGCAGCGAGTAAATAAAGTTCAGTGTACTGTTTCTTTGTGTGTGTGTGTGTTTTTTTGTGTGTGTTGTAGCTTGGGTTTAATTAAAACATAGTTGTTATTGTTGAACGTTTGAAACAAGAAACAAGATTAGAAAAAAAGAAAATGAAAAGATTTGATGCCCTAGATGATATACGAGAGACTAGTTTAGCTGTTCAATGGCTGTGCTATGTCCTCGATGTGAATATATTGGGAGGTATAAAAGGGCAGGTGTGGTTTGCCACATGTTAAGTTTCGTATTTTACTAGAGATCTAAGGCCAGTTATGATTGGTAAAAGTTCGAAATTGTTTGGTCTAACAAAGATATAAGAACAACTACGATTGGTCTAAATGTGTATCGTTGTTTACTTGAGATATAAGGCCTTGTATGATTTGTCACATTTTCAGTTCCGTTGTTTTACTAGATGTATAAGGCCAGTTATAGTTAGTCGAATTGTGTATCGTTGTCTACTTTAGTAGAGATATAAGGCTCAATTACACGAGCGAGTTTACGAGCTGATAATTTCTCGCTCTAAAGCCGGCGAGTGGCGAGTAAAGTTGACAGGCTTTCATCTTTTCCTCCAGCTTTTTTTTTACTATCAGGGCTAGTAGCTGACTATCTTCTTGTGATTAGGTTACAGTGTAAAAGTGATATTTTCTATCTATATATCGCTAAATCTATTTTAAATATCTATCTATCTATCTATCTATCTATCTATCTATCTATCTATCTATCTATATATCTATCTATCTATCCATCTGTCTGTCTGTCTGTCTGTCTATCTATCTATCTATCTATCTATCTATCTATCTATCTATCTATCTATCTATGTTGATTTCTTGTTCCTCTATCGATTCAACCATACCAAATCAAAGATTGTAAACGAGAAATTAGCGCTCTGCTATTCAAGACTGATGCTTTCACCTGGACTTACCATAATATGTACCGGTATCGAAAAGTACTTTTGACTAAAGTATAGATTGACCCTTATTTAATTTAAACTGGTAGAGTAAAGGCTAGAAAAGTCGTGTATTTTAAAATGTAAGAAGACATTGTAATATATCAATGCTACTTCGACATTCCATGGCACTCTGACAATGACACGATAACGATGAACTACTGACAAGAAACTGATAAAGAAATTCTGGAAACGGCAACAGCACCATTGAATATCGTTTATCATCGTCATCGATTGCGTTTTACCCACAAGAAGTTTTTATATTGTTTATTATCGCCGTCTCTTTCTGTTCCTGCATTCAATTTCATCCGCGCCATTTGATTCCAGTTTATCCCTTTACATTTTCTGGACAGTGGTTTTTGTTTCCATCCAGCGTGTCGTGTCCAACAATGTGCAATCATGTGTCGGCTGTTTCATCCAGTGTGCCCTTTCGTCTAATGTGCAATAATTTTTCGGCTTTTCCATCCAGTGTGTCCTGTCCTCCAATGTGTGTCTATACTCTTTTGTGTGTCTTTACCATTTTTGTGTCTTGACTTTCTTGTGTGTCTTTAATTTCTTGTGTGTCTTTACTTTCTCGCGTGTCTTTACTTTCTCGCGTGTCTTGACTTTCTTGTGTGTCTTGACTTTCTTGTGTGTCTTTACTTTCTCGCGTGTCTTGACTTTCTTGTGTGTCTTTACTTTTTCGCGTGTCTTGACTTTCTTGTGTGTCTTTACTTTTTCGCGTGTCTTGACTTTCTTGTGTGTCTTTACTTTTTCGCGTTTCTTGACTTTCTTGTGTGTCTTTACTTTCTCGCGTGTCTTGACTTTCTTGTGTGTCTTTACTTTCTCGCGTGTCTTGACTTTCTTGTGTGTCTTTACTTTCTCGCGTGTCTTGACTTTCTTGTGTGTCTTTACTTTTTCGCGTGTCTTGACTTTCTTGTGTGTCTTTACTTTTTCGCGTTTCTTGACTTTCTTGTGTGTCTTTACTTTCTCGCGTGTCTTGACTTTCTTGTGTGTCTTTACTTTCTCGCGTTTCTTGACTTTCTTGTGTGTCTTTACTTTCTCGCGTGTCTTGACTTTCTTGTGTGTCTTTACTTTCTCGAGTGTCTTGACTTTCTTGTGTGTCTTTACTTTCTCGCATGTCTTGACTTTCTTGTGTGTCTTTACTTTCTCGCGTGTCTTGACTTTCTTGTGTCTTTACTTTCTCGCGTGTCTTGACTTTCTTGTGTGTCTTTACTTTCTCGCGTGTCTTGACTTTCTTGTGTGTCTTTACTTTCTCGCGTGTCTTGACTTTCTTGTGTGTCTTTACTTTCTCGCGTGTCTTGACTTTCTTGTGTGTCTTTACTTTCTCGCGTGTCTTGACTTTCTTGTGTGTCTTTACTTTCTCGCGTGTCTTGACTTTCTTGTGTGTCTTTACTTTCTCGCGTGTCTTGACTTTCTTGTGTGTCTTTACTTTCTCGCGTGTCTTGACTTTCTTGTGTGTCTTTACTTTCTCGCGTGTCTTGACTTTCTTGTGTGTCTTTACTTTCTCGCGTGTCTTGACTTTCTTGTGTGTCTTTACTTTCTCGCGTGTCTTGACTTTCTTGTGTGTCTTTACTTTCTCGCGTGTCTTGACTTTCTTGTGTGTCTTTACTTTCTCGCGTGTCTTGACTTTCTTGTGTGTCTTTACTTTCTCGCGTGTCTTGACTTTCTTGTGTGTCTTTACTTTCTCGCGTGTCTTGACTTTCTTGTGTGTCTTAACTTTCTCGCGTGTCTTGACTTTCTTGTGTGTCTTGACTTTCTCGCGTTTCTTGACTTTATTGTGTGCCTTTAATCTTTAGTATGTCTTTCCTTCCACTGTGCCTTTCCTTCTTGATCTAGACTATTCTAGACTAACTACTGTACTTCCAACGTGTTATTCCTACCAGTGTACATTTTCCGCTTTGACTTCCCTCACAGACAGAAATGCTCCCACACTTAAGGTGCATTTACTATAGCAGGAGCAACCCCCATGGTCTTCATTTAACAACTAGATTACCTGTTCTCAAAACCATCTTGTACATTAGCGTATACTACCAAAGCTTAGCTTATTACCCCAATAATTCTCCCCATGCTAAACTAGCAATTACCAAAAACAAATATCTTAAAAATATATTTTAAAAAAAATATATTATTCACACCGCATTTGTTTATTTAAAATGGAAAAAAATAAAAAAAATTTTTGGTCATGTAAAACGATATAGACTATGTGCAATTTTTTAAACAGTACCTTCTAGTATTAACATTGTGTTAACAGAGTCAACTAGTGCTGACTGCACAGAATACACGTGAAGTTTTACTATGGAGTGTCAAATTTAGTGTTCGAATTATTTCCTTACTTTTTTACTTAAAAGAAGTGATTCGTACGCCTTGTATCCTAGTCTTCAAAAGGTATCTCTCAATAAGATTAACCTTCCACATTACTGTGTTGTCTGATTGCACGTATTGCATTCTGGGATAAGCTTTGTTCCAGTCCGCCTGTGATCTTCGTTCCCTTGTTTACTTGTCACTTCGCCTGTGGACGGAATTCGCCGTTTTATAACATCGGGACATTTCGGGCACCTCGACATTTAGGCATTATTTCTCCATTCCTTTTGTCAGGAACTCTTTCCCGACCCCCCCCCCCTCCATTACGCTCTCTTCTCACCTGTTGGCGTCTAGAGTAGGCGCAAAATAAAAAAGGTCCCTAGCTCCCTTTAAAAAAAAAAATTCTTTATGCGTGCTAGGATGGTCCCAATCTCCCTCCACCCCCACCTGTTGGCATGCTGGGAAGGTCATATCACTTGTAGCATATGAAAGATTGGCTGGCCCCAGAGGCGAAAATTGGAAAAGTGGGATAATGACATTTAAATGTTAGCGGTTCTGAAGGACTTTCCACATCTCCTGCCCCCCCCTCCCCTTTCCCAAGCGGTTCTAAAGAAATTCCCCCAAGCCCCCTTCTTCCCCCCCTTCTCTATATGCACTCCTTCTCCTTGACCTCTGACTCTCTCTTTCTCCCTCTAATCTCAGCTCTGAAATTACAATTTGGGAATGGGAGTTTGAGGATGCTTATAGCATCTCCTAAATTATACTCTACGAAGAGCTCTATAGCGGCAAGCCCCGAGAATGTAGAGTTATATTACCGTAACAGTATTTTCATGTTAAATTGATTCGCCAATACCTTTACAAGATAATGCACTCAGAGTATATTCAAATGTATTATTCTTGGCTAAAATTGGCTGTTCCCTTTTTTAATTAACAATTTTGAAGAAAAAAAAAACTTTTTTTTTTTTTTACTGGCGAATAACCTGAAGAAAATAATTATGCAAATTCGTGTTTCATTTTTGAAAGTTGACAACACAGTTTAAAAATACATTATGTTTTCTTTACACATATTTGCCTTACAGTCTAAATGAAATTCAATAATCCTGATTGGCTATATTAATTGGATGTTGGGGTTTATTAGCATTCAACTACGTGTATTAATTCCGGTGGTCTTATTTGACACATCGGGCCCTTGAAGCATCGTTCACCTGTTTCTCTGGCCACATAATACTAGAAGATTGTGTGGCCAGCACAAAGGCCCAGCCGCTTATTATTTGTCCCAAACTAATGTCAGGTAGCCTTCAGAGCCGGACACCATCCAGACCTGGGAGCTAAACCCCAGCCTTCACCAGGATTCGAGCCCAGGACCTCCCGTACGACTACCGCTCGACCGCCGTGCCTTATCAGGAATCGATTTTGATTTTTTTTTGCACTGATGCATAGTCCTAGGTAGCAATCATCACATCCCGCACACCATTTTTTAGTATGACGATGCTATTACCAAGGATTTGTACTTTTATCATCCCAAAAAAGCGTACGCACCCCCCCTCCCCCCGCCCTCCACAACATCTTCCCGCTCACTAATATGTTCTTATATGTTTCTGTACTAGCAACACACACACAAACACACACACACATTCAGTAATAATCCGAACAAATCCCTACACACGTCTTACTTACCTCAAGTCTAAGCGTAACGATGATAAACCGCTGGTACTAACGAGGTAAGCGTATTGCATTGCGTGGGTGGGGAATCGAGCCCAGGTGCGAGGGTTTATATCGGCGCGATCACTTATCCGCCGCGCATCGCATCTCATTGAGTGCGATTATAATTTGCCATCTGTAAGATATTAAGGACACGATATAGGGTTTAGTATATATATATATATATATATATATGTAAAATAAATTATTTTATAAAAGACCCGGTATAACCCACGTTTTCAGATTTCCAGGTGTGAAAAATATTTCAGAGCGTTGCTATTATATCAAGGCTACGGGCTGCGTGTGTAGTTTTTTTTTATGACTTACGCTTTAAACTCTTTTAATTAACTGATTTGCACATTTGCCAACATTTTTTTCAGCAATTGTTTTGTTATTTTAGTGATATTTTTTTCGTATTCTCCTCTTCTATTGGCACGCAACGAAGATGGCGTCGTAACCTTATTATGTAATTTGTTCCAACATCCGCTTCCTGTCGTAAATCTTGTTCGCCCTATTTTCTCGCGAGAGAGCTGTTGTCTTGCATGTTTTGCGGACGTTTGATCGCTGTCGGTGATGCCAACATCCGCTTGGAAACATGCAGATTTTTTATTGCTCGTTTTTTGTTTTTTGTTGTTTGTTGTTGTTTGTTGTTGCTTTCTATTGTTTCTAGCTGTCTTGACAATATTGAGAACGAAGAAGAAGAAGAAGCTGTCATTTGTGTGAAGTTTCTCATATCAACTAAGGCTTTTAATGCGCTCCACTTGCGAGCATATCTCTGTGGGTAGAATACAAATACCGTGATGAGGGATTCCCAGCCTCATAACCGGGTGTACCATACCATGGTACCCCGGACGAATTTGCATGTCCATATTAACTCATGACCTTGACTAGTCTGCAAAGCCCGGATATCTAAATAAAAAAAAATTCCCGTTGCCTTTCATCTAATCTTAAAGGCATAACGATATCCAATTACCAAGACATATCACGCCTTCACAAGATAAAAAATTAACACAAGATGTGTTTTTTTTTTGTGTGCAATTTTAGACTTGACCCATTTTTCAGATCTGAATTTGTTTAAAATATTAAGCCAATAACTGGCAATAACCATGAAATGAGCAGGAATAATAGAAGTTTTTGGTGCCTATCTACTGGGCTAACGATGGGATGTGCTGTGCACCTCAAAGGGAATCTTTATTCGTTCTGTATCTGGCTTTGTTTCCCTTCGCAAATACATGTAAACTTGTGGTCTCAAACAAGGGGCCCGCGGGTTGCATGCGGCCCACCAAGATTTTATTTTTTTTGTGGCCCGCCAATAAGCTTACAAAAATTTCACTATTCGTGATACACATCAAATTTTATTGTTATTTGTATACACGTAACATATAATTTATAAAAATAAAATCTGATTTAAGCAAGTAAATATAGAACATACTATTAGTGATAAGTAGTAAAAAGATTGAAGATGTAGGCTATGAAGTGTATGTTTTGTTTACTAGGGTCGTTTTGCTGAAGGAGGGGAGGGGGGGGGGGGGTTGCGGCCCTTCACACATCTCTTAACTGATAAAATGGCACATGCCTTATTCAGAGTTTGAGAACCCTGATGTAAAATATCCGTTTCAGTCTTTTACGTTCTTGAGGCACTGAGAGATTCTGTGACAAAAAAAATAGTATTTTAAAAATAGTTTAAATTTAAAGACCTTTTTTTTTAAATACTGGATGTGTGCTTTGCGTACCTATATATCTGCCACTGCAATTTATACAAAGAGCGCCAGAGCATGCTGAATGTAGTATCATGGGTACAAGCGCTTTATAAACATTAAATATATTATTATGATCTGTTTGATATCATAATGTCAGTTGTAAGTTTGGCAGTCATGTTGATGTTGTTTTTTTATCCCTCCCCAACAGCTGATATCTACGACCAGGTTGTGGCACAGATAGAGGAGAAAGGTCTGGACTGCGAGATTCTCGGCGGTGGCCGGATTGAGCACGAGCCAGCCAAGAAGTCCATCAAGGTCTACGGATACTCCCAGGTGAGCCGCAGGGGCGTTGTGGGTGTTCATTGGTTGTTGGTGTAGTTGATTACGACGTGGCGATTTTCCGTGTGGTGTTGATGGTCGTTGGTGGGATGATTGCTGGCGTCGTGGTTTCTTTGTTTGCGGTTGGGAGGGGGGGCATGGGGTGACTTTTTGGCTGTGTTGATTGTTAGTTGTGTTGATTGTTAGTTGTGTTGATTGTTAGTTGTGGAGATTGTTAGTTGTGGTGATTGTTAGTTGTGGTCATTTGTCTAAATGTTTTGTCCGACGGTAATTGTTGCCTGTAGTGATTGCCGGTGAGCTGATTGTTGGTCGGTTGATTGTTATTGTGTTGATTGTGGATTGCGTTTTGGTGGGCTTTTCGTTATTGTTAGTGGAATGATTCTTATAGTCTTTGATCAGACCAAGAATAAGATGGACCGCTTACTTTAATTTTTCTGCTATTTGATAACTTAAAACACTTAGTTTCCGATCGCACTTCGTCCTCTAGACTTCCGTTTTAGTAATTCAGCTATGATTTTTCTCAATGAAAAATTAAGATTAAATTAGAAAGTTGTATACAGCGGAAACCTTTAATGCAATCGTAGGAGCGTAGATCTAGAAGTAATTTAAGACAGCCTTGTTGGTTGCGCTCGGAAAAAAAGAGCATTTAAGTTCTAAAAATACAGCAAGCGGTCCATCTTATTATAGTCTTTGGTCGGATGTTTAGTTCTGCAGAAATCTCTGCACAAGTAATTTTGACAGGTCGGTATTATAAGTAGTTCTTGCAGCTTTGAAAACTTCCAAGAATGAACAACTTCCTCTACGTATTCAGAACTATCTTCTTTCTTTTATGTTTATTCTTGTTTTCTTGATTTTAAAATCGTTTTCTTTCTTTAATTCTCAGTGTCTTTCTCTCTTTTTTTTTTTGTTGTATATCCTCAAAATTTTGACTATTTTCATCTTCGACTTTTATTTCTGCCTTCTCGACGTCTTTGACTCATTATCCAGCGACGTACTTTAAACTACAGCCAGGTTCTTGCGTGTTTATCACTTCTTTTGTTTTTCCTCTTCCGAAATCTTTCCTACCATAAATTAGCATCCGACTTCTTCATTGGGCTCAGTAATCAACCGTCCCGTGTGGCGCGAGAGTTCCAACTTTTGTCTCGTTTTTTTGTTGTTGTTGTTTTTGCTTTCATAGTCCTGACGGGGGAATTATTTAACAAAGGTTCCGTTGCATACATAATTGAAACCTAGGGCGTAAATCAGAAGGGATGGGGGGGGGGGAGGGGAGGCAGGGGCCAGGTCACACCCTTCTCCCACCGCCCTTTCTATTGAACCTTCGCGTGTCAAACCTTGTGAGTGGAAATACTTTGCCCTTGGGTTATTGGTTGTAGATGAAAACTTACTTGTTCGTTGTTTGTTTTTTTTTAAAATTATTTCTAGCACTTGGACTTTGTGGTTTCCGCGTCTCGTTAATTTCCTGGTGCTGTAGTGCGTACTCGGGTGGTGAGACAGAAAAAAATAATTGAAGAATAAAAAAAAAAAAGGTCAACATATTTTGAAATGTAGAAGAAGCAGCAGATGTTTTTACCTGTGCGGTTTTCTCGTTGCGCATGCGCGAATATGCCAGAAATCTCCCATTCATTCATCTATTGCTCGAGTCGGGTGCGGGGGAGGGGAGAGACTTTTAAAAGCAAACTGAAACCAGCACCTCCCCCCCCCCCACACACACACACACCCACCTCCACCTTCATTTTGACTCAACAATAAACACACTGTGGATAGATCATTGAACCTACTGGTGCAAAGAACTTCTAAATGTAACATTCTAAAAAATCAAAAGTTCGAACTACTTATCCTTGTGTATGGTTTTCATATCTTCAGTTGAAGGTATCATATCTTCAACATTGGCCATGTACATGTTTTTTTTTTATCTCCTCAATGAATCTTAATACTTTCTTTCCCTCTCTCTCTCCCTCTCTCCCTCCCTCCCTCCCTCCCTCCCTCTCTCTCCCTCCCTCCCTCTCTCTCCCTCCCTCTCTCACTATCTCTCCCTCCCTCTCTCTCCCTCCCTCTCTCTCCCTCCCTCCCTCTCTCTCCCTCCCTCCCTCCCTCTCTCTCTCCCTCTCTCCCTCCCTCCCTCCCTCCCCCTCCCTCTCTCTCCCTCCCTCTCTCACTATCTCTCCCTACCCCTCTCTCTCTCCCTCCCTCTCTATATCTCCCTTGCTCTCTCCCTCCCTCCCTCTCTCTCCCTCCCTCTCTCACTATCTCTCCCTCTCTATATCTCCCTCCCTCTCTCCCTCTATATCTCCCTCCCTCTCTCCCTCTATCCCTCCCTCCCTCTCTCACTATCTCTCCCTCTCTATCTCTCCCTCCCTCCCTCCCTCTCTCTCCCTCCCTCTCTCACTATCTCTCCCTCTCTATCTCTCCCTTCCTCCCTCCCTCTCTCTCCCTCCCTCTCTCACTATCTCTCCCTCTCTATCTCTCCCTCCCCTCTCCCTCTCTCACTATCTCTCCCTCTCTATCTCTCCCTCCCTCCCTCCCTCTCTATCCCTCCCTCTCTCTCTCCCTCTTTCTCTCCCTCCCTCTCTCTCCCTCTCTATGTACGTTCTGGCATGCCGATAGTTTGCTCAATATATTTGTTTCCACGTGTCTCTCACTCTAACTCTTCTTTAAAAAAAAAATTATTCTGTTCTATGTCTGTCTGTCTGTTTTATCTTGTCTGTATTCTATTTCTGTTTCTCCGTTTCTCCCTCATTCCAATCATTCTCTCATTTGGTTTATCTCTCTATCTCTTCTCACGTCTACATCTGAACGTTACGCCATAAATTTGAAGAGTACAATGTTTGTTGAAACTGGAAGGCGATACTATATTTCCTCTCTGTCATTATTATGATTACTTGTTCCATTGTTACTTATAGTAAGTAAAGTACAAGTCGGGCACAATTGATCGTAGGGCTGGGGAAGAAGCGTTCATCAGTTTCTGTGGCCACGGCAAAATAGGGGATTGTGTGGCCAGCACAATGCCCAGCCGCCTTTACTTCATCCCAACTAAAGTCACGTACTCATCAGTGCCGGGTAGACTCAGGGACACCCTCGGGTCCAGGGAAAAAATCCTAGCCTTCACCAGGATTCGAACCCAGGACCTTCGGTACGCCAGTCGAACGCGCTGCCGCTCGGATGTAAATAGTGGATATATAATTGTCAGGTTCTACTTGACTTTTACAAGTATAATTTCCGCCAAATATTCAATCTTGCATTACTTGTCGTATTGAGACTATTTACAGCCAACCAATTAGAAAAACCAAAAAGAGTAAAAGTGTTTGCCAGCAAATAGAAATATTTTCAAACGAGTTCATTTTCAACACCGAATTTGACAATGTCCAAATATTGGTACAAAAAAAATAATATTTTTTTTAAAACCTTTTTGAGTACTTCCGAAATTGTTTCGATTATTTTGATGTATTTGTAACATATATTATTTGATTAGTCTTGAGAAAGTAAGGAATAGTGTCGGGATTCAACAAAATGTGAGAGCCCTTGGTGTTTAATACTTGAAAGGAAATGAATAGACATTTATAGCTAAAGATCAAACTGGAATTAATAGAAGAATACTTTGTAATTATTGCTTAAAGACATCTAACTGCCTGGCTATTAAGTCGTTTCTTTATGGTTTGGCTTAAGAGCTAAATAAAAAAACAAAGTATCACATTCGAATTTTATGGTCCACGGGGACAAGTGAATCAGCGTTTACCAGGCATTGTTTCCCCGGCATACAGAAGGACTGTGTGGCCAGCAACTAATGTAATGCGCGCATTTAGAGCTTGTCGGAATCAAGGATATTCTTCAGACGCAGAGAAAGTCCTGGATTCGAACGCGGGGCGTCTTGGGACGGCTTCCCGGAGTGCACAAGACTAACGCTGTTTAAACCGTGAACACTTCAAAATTATGATAGGCGTTAATGAATGTAGTTTGAGCTATCTCATTGCACGATAGCGTAGTTTGTTGAGTCTCTGCCCTTTGGCCTTTCTTTGTGATCTCCTTTGCGTATTCTTCGCTGCCAGGTTGGCCTCGGTTGATAGTGTTGCTTGGACATTACATACAACTATATATAGGTTATAGATATAAACATATATATTATATATATATATACATACTAAAATGTGTGCAATATATGATAGAAATGAGTTAGACTAGCGTTAGATAGAGGCTGGTGGTAGACATGACTGGCACTGGGCACATTTAGACGTGACAGGTTTTAACCTCGTTGCTCAGCGTGCCACACCTGATCGGTCAGCGTGACATTTCCTTCAAGGCAGGGTGTCCTGGCGGTTGGGGTTGCAGAATCGGAAGATTAGGAAGGGTGGTGAGGATGTACATATGCACGCGCACCCATCAAGCCGGGTCGTCGCTTCCCCCCAAACCCTCTTACCCCGTATTATACCCCAACACTCAACTAAGGTGTGTGTCAGAATCTAGTGATTAGTGCCACACACAAGGCGTAATGATTAAATTTGGGAAATTCAGAGTTTCTGGTAAATTGAAGAACTGGGCTTGGTTAGAAACATGTCGTTTTATAGCTGCATTTATTTAAAGGGAAGAAGTAAGACAATTAAGACAAGAAAATATATTGAATTAGTTCGTTTTAGTTGAAGACTTTCGAACTTCTTATTGCATTTGGATAGGAGGCGAGGGCCAAAAAAATAATACAGTTGATGAAGACCTGTTGTTTTTTTTTGTAAAATGAATGAAAGTTTTATTTTGTGTAGTGAAAATGGTTGGCATGGTTCGGGAAATTTAACCAAGGTTTGGAAAAGCTTTGCGGATTTAGCTAAAATTGACAAAGCAGCATGAAAAATATTTTTTAAATGTTTTAAAATGTGAATAACCATGAAGTTAAGCTGAGAAGTCCTTTAATAAAACTCCCATCATGTTGATTTGTTTCTTAATAAGTACTTGAATATACATTTTTCACAAACCTTTTTTTTATAATCTGGACTTCCTATGTACACTGCCAGCAAAAAATTACAACAATTTAAAAAAAAACATTAAGATTTTTTTATTATTAAGATTAAGATTAATCATTAAGATTATTATATATTGGTAAACTCCATGGTCGCTTTTTGTGTGAAGTGGCAAACTAGTAGTAAGTTTTATAATAGTTTGTTTGGTGAGTTAACCATTCTGTTTTTAGCATCTGCCGAGACTTGTTATGTTTGCATGCACCCAAAACCTGCCTGGTGTACGGGGCTGAAGTTAGGGAAAGGAGGGCCATAGAAGTTGTTCCGCAGGTGCAGCCTCTGGCTTTCCGATGCCACCTGTCCGACGAGCTATCAGAGGTGTGCGGATCAACAAACTAATCTGCTGGCATCCGTGGCGGATTCACATGTCACGGGGCGGTGGCATTTGCTTTAGATGCAGGGAGGGGCTTCCCCCTGCATCAACAGCAATCGGTGGTCTGGCGGAAGGTTGTAGTGCAGCAGGCCTCGTTCTGCTTCTAAAAATACAAATCAAATCGAACTCTTGATTAGTTTGGTGGACTCAAATGGGATTTTCTATGTTTTTCTTTTTATTTGCGATGAAAGAGAACTTGATTGGACTTTGGCATTGTTTGTGTGTTCTCCAACTGAACATTTTGTAGTCCCCAAAAAATAACTTGAATTTAAAAGAAAATTAATGTATGTGATACACCGCAATGACCATGGTGGTTTTGCGACTGTCTTTCTGACGCTCTCACGTTCGCAATTAATTAATTAATCAATCGAATTCCACTGGGTCCTCAGTTGGACTAATGGCCTCGATTATGTTTAGTTTTATCCACTCCTTCCGGTCTTTTGACAGGCACTTCATCTCTTGCCACTTCATCCCCGCTTCTTTAAATTTATTTACCCAATATTGTCTTCTCCAGATAGTGACGCAGGGTTCTCACACAGTCTGAAAAGTCTGTAAAAGTCTGGAGTTTCAAAAATAATAAATCAAGGCCTGGACAACCTTGAATATTGGCATTTTAGCCTGGAAAAAATAGCCTGTCAGCCTGGAAATTTATCTAAATCTATATTTATATCTAAATTTATTATAAAAATCAAGGTTAGACAAAAAACGCCATTCCCATTTTATACGCCATAAACGCCCACTGACTGAGCCTTAGATTAATACCTCATTCACGCAATATTTAGGTCACTTAGGAGGAGGAGGCGTGTGGCCATTTTCCAAATAACGTGAGCCAGCAGCCTGGAATTTTGGCTCTTATAGCCTTGAAATAGTCTGGAAACAACCTAGAATTTTTTTCAGAAAAAATGTGAGAACGTTGAGATAGTATTTAGCCGTCCTTTAATCCTGGTTCCCTATGGATCTTGGCGAGCTATGTTGCCAGTTGCCTGGTCCTCTTCTTAGGATGAGACCAATCCATCTTCACTTCCTTTTCTATAAGATCACGTAGTACGGTCTTCTGTCCAGCTGTCCTATCTTTTAACTTATTCATTTGTAATGAAGTCATCCCATTTTATTCGTGTGATATGTGAATGGCAGCCTATGGTCAACGCTATGCTCCATGCATTTTTTTGTGTGTCCGGGGGTCTAATCCAATAGAATTATTTAAAAAAAATACAAAGTCCAATTTTTTGTATATATTTTACACGCATGTGCCATATTCTAACCAACTCTGGTGGACTTCTTGCACTACTGAAGCCATATATAAGATATGGATATAAGAGCCGGGAGACTCGGCCATTCTTCTTTAGGCAATTATAGTAAACTCTTAATTCTCCTATAAGTCTGGAATTGAGAACTTTTCTTATACTAAAAGCTGCCGTTGTTGTAGTTGTCTGATAATGTGTTGTTGTTAGAGGATGCGGGCTCTTGCCGCGCCTCTTCTACAGAGACAAAGAGATTCTGAACATTGAGAAATGGGGACATTATATTTTGTGTGCTTGCTGTAGATTGTAGATTGTTCAACATCATCTCGTGTAGGATCGTATACTTCAGCCATTCATCACAGCAGAGGTTCCCAAAGGCTACCCGCGGCGTCTTCACACGGACGCCGCTAAATGTTGCAGCGACTTATATAGCTATAATTATTTTGTTTGTATTCGATTCGGTGTAGTCTAGTAAAACGCGACACTTAAAGTAATGACTTAGGTTTCCCCATGACGCTCTTTCCATATCTGTAAAAAAAAAAAAAGGATCGGCGGCGAGTATGAAACTTTTGGGAACCGCTGCATTATAGGCCTAAACAGATTAACCTTTTTGTTTCCTTATCAGCAGTAGGGTGGATGAAAGTCGTTATTTCTTTTAAAAACTAATACGTTTAAAAATCTGATTTGTACTTTCAGATATATATCGAATGCGCTATAAGCTTACATTATGTTTATTGGCATCGCTATACACAGTCTATTATTATTATTATTATTAATTTAGTTTCGTTTAGTGTTTTTTTGGGGGTCGAAATTGATTATTATTCTTTTATTTGAACTTTTCTGAAAAGTTCGATGTAAATGAATTATTTTAGTTAGTCGACTTTCGATACTATAAATAAAAAATAAAAATTATTTGGCCGATGTTCTCATTTCAAGCATGGTTTATATAATTCACAATTTTCGATGTAAAAAAAAAGACATTAAAAATTGATGTTGTTATTTTTTAATGACTACCTGAACTTAAAAGATCGCTCACGTATTATTATCTAAATAAAATAATCTACCACGTCTTAGTACCTAACACTAAAAAGATCTTTTACGTATTATTATTAAATAAAAAGATCTGCAACGTATTACTCAACTGAAAATATCTACCAGCATTGCGACTTCAACAAATTGGACACTGCAATGTTCGTCAAAACATGAGATTCACTGATGTACAAGGCCTATAGCACTGCTGTTGTTGTGAGTTTTTTTACTTCTCTCTCTCTAACTTTGTGTTATCTTCCCTTCTATTTTTTTGGTAGGTTTAGTTTTGGCCCAGGTGTAAGCATTCCACCCAGCGGTAACTCCTCAAACACCCACCGTCTGCAAATATGCTTCTGTTTCCTGTCTGTTTGGGGGTGGAAAGGAAATGTGAGGGAGGAGAAAGGTTGTTGGGGGGGGGGGGGTGTAAGGCTTACATTTCCTCTTGAAGGTTCGAGACATTCCAGCCAGAAAAATGTCGATGAATTGCAATTGGATCCGAACATTTCCTAAGGAAAATACACCGCTGCACCTTTTTCTTATAGACTGTCGCAAGCTTTTTTGTTTTGTTTTTTTAAAGAAGTTGTTGTTATATAGAGAAACATATTCTCTATCGAGCGAATGTATTCGTTAGTTGAACCTATTGCTGAAAGCGAATTCGGTGGTTGAATTGAAGAGCGTTTGATATCAAGCCTAAGGTCTTTGGTTCGAATCCAGGTGGGCAAGAAAAATACAGCTTACCTAGTCGTATATAATTACACCTGTTAATTCGGTCGCCCGGACTAACTAGGGGATTGACCCCAATTCTATATTTTAATGAGAAGTAAATTTTAGGCAACGTCAAAGTTAACTTTAAGCAGCGTCAGTTCATTTTAGACATTTTCAATGTTAATTTTAGACATTTTCAATGTTAATTTTAGACATTTTCAATGTTAATTTTAGACATTTTCAATGTTAATTTTAGACATTTTCAATGTTAATTTTAGACATTTTCAATGTTGATTTTAGACATTTTGTATGTTAATTTTAGGCATTTTCAGTGTTAATTTTAGACAGTGTCAAAGTTAATTTTAGACAGTGTCAAAGTTAATTTTAGACAGTGTCAAAGTTAATTTTAGACAGTGTCAAAGTTAATTTTAGACAGTGTCAAAGTTAATTTTAGACATTTTCAATGTTAATTTTAGAGACGTCAAAGTTAATTTTAGTCAGCGTCAAAGCTAATTTTAGACATTTTCAATGTTAATTTTAGACAGTGTCAAAGTTAATTTTAGACAGTGTCAAAGTTAATTTTAGACAGTGTCAAAGTTAATTTTAGGCAGTGTCAAAGCTAATTTTAGACATTTGTAATGTTAATTTTAGACAGTGTCAAAGTTAATTTTAGGCAGTGTCAAAGTTAATTTTAGACAGTGTCAAAGTTAATTTTAGTCAGCGTCAAAGTTAATTTTAGACAGTGTCAAAGTTAATTTTAGACATTTTTAATGTTAATTTTAGACAGTGTCAAAGTTAATTTTAGGCAGTGTCAAAGCTAATTTTAGACATTTTTAATGTTAATTTTAGGCATTTTCAGTGTTAATTTTAGACAGTGTCAAAGTTAATTTTAGGCAGTGTCAAAGTGTGTTTGTTTAATCTTGTTGGAAAAGTGTTTGAAATACTACAGTGTTTATTAAAAAACCGTCTTGCGTCAGAGCAAATGCTACATGTTCTGATTCTTGGCACTTGGCACGTATGGGGGGGGGGGGGGTAGCTCAGCGGACACCTTGACACCAGACGGTAAAATCGAAGACTGTTTCGGCATTGAGTCGGCCACACAATTCGCCTTATGTAAACATGTAACAAACAAAAAAATGACGCAATATTAACACAATTCACATTCGGTATAGCATTATCATATGGTGGGGGGGGGGGGGGGGGGGAGGAGGGCTGTCAACGGAAAATACTGTTATTTACGGCTCGAGTTTAAAACCGTGTCCCGGGTGGTCGCCCCTGAGTCTGTATAGCATTGGTAGGCCACCTGACACCAGATGGGTAACAACAACAACAATAATGATTTTCTGGCACTATGCTGGCCACACAAAGCTAGTAGGCCATTTAGGTTGTGGCCATACACGAACTGTTAGTTCTGTTAGCCCCAAAGAGACCATATTATGGTCACTGAAATGTAGCAAGTTACCTCTAGGTTGTTTGTGAGAAGTTCTTTCTATTTTTAGACTGTAGTAAATATTATAAAAGATTAGTTATTAAATGTTAGTTTATAGATTGCAGTAAAGTGCGCTTGATATTGAATGAACGATTTGGCACTATGGAATGAAATAGAGATTTTCCTAAGGCTTCCTATCAACGAAGAAAACGAAAGACCAGTCAGTTGTGACGCAGACGGCAACCAAGATAGTTGTGGTATCGTCACTTACTCAATAAGTTGTGGCTCTGATAGATATCATACAAGTAGATACAACCGTAGACTTGGAAGACTTCGATGAATGAATGAGATCATGATGTATATCATGTATTTAAAAAGTTGGTGCTAACATTGCCTCGCTTCAATCTTGACATTAACATTGTTGAGACATTGTTTGTGGTATTCGTCATGTGACACAAAGTAGGATCTGTGCGCGTGTCAATTCCGATTCCCATTAGTTAATTGGAAGACACGTGATCTCATTGCCACACATTACTTTACTTTATAGCGAGCTCGCTTTCTCCGTGTGTCCTCCCTAGCTGAGTGGTTAGCGTCCCGTACTGCCATGCGGGTGACCTGGGTTCTATTCCGCACTGAAAACATTTTTTTCCTCTTTTTATTTAATAGCAATATAGCCAGGTTACTTTAGAAATTGTCCATTAATATTACTTTTCCTTTAAAGGTTGTAATGAATTTCATGACTTTAAGCTTTCCTAATATTTTTTCAGTAAGTAACATCGTATAATTATATTTTCTAGACATACGGGAGACGGGTATTCGATTCTCATCCACAGATAGTCCAAACTTGTTTTGAAATAAAAAGACGTTCCTTGTGTTAACCCGTGCACCATATTTATTTTAAATTACTTTCCTAAATGTTTTCAGTAAATGATTATATTTAAAAAAAATTATTATAGCTTTCTGTTCATTGTTGTTTATAATTTTTTTTGTTAAGTCTGCAGCTTTAACTATAGGTCTATGTCCAATGTCATCCCCCCCCCCCATTGTTGTTTATAATTTTTTTTGTTAAGTCTGCAGCTTTAACTATAGGTCTATGTCCAATGTCATCCCCCCCCCCCCATTGTTGTTTATAATTTTTTTTGTTAAGTCTGCAGCTTTAACTATAGGTCTATGTCCAATGTCATCCCCCCCCCCATTGTTGTTTATAATTTTTTTGTTAAGTCTGCAGCTTTAACTATAGGTCTATGTCCAATGTCATTCCCCCCCCCCCCCCCCCCCCGTGCAACGCCGGGCAATTTAGTTTGTAAAATATATAGGCTGAGCGTGCAACAGGCATGCGGTATGCAGGGTTTATGCATTCATCTCACAAGTGTGCAATCTGTGCTTTATGTAGTACTCACACCGGTTGTGCATCGGTTGTAATCACTGGGAAAAATGGACATGTATGTTCTAGTTTGTTTTTTTTTAAATTAACTTCATCAGTTTTATTTTATTTTCAAATTTTTTTCTCTCTAACTTCCTGGGGTAAAAAAATAACATGAAAAATAAAAATAACAAAATATTGGGGAAGCGAGCAGTCGTTGAGTGAAGTTATTTAGATGAAGTTGTCGTTCCTGTCAGTAAATACATCTTCACTCCCCTTGCTGGTAGGATAAGCAGTTGCCTGTCTTGTCTTCTTCCACTTCCTCTTGGCTAAAGCTTGAACTTTGACCTCTGGTGCTAATTGAATATTAATGAAGACAAGATGGAGGCTTAGCAAGAGAGAAGGTATACGTTTGATAAATAAGCGCGTGCTGTGCAGTTTTATTTTCGAATAAATTTCAAATTAGCAACCCGAAAAAAAAAAGGATAAAAACACACAACAAATCGACGAAGCCACCGAATTTTATAATACTTGTTACAATATAGTACAATGTACGTGGTTAACTTAACCGGTAACGTAAATAGCATTATAAAATTATAATTAATTAGTTGTAATTAATGATACCTTAGGTTGAGTAGGCCTAGATCAGATGATGGAGAAAAAATTCAATGTAGCTCTTAGTTGGGGGTGGGGGGGCAATCTGGTCTGATGTTGAGGATTAGGCCAAGGCATAGACAGATGGAAAAATGTCCAAGATGATCTAGAGTACGGGGTCTGGAAACCTTTCGATACTATTTTGCAAAAGTGAAAGCTCCAATTCATTCAACGTGCCGACAGCCTTAAACTTTTATCTTACTTTAGCACTCGATTTCTTGTAGATGATACTTTTGAATGGCATCTTGGATCTTTGGCTAGGCAACTCGGTTTCTTTTGCAAGGTGACTGTCCGAAACCAACTTGCATCCTATAAAAAAAAAAAGATAATGCTTTGAAAAGCACATAAAAGCAAAACAGCTCAAGACGTTGGCCTTCGATCCTAAAGTAATGCGGTATAACCTTTTTGTAGGATTATATTTACTTTTAGAGGGCCGTCCCATTATCCTACAAGTCAATCTATTTTTAAAGTCTTGAGAATTCTGCAACTGTTTCCATCAACATTCCCTTGCCTGAACGCTCTCAGTTGGAGATTCTATTTTTCGAGAGTTTTATGCATTTACAATAAGGTTGTAAAATGTTTTTAAAGGTTTTTGTTTTAATGAAGTGTACATGTTTTTCTAATTTCGCCTGCTTCTAGTTAGCGCCAATTGTCAGGTTTATGTTGCCCTGCATCTCTGTCGTAAAGAGAACTTGGGTATTTTTTAAGTTATGTTTGTCTATGTTGTTGTAATTGCGTATCGTTTAGTCTTGAGCCTGATATAATCGTATATAGCGTCGTTCGTATTTCTTTTGGTGTAATCCTGTATGTTGTATTATAAAATAAAAGTAAAGTATCCCGTCGAACCGAATTGATCCACATGGCCGGTGAAGCAGCGTTGACCAGTTTCTGTGGCCACGGCATACTAGGGGATTGTGTGGCCAGCACAATGCTCGGTCGCCTTTACTTTACCCCAACTAAAGTCAGGTACCTTACAGACACCCATCAGAGCTGTGTAGACTCAGGGACACCCTTCAGACCAGGGAACAAATCTTAGTCTTCGCCAGGATTCGAATCCATGTCTTTCGGTATGCCAGCCGAACGCGATGTTGTATAATATCATTGTATAGTACATGCCATTACTCAAATATTGTTGTAAAACTCCTAGGGTGTTTATTTGGTACAAGTTTAAGTGAAGTATTGCCGCACATCAGTTTGTTGACTGTCACGTCGTGTTGTATGCAGCGCTGGGTTGTATGATCCCCAGTTATCCCTGCCGACCACGAATCCCTGTTGTATTTTTCACCCAAAGTACTCTCTGCATATGTATTAGGGGGCCGTCCTTAAATGACATCACGCGTTTTGCCAAAACTTAACATCCTACCCCCCTCCATAGTCGTCACTAAAAGTCAAACCCTCTTCAAATATGACAAAGCCATATATAAAAGAGCTCCTGACCCCATCCCCCACAAACACAACAACACCGTGTTTTCTATTTCAAAATGAGCACGTTTAAATTCAATTGTTATTGCTAGTTTCGTAAAAATATTACACTAACCAATTTAATTACTGTAGTTAATGAAGTCAAGCTTTTTAAAAGGAGATTTTGTATTTAAAGATGCACATTGTTTTTATGCTACGTAACTAGGGATATTAAAACCGTTTTTTTTTTCAAAACTGGTTTTCGGTTCTGTAAAACACTTTGCGCAAAGTCACAACTCACAGGCCGGTAAATCAAAACCGGTTATCGGTTTCAAAACCGGAATCCGTTATTCCGGTGTTCGTCATCCCTAGACATAACGTTGCTTAAACAATTCCTCCTCGCTCTGTCCAAAGACTATAATGATATTGACCGCTTGCTTTAATATTTCTCCTATTTGATGACTCGAATGACTTCTTTTCAGAATTCCTGATTTCCTTTTGTAAGTTTTTTACTGTACACTTCCGTTTTATTTAATCGCTATGATTTTCTCAATGAAAATTAAATTTAAAGCTTTATACTGAGAACATAGGAGCGTAGAAGTCATTTAAGATAGCTTAATTATAATTGGTTGCGCACGTATAAACGAACATTTAAGCTCTAAAAATAAAGCAAGCGGTCCATCTTATTATAGTCTTTGCTCTGTCACGTATCCTCACAAATGTTCCCCCCCCCCCTCCATTTCCTGGGTGCATGAAGTCATTTATGGATGACTCCTATTGTACGATTCCTCTCGCGAATAAAAAAATAACAAAAGCAGCAGCATCAAAGTTCTGGCAACGATTCGCCCATGGTGGTGGCGCTGTGATTAAGTTCACGTGATCGTGATGTAATTAGGTACCCACCCGCCACTCCAACTTCCTCTCCATTGACGTTTGCTATGTGTGCACCTGCACAGGATCTTGCTCTTGTGCCTGCATCTGGTTTGGGAGCTGTGCATTTGTGTGTGTTCCTGGCAACTGCTCCCCCCCCCTTTTTTCCCTCGTTTGCTATACACCCTTTCCACCCTCTTAGATCTAATTATCTCACAACCTGCATTGTAGAACAAAGTGTACCGGAGCCGTACGCGTTATCCCTTTGCAGCTTGCGGTAAAATTATAGGCTCTTAGCGTGCAACTCTTAGATCGGTGCGTCCTATTCATTAGGAGAATAATGGAAACCCTTTCGTGGAACCATATGGACCGCTTTAACTTCCTTGGTGGTTGTTGTTTTTACCATCATCTTTATAAAGCTATAGTGGTCCATGTGCTGATCAGTGCAGTGTGTGTCTCCAGCGTGTCTATCGTTAGCCTGTCGTTTGGACAAATGTTTTCCTTTTTCTACTTCCGATATGAATGACGTAAAGAGCAGGCGGGAGAAACCTATTCTTATGTTTTCTGATCCTTGTCCGCACATTGGTTATGGTTTACCCGACAAGTTCTATTATACGTCGTTGCTTCAAATGAGATGAAGCCTATTTTTTTTCTTCTGAGTTGTGTAACTCTTGACTGGGAAACATTAAGGAAATCTCATAGGTTCTCAAAATGTTTCCAGTTTAGAGTTTTGAATGCGTCCGATGTTTAGGTACATTACTGTTTTTTTTTTCTTAAAATATTTATTACTGTAATGAATATTGGTCATCCTTCTTATCAGTTGGACAATTGCCCTGTGATACTGAGCAATTCGTATTTCGCTATGACTTGCAGCCTAGGGATGTTAAACGAAAACCGGAATACCGGATTCCGGTTTTGAAATTGAAAACCGATTTTGATTTTCAAAACTGGATTTCGGTTTGTTGGTTGGAAGGTAATCATTACTTCAAGTAGCACACTTTTTTTTGGTTCTGATGGAAATGTAAAAAAAAAAAAGTTTAATTCGCACAAAACAATTCTTTAATTGCCTTGCTAAGACTAATTAGTCTTAGATATTGTGTTTCTTTTTTTTCCAAATACCAACTATGGCTTGCGATAAAAACAACATCAAACTAAGTGTTAAGCTATAGTTACAATTAACAGGAATTTTTTTTACTTGTCGGCTCATCTTTAAGATGTGCGCTGCTCTTTGATGAAGCTACACCATCGTCTCTCGAGACGGACGGATGCCGACGACAACGACGGACTCTTTGATGTACCCAATGGAGAGACGCAAACTAGTTTTGTCTTGTAACCCTGAACAATTCGGCTAGACACCGCGACTGTGCTTTATTATGAACGGCACTATTAAATACACATTCTTTTCATTGGTGCCACGCGATCCTTTTCATCAGTACATTATTTTACAAATCTAGGTCCACAGTGTACACATTTTTTTATCACTTTTAAAAGCTATTATCGGTTTTAATCAATTAGCCCAGATTTTATTTTTGTTCTAAAGAATGTTATGGTAAAGTGTACAAAATCATATTGTATTCACACAAATCAACCCCGGGAATGCCATGCAAACACTAATTAAGTTTGATCTATTTCTCAAATATTCCTACAAAGCTACCCACATTTGACTTTTCCGGCCTTTGACTGGTTACATTACGCAAAAGGGGGGGGGGAACCGAAATCCGGTTTTAAACCGTTTTTTTTAGATCCGAAAACCGGTTTTGAAAAAAAAAAACGGTTTTAACATCCCTATTGCAGCCATATGCACAATTTTCTCACAGAGCGGAATTCCCATTAGATCATTATCGTGGTGGCTCACCCCACAGAATAAATATAAAACAGAATGCGCAATCGCATTTTCTTTCTGTTTCCGGAAGTTACACCGACTCCATACTGTTTAAACGTAGCGGTCCTGGTTACACTATATATTTATGCTTATTTACAATGTCTTTTTCATCAAATCTACAATTTCGAACACCCAAAGCTAATGTGTTAAACAAAAGGTACAAAGGCTGTTGTGTAATAAACTGTAACAATGATGCAAAAACGATTGACTATCGTACAAATAGGCATGCCAAACTACATGGCTTTCTTGACCTCGTAAAGGATAAACATCGGAAAGTTGTAACCTCATATATTACTTAATATTAGCAGCCTTGCTTTAGTCCTAAGCTTGCTAAGAGTAGATATCAGTAATAAATTAAGTCTTTCTCATTTTACTATAGTAGCGTTTCTATTGACCGCTGCCTTGAATCAAAAGAAAATGGCGGAAGCCGAGCTTCACTTTTAGTGACTGTGCATACAGGAATTGCGCATTCTGTTCTATACCTATTATGTGGCTCACCCGTGTACTTGCAATGTCGCCCGGTAGCGAACTATAGGTATGGGCATTCAGGCTCCAGGATGGGATTGAGGCGTGAACGCTGCGCTCATTGATACTCGCCACCGAGCATAGTACAATGAGTCTGGGACGCGCAGCAGGGGCTGTCCCTCCATGCGTTAGCCCACCGGTGTGCTCTTGATGCAAGAGAATCTGAATGGCCTTTTTGGAGGTCTTCAGCGTGCTTTTGAAAATCGCTGTGCGTGCCAAGTGTGGCACGCGTGCCATAGGTTGCCGACTCCTTCTCTTCGTCACTATATGGCATGTAAAATAATTAAAAGGCGTTCAAGACCGACGTAAGAAAGGCAACTCAATAAAATCATATGCCATTCACTCAGTTCGTTCCCTTTGAAGTCTTTTTTTAAAAATTCCCCACATGGTTTCTGAAGCCAAGGCGCAAGACGTTTGATTGATTATAGAGGAATGTCGAGTCGTGCGTGTGTGTGTGGTCTGCCGGTTCCCAAGCAAACAATAACATAATTAGTTTCATCTGTTACCTTTAAAAAAACAACAACAACCACAACCGAAATAACAACAACAATAGCACCACCAGCGACAGGAAGAAGAAAGAACTGCAACCCTTCATGGGGGGATCTTGATCTCTCCTTCAATTTCATTGATCATTTCATTAAACACTTGTGCAGCTTCAGGGGCTTTTGATCTTTAGGTGAAGGAAAAAATTGGCGTGAGTTTTTTTTTTTTTTTTTATCAGATCCAAATTCTCAACATCGAGGTTGAACTGTCTTCGTTTCTCTTGTCGAGCCCCTCTACCCCCCCTCCCCGCCCTTAGTATAAATCTTCCTGTAGGTGCCAATTTCGGACTGTGTGTCTACATAATTAGTTCATTAAGTGAGTGTGTGTGACTTTGATGTATAAACTAATGTGTATGCTTCTTGTGGGGTTTCATTTTAGGGGCCAAAAAAGTGTGTGGGGGGGGGGGGGGGCGTTTGTTCTTTGGGTTTAATATTGCTATGGTTTTCGTGCGTCTGCAGTTTACTAAGGCAGTGATACATATTCATAAAATAAGTACGTGCAAAAATAAAAAGCACCTCTAATCTAAAAGTATATTTTTCTTTAACTGTGGGCGTTTTCCCTTGCAAGACAAATAATGTCCACACAAAAAAGAAAGATTGAAAAACAACACACAATTATTTGTTATGGAAGAATCTTAACGCGCCTATTTAACTGACAAATAAGAACATTACAGAAGTTATATACACAAGTTTTGAATGCTAAAAGAAAGCGATGTCAACAATGAAACAAGGGTGATATCGTTACGACATATCTGGACACCTATTCCATGCCCTGATGCCACTCGGGAAGATAGAGTACTTGTCTGTTCTCGCATAAGAGATAATAAAAGTGTTTTTGTCTTTATGTTTATCTGAGCATTGCATGAGATTGTTATTACGTTGTATTTGTAAATTAGAATTTAATGCCCTATATACTATTACTATTACTACTTTGCCATTCTGTGTGTGAGTTGCTTATCATTGGTGATTTAATAGATTTCAGAAAAATGTGTAATTTATCTATCTATCTATCTATCTATCTATATATATATATATATATATATATATATATATATATATATATATATATATTATATATGGATTGTGCGTGGATTCCGATCCCCATTGGTTAATTTAAAGACACTTGACCGTATTGTCTCATATTTTACTTTTGCGATCTCGCTTACTGCATTTGTCCTCCCCCCCCCTCCCCTAGCTGGGCGGTTTGCGTATCCGACTGCCATGCGGGCGACCTTGGTTCGAATCCCCACGGATAATTTTAATTTCTTCTTCTTTAAAGATTGCAAAGAATTTCAGGACTTAGAGCTTTCCTAAAATGTTTTCTGTAAGTAAAATCTAATAATTATATTTTAGACATGCGGGAGACGGGTGTTTGATTCTCAGCCTAGGATCAGTCCTAACTTTTTTTTTAAACTCTATTACAAAATTTATTTTAAATTACTTTCCTAAATGTTTTCAGTAAATAATAAAAAATTATATTTTGGAAAATTTATGTTGCTTTCTTTGCTTTGTTGTTTTTTTTAATTCGTATCCGAAGCTATAGGCCTAAGTATTTCTTCCCCCCGGGCAACGACGGGTAATTTAGCTTGTTAATGAAAAAAAAAGAGGAATAGAAAGAGAGTTTTAACTTCATACGAACTTTAACGCAAAGTGGTAGTTAGTGAAATAGATGGCAGGATTTTATTTTTGTAAATAGTGGGGGAGTAAGGTTGGGACGGGTTGTCCGGGGGGCAGGGTGGTAGAAATATGTTTAACTTTATCCAGAGTGATAGGAGCCGCCACGTCCAATTATGAGTGAGTGCTTTTGTTTTCTTCAATACCTTGAGCTGTGGAACATGACAGTAAATTATACTGGCTCAAGTCTCGAGACTTGAGATAGCGGTGTAAATACCGGTGCGCCTTGTCTAAATAATGATTTTCATAATTTTACCTGCATCGTCCGGTATGCCCTAAATATATCATTTTTTTAAAGTTGGTTTTCTTTGTATGTTTTTTTGTTGTTGTTTTATATTTGCTCCTTTTTTTCCCCTATGATATTAACAGCAACCGATATGTCAAGTGTATTATATATAGGCCCACCAATTAAACATACATAGCTTGATGTTAAAAGTGAAACAAAAAAAATGATTTGAATAAGATAAAGTATATGATGGCCTTCAGAAGGGAGATAATCGTAATGCTGTGGTTAGGCCTTGTAATAAAGTTGGTCTTGATATTGAATCTGAATCAATAACACTATTGATAGAGTTGCCTCGCCTAGATCAGATCAGAAAACAACGCTTAGAATTCTTTTAATTACGGTCTTTTTTATTATCAGGTCATACACCTATGTAGAAAAGTGCAGACTTCACCCGACTTACCTCCCTTTATTGTTATTTTATGACGGACTAGTTTTCACTTTGTAGTATTACTGTTTGCTCTCTTCTTCTTCTGTCTCTTTTCTTCTTCTCTCTCTTTTCTTCTTTCGTTCTATCTCTATCTCTTTCTAGCTCTTACTCTCACCCCCTACTCTTTCTAAAGATTCTGTTCCCCTTTTTTCATTAATTACAGATTTACCTGAAAACTATTTATGTAAGCATTGATAAACAGCGGACGCACACAGAGAAAGAGAGGCAGAAAATACGGGGATAGAGAGAGAAGGGTTGCCAGACGTCCGGCAAAAGGAGGACATCCTTTTTAGCACCGTGTCCTCCGTCCGGCAGGCAAAGCTAAAAACCCTTAAAATGTCCGGCTTTTTTACCCCGCTAGAGGTTTTTAAAATCCTTATTTCCTTTTTATGTTCTCATTTATTGTCAATAAGTGGCTGGGCCAGGTAAAGAAAATTACTGAAGTATTTAGCAGGAAATGTAGTGAATTAGTGTTATCTAAAGCGTTGTTAGGTTAATAACCACCGATCTTCTCTTTCCCCACCTTACTTCCCTTGGCACCCACACATTCAAATTTAACTATGAAACAGCTTATTGTTACAAGAGATAGATCTAGCCGGAGATAGATTCTACGCCAGTGTCTCACAATATTATTAATAGACTAAAGTCTATGCAAACGGTAAGGGCAAAGGATGCGAGTTTTGTTCTAGTTTACAAGTAGGATGGTTCAATTAATTAAGAAGATGAAAATTACGCTAACCATTGAGAGGTTCATTCAATTTCGTTGTAATGTTTTGCCGTGGAATTGTTTGGCCAATATTGCAATCTCAAATCATTTGTAAAAGAAAAGAATGAACAGTTTTTTCAAAGACTTTTGCAGTTGCAGTGGAGTTTGTCTTTTCAGTTTCCCAAATGCAAGTTGCTTTTTAAAGTTACAAAAAAATTGCGAACTTTTTTTCTGTATCCCTAGATACAACGGCAATATGGAAAGAGTGTTCTCATTGATAAACGTTCAATGGAAAAAGGAAATAAACACTCTCAATTAACTCTGTAAAGGACATCAATCTTACAAAGTAGGCCTACAACTTGAAAAATCTCACATGTGAATAACAGTTTTATAGACAACATTTGTGCTTGCTAATGAGGATGTTCTGGAAAAAGTTGGCTTGTCAGAGAAAAATGTTGTTTAGGCCTAATTAAGAAAGATAATGTATTTATTGTAGAATTGACTGTTTAATTTTCAAATAATATTCCATCGTTGCATTTTGAAAAAAAAAAGTTAATTGAATTTATATTTAAATTTATTTTTTACTATATTTCTTGGTTAATTTACTAATAGATAATTATTGACCACCATTGTATTCAAATTGTAGGCCTACTGATTGCTTGTTAAATCTGCATTCTATATTGAACAAAATATATTTAAATAAAACACTCAATGTGTCCTCCTTTGGTACCCATGTATCTGGCAACCCTAAGAGAGAGAGAGACACCCACAAAAAGAGAGACAGACAGGGAGAGAGAGAGAGAGGGAAATATAAGAAATAACAGAGACGCAGAGTGTGCGAGACTGAAAAACAAGAGAGAAAAACGAGATGGAAAGACACACATGACAAGAGAGAGAGTGAAGTAAAGTATGCTTCGGATCAAACTGATCATAGGGCTGGTGAAGCAGCGTTCACCAGTTTCTGTGGCCACGGCATACTGGGGTATGTGTGTCCAGCACAGTGCCCAGCCGCCTTTACTTTACCCCAACTAAGGTCAGGTTCCCATTAGAGCTGGGTAGACTCAGGGACACCCTCAAAGTCCCGGAAAAAAATCCTAGCCTCCACCAGGACTCGAACCCAGAACCTTCGGATATCCAGTCGAACGCGCTGCCGCTCGGCCACCGTGTCACAAGAGAGAGAAAGAGAAAAAACGGACGCGAGACATAACGATTAAGAGCAACAGAGAGAAAGACCGAAAGACTGGGAGTAAAATAAAGAGAGAGAGTGATAGAAATAATCAAAGGTACACATCTATTACAGTGATGAAAAGACAGAGAAAAACGGAGAGATGCAAAACGGAGAACTGGGGTGTGGGGTGGGAGGGTTGTTGAGTTCTCAGCGCCATTTTGTCTGCGAAGTATTTTTTTTTTCAACTCTTCACACACTCATACAGACAGACATACGTGCCGGCTGACAGACAAAACCTGAATTCCTGAAATGATTCTTTCACCGAGCTTCTTTCTGAACTGTTTATAAACAAAGACTTGGTGTAGACTTTTTGAGAGAGAATTCTAAATCAGTATATCCTGTAGTGGAGTGATATCACTGGACATTTGATATGCGGTACGCATATTTCTATCTATATACCTTTATAGCTGTATGTCTATCTTCCTATCATATAATAATATATTAATATACCAATTCATCTATCTATTAATCAATCAATATTTCTATCAATCTATATATCAATCTATCAGTCTATTTATCAATGTATCTATCAATCAATCTATCAATCAAACTATCAATCAATATATTTATCAATATATCAAACAATCAATGAATCTATCTAACAGTCTATCTATCAGTCTATCTGTCTATCTATCAATATATCTATCCATCTATCTATTAATATATCTATCTATCAATCTATCTATCAATCAATCTAATAGTATATCTGTCCATCTATCAGTCTATCTATCAATATATCTATCAATCTATCTATCAATCTAACAATCAATCAATCTATCAGTCTTTCTATCAATCTATATATCATTCTATCTATCCATCTATCTATCAATGTATCTATCAATCAATGTATCTATAAATCTAACAATCTATCTATCAATATATTTATCAATGTATCTATCAATCTATCTATCAATTTGTCTATCAATCAATATATCTATCAATTTATCTATCCATAAATCTATCAATCGAACAATCTATCTATCAATCTATCTATCAATATGTCAATCTTTCTACCTTACTACCCTCCCACTTATCTATTTCTTACTATCAAGAGTACAGACTAACATAGAGAACGAGAAAGCTTAGAGATTGTTAGCTGTTTTTGACACAAGTTTATATGCTGGACCAACGTCTCTATCATCTCATAGCAGTTTATATTTTTATTGTACGTATCAGGTGACCCCTCCCTCCCCTGACTCCTAAACTTACGTGGCGGCTTGCAGGCGACATTCGGCCCACACCGAATACTTTTATTTTTCATCTTATTTGTATTAAAGAAAATGTATGTTTATATAATCGTGACCCGAATAAACACCCATATCTTGTGTTTAAATTAAATGGACTTTATCACTGTACTACTAGGCTTTGAACATTTTTAAGCTTGTTAAAGGGTTTAAGTTTACTATACAAATTAAGGACATCAGCCTCAATTCAAACAAATGTTAAGCTGACGTGGTAGACCCATTTTGGCCTCCATGCAAGAGTTTCTCGGCTACATGGATGAGGTCTTGGTGCGGGGGGATAGTGTGGCCCGCACAACGCCCAGACATCAGTCGGGTTCACACCAGACCCTGTTCTCTATAGTACCACTGCATTTGTTATTTCAGGCAATATGGCCAAGATAATAATTTTGTGCACATTTAGTTTCATAACTATTATCCGTTTGATTGCACGCACCACTTGTCTATTGGCGTTTTTCTCCATTGCAAATCCCGGAGTCTAATTTTCACCCATTTCTCAGTAAAATATTGCTTCAAATTGAAATCTTTTAATGTAACCGTATTTTTATTTACTATACAATGTTTGGATTATTTCTATTAAAAAACAAACAAACTGTTTTTGTTTTATTTTGTTGAATTATAATTTATGTTTTTATTATTTTCAGCAATACGGCCAAGCTGACCATTCCATAACCCATTCACTTCTGCTGAGGAAGTTCAAGGACTATGATCAGATCACGTGGAGCAACGAAGGCTACTAAACGATTGGTCAGACTGGGGTTGAGAGAGAGAGAGAGAGAGAGCTCTTCATAAAAAAAAAACCAACTTGTTTTGGGGTCATGCTTGTTGATACTGACGACTTTGTGTGAGTGTGTGTGTGTGTGTTTTGGCCAAGTGCTGGTCACACACATGGTCACTCACCTGTAATGGAGAGGGGAAAAAAAGGACAATCAGGAACAGCTGGCTCTGTGACATTTGGTCCAGTAGTGAAACACATTTCATGTTGTTGGTTATTGTTGTTTTGTTGTTTTTTCATGTTCCTGATCATGGTGCCTGTATCATTGTTATCATTTGGTGAACTTTGTAAGTCTACATCATTATGATCTTGTGTAACTAGGACTAAGTCTTTTTATTTTGCTAGTCGTACGCTGCTTTTTGTTCATTTTTAAACTTTATGCTTGTTTGGTCCAGAATGCTTTTGTTAGTTAAACATTACCAATGTATTTTAATTTTATTCTATTGTCATACTTTTTTTTGTTTGTTGTAAATTATAGATTAAACATATTTGGCCAGAATGATTATGTTAATTTTTAATCAAGAGGATATTTTTTTTTTGGAAGTAGGATTTTGTTAGTTTTAGATTATTAGTGTAGAATTCTTTTTTGTTTTTTTAACTTTTAAAATCAAAGTTTTTAGGTTATAATAATTTCGTTAGATTCAGTTTAGTTATTTTATAAATGATTTTGCTTAACATTATCTTTTTGTGTTTTAGTTTTCACATCAGAATAAATTTACAAAATTATTTTGTTCACTGTTTTTTGTTTACAAAAAAAATTCTTAATAAAAATTGAATAGCTGACTTATCTCTTTCTTTTTATTTCTTGAGCTTAAAAATTATAAAAAGAAATTTCTTCTTAAATCTATAAAATCATGGCATTATATTAAATCAATTATAAATTTAACAGAAGATTATTTTTAGTTTAAACAGTACCTTCCTTGGTGAATACAATGAGTGAATTTGAGTAAATTTTTTTAAAAGTTTTTATTTTAATAGAAATGAACAATAAAGAATTTTTATTTTTACAGACAACAAAAAAATATGTTTTAAACCCTGTAGCTTGAGTTTTAGCTGTTCCAGTTGGCTGGCATTATTATGTTCATTAATTCAATTCCTTAATATCTTTCTCAATTCTCTGTATGTACGTGTTGGTATGAGTTTGGTGCACATTGTCAATGAAAGTCTTATGTTTATTATGTGTTGTAAAAAAAACGCATTTAAGTTGTAAATCATTTGTTCACCATGTGCTTCATGGATTTATTTTGACCGATGAAGATTCAAATGTCAGTTATTGCTCTTTCCTCAATGTTTTAAAAAGGAGATCTGAATAGAATCCCATCATTTAGTTGTTTCTCCATTATAGACTTACTGTATTTTTGTTTAGGTATTTTTTGTTACTCTGCAGTGGTCTTCTAGTAAGTTCTAGTGTTTGGAAAATAGACTGCCACATTTTCATATAGGCAAATAACTTATTCAATTTATTATTTTCTTATTCTGACAAACTTGTCAGATATTTGTTGGGGGGGGGGGGGGGGGGGTCAATGGGTTAACTGGATCCCAGTTTGAAATTTAGTGCCTTATGCATTTCGTAAACAAACAAACAAAACAAAAAAAAACAACAAAAATCTTTCTTGTATATTTTCTTACATATTCCAAATGAGATAGTTATATTATTTTTAAAAATTTCAATTTCTTGAAATGTACAATAGACCATGTTACTTGGGTGCTGAAAATATGTAAACATGTTACTTGAGTGTAGAAATTATGTAAACATTGCACCTTGTATAACTTGACAGAACTATTCTGGTTAGCTTGTTGTCATTGTAAAAGATCTCTTCTTTGTTGTTTGTTTACAAAGTGCGATTACTGAATGTGAAGAATGCAATTTTAATCCTCCCTCCCCATCCCTCCCTCTCAAGCAAAAGAATCTGCCACCAGTAAAAGTTGAAACAGAAATGTATTACATTTTTCTTTAATTGAATTTTTAAATGACCAGGCCAGCGCTGTTTGTTGATAACTGTTGTACCATTGAGGTAGGTCAATCTCTATCAGCAGAGAGAAGACAGTTGCTACCATCATGTGCCTTTTGTAGTTCAGAATGTAATTATTAGTGTGTAATATTCCATCGGCATTTATCTAAATAGTTATATATAAAGTAGAATTTATGTGCCTTTCGCGATTCCTATTGGTTAATTGAGAGACATGTGACCATATTGTCTTGTATTTGACTTTCTGTTCCTATTCGTGTCCTCTATAGTGAGTCTATAGTATAGCGGCTAGTCTTCCCATCTGGCACAATGTGTAACCACGGTTTGATTCCCAGCAGGGTATTCTTATTAAAGTTCTTATTTTGTGCCTACATTTTTTTTTTATAAAAACGTTTTGGAGAGTGTCAAGATTTTCAGGGCATTCAGTTTTCTTAAATGATTACAATGTGTAAAAATCTAAAGGATAAACTTCACACGTCATGGTTGTTTTCTTATCGTAAAGCTGTACTATAAGGTAACGAATTTAGTAATGCAACTCGGGTAGTTTAGCTAGTTTATATTTATATATATGTTTGAGTGTGTGGCTATAGATCAGGAATCCCTAAATTGTTCCTACCTTACTACCCCCAATGCAGTCAGAGAACTTCGGTTTCTTTTCCTCTCTCACTCTCTCTCTCACTCTCTCTCTCATCTCTCACTCTCTCTCACTCTCTCTCTCACTCTCTCTCTCACTCTCTCTCATCTATCTTTCTATTTATTTCTCTTTTTATATTAGGGTCATGTGTGTAGAGCAGACATAATGGCTCTTTCTATATTGAGCCTTCCCCATTACAAGTTCATTAGTACAACGGTTTGGGGGGGAGGGTAGAGGTAAGTGATCCTCTTATTAAGACGCCTTGATGATATATATACAGGAAGATTGACACTTTTTATATAAATATATATATATATAGAGAGAGAGAGATAGGCCTAAAGTGATATATAGATATATAAAAATAATATAGTTATATATATATAGGCTAATAGAGTGTGTGTCAAGGCCAATTCCCATTGGTTAATTTAATGACAAGTGATCTTATTGTCTTTTTTTTTCTCTTTTTAATTTTGCTGCATATATGTTCCCTTCCTAGCAAAGTGGTCAGAGTCTCAGACTGGCAATCAGGTGACCTGGGTTGGTAATAAATATAAAAAAAAGAATTACTTAAAACTGTTCCTTACCCCCCCCCCCCAAACCCACCCCTTTTTAGTTCATTGTGAGAGACGAGTCTTTTTGCAACCTTTGTAAGGGTACACCTGACATGCAAGCCAGTCACAAAGCCATCTCTTGTCCTGTGTACCAGGAGTCAAAATCTACTGTATGGGTGTCTTTATGTTTGCACTTGTTGGTCATTCATTTTCTTATAGACCCTCGCCATTATTAATTTCAAAGTCCATACCACTGTGTGTGTGTATCTATCAATTTGAGAACTTCTCATAGAATATTATATACACACAACAATGTATATTGATATTTACAAAATAATATTATGTCAATCTATTAATTTACTATAAACGCAACATAGAAATACAATAAAGGGTTCATTTATTATAATATTCATCCTCTGGAAACACACAAATATGTGTATGTTAAATATCTGGGGTCAGCGACCCTTTGATAATAGTGTGCCAAAGTAGGATTTATAATTCATTCAGCGTGCCAACAGCCTGTAGTCATCCTGCTCTTTTCTTGTACAAGAGACTTGAATTGCCTTTTTTTGTTTGTTTTCTGTTTGCCTTTGAAAATTGCTCTGCGTGCCAAGTCTATAAGGCGTTGCATAGGTTGTCGACCCCTATTATATTTCATTTGAGTGGCATATATTGTATAGGGGATTTCAGCTTTTGTTTTAACGTATGCTAGTACATTGTGTTCACACTCGACCCACCCCTAGAGCCACATCATTATCTAGTTCAGGAAGAAGCTGCCATGTTGTTGTAGACGTTACACCATACGCACAAACGAATGTTCAGTCGCAATTATCACTGTTTTACCAAACACATGGGGGCCTCAAAAGACGACTAATGCTGTACACGGCTGGGGGTCTTATTCACGACTGCTTCTGACCCACAGCTGGGGTCCCATTCACGATGATTGTTTATGATCACAGCTTGGGCCACAGTAACTACTCTTTTACTGACTGTAACTGGTCCCATTGATGACTGTTTTACTAAATACAACTGGTCCCATTGATGACTATTTTACTAAATACAACTGGTCCCATTGATGACTGTTTTACTGACCACAACTGGGGCCCTATTCACAACTTTTTCTGACCACAGCTGGGCTGCACATTTCATTTATAGGGGCTATTTAATTTAAATGTAATATATATTTCAATTTTTTTTTGTATGAACAAGTCAATCGTCTTCGTCTAAAACTGAAAGCTGTATTTTTCAGACTTTTTTTTCTTATGTGTAGAAATGTGTTTTAATTAGTAAGGCATTAATAACGTTGGCATATGATGTTAGGCCTTTAAGTTATCCAAAGTTTATTCTATTATAATAGAATATTAGTTACAATAAATTATTTATAGTTTATTTTCCTAATTGGAACATATGTGCAATAAAATAAAGTAAATTAAAAAGCTTTACTGTACAATATACTGAAAGTAAAAATTGTTTTCTTTTGTACCCAATTGGTTGTATATTTTAGTATTGATGTTTAAATATTAGCAAGTCTAGTGGCTGCGATTTAGTCCGTTTTTTTAATGTGTTTATATTTTAAAGACAAGTTTAATGTAAGACCTAGTAAAAATAGACATCAATAAAGTATTTGTTCTAGATTTGAAACTTTTCTGTGTATGATTTAAAACTGATTGGAAAACTAATGATTGCAAGAAAATGGAAGATTGTGATACACTCGTAACGGTCTCTTGTCCAAATCCAGGTAGAAACACCAGGACTATTTGTACGGTACGGATCAGCTGGGCATCGCTGAATCTATCAAGGACTGATACTTAGTGAAATTAAAGTTGGGATGTGTACGGTTCTAAATAGTGGCGTATGTAGGCATGTTCCACATGTTCCATTGGAACAGGGGCCCCCACAGATAACAAAAATATATTTTTAGTGAAACCCATATTCTTTCGTTGAAAATGTAAAATAAAATTCATATATTCCCCTACAATTTTAAGCGCTCCAGTCCAACCAAGCTAAGCGCAACAAAAAAAGTATTTATGTTTTTACAGAATGTAACCTGAATGAACGACATTTTTTCTGAGGTATGCCTATGTGGAAGGCAGGGGCGACGCCCCCACATAAAACAGGGCTCCCACAATTCTAAAAACGGCCCTAGTTCTAACTAGCAACACAATCTAATGTTATCGTTTGTCCATCAAAATCTGGTGATAGCTGCTTCCCTGGACCTATTTTCTAAGAAAGCATCAACGATGATGACTATTTATATATTGTGCATATTTCCATGCTATTGACTTTAAAATGCTCAGTGCGCTTTCTTTCCACGATTCAGTTGCCGATGTTGGGGTGGAGATGGTACACAGAAACAACACTAGCCAAAAATATAAGTATTCAAACTATTCATAAAAGAATCTGTGTGAAAACTTCTCAGCATAGATGCTACTACTGGTCTATTGAATTCTTTCACAACCTCTATACTAAAAACACAGTGGCGAAACATAAATTACAATCAGGTCTAATGAAATAAGGCAAAAAACATAAGTCAACAAAACATTGTTTATTATTGATGAACATTATGACAATTTTGATAAGTCTAACCATTGTAAGATAATGCTGAAAGAAATGCGTTTATAACCTTAGCGGAAATGAAGAAATGTGAAATCTGAAGTCGTTAACAACGTTGAATCAAGTACGACAAGAGATCATTTAGAGTTGGGCATTTCTGCTTGGCGCTTGTGGGCATTTCTGCTTGGCGCTTGTGGGCATTTCTGCTTGGCGCTTAACTATATTTCTTCATAGTAGCACAGCTGGAGGTGGACGTCGTTGATCTGTCCGTCGGGATGCCATTCGGAGTCGTAAAGGTCGGCGTTGGTTGTGTCCGTGTCGAAGATCATCAGTTCCTGGGTCACTTTCATGCCGACCACAGTCTGACACACACCTTTGAACCTGTACAGGTAAAAAGGCCTGGCCCTGGGAAGGTAGATGGCGTTGTTCGGGTCACTGTCATTCCTGCAGCAGTAAAAGATCTTGGCCGAGCCCACCGCGAAGGTTCCGTCCGGAAGCGCCCCGCTAGTGGTTCCCGCGGAGCCGGTCCTCTCCTCGTTCCACTGGATCGCCCCGGTATCAAACCCCGACGGGCATCTGTCGCCTTTACGGTTGATGCAGTAGGATCCACGGGGCCACGTGGCGCCAGGGGACAGTGTCGTGGACACGCAGAAGTGCTGGTACATGAAGTTGTTGGTCCCTGCCCTCTCCAGAATCGGGACTTTCAGATGCGCGTTCACCGAGACCTGATCGTAGTTGCGGTCAGTGGATTCCGTGTGGATCTTGACGAAGCCCACGGCCCAAATTGCGCCGACGTTGTTCGGGCAACCGGCCTGGGGCGAGAGAAGGGCGTAGGTACCCTCCGGCCAGTACTGCAGAACCCCGGTCTCCATCAGCCGCTGGACGTCATTCCTGAGCTGAGACAGCTCTGACCTCAAGGCGGTTTCCAGAGCGGCGTTATTGCTGGCTTCTTCCCTCCGCAAGTTATCCAGCAGTGTATGGTAGTGGATGTCGGACGCAGCGACTTTAGCGTCGCAGTAGCTCTTCATGTCTTCTTTCTCTCTCATCAGCAGCTCCAGAACATCGTTGGCGGTAACGCTGGTCTCATTGACGGTAACGATGGGCGACTTCTCCGAAACGACGTCCTGTGTTATGGAGAAGCCGATAACGTCGCATCTGTAGTGCCCGTACAGGTCCACGGTCGCCACCGGCCAATGAATCTGAACAAACGATCCGGTGAGGTAGCTGATCATGCCGGACACGACCACGCTGGCGCTCAGGCCATTGGTGTGCACGACGTTGTCGTTGTCCCTGATTTCCGCGACGACGGAGAAAGGCTCCGTGGTCTTCTGGTGCAGTATGCGGATCATGGTGATCTTCTCCAAGGAGCTCATTGAGCTCTCCCCCCAGTAGCTGCACAGCACAGTGACGTTGTGGGTGATGCCGGTCTCCACCCGTACCGGGTTGATGGTTATCAAGAAGTTTGAGTGAACGGCAGCGAAAAGCCACTGGGCCGTTATGAACAAAAGTAGATGCCGGTGCATTCTCTAGCTTATCTGAAAAGAAATACAAGTGAAAAATGAAGTTTTTCGACTATATCCTAAACGTCACCACTTGACGTTTAAATAACTTAGTTGATAACGCATTAGCTTAACTTGGCTGCATTGTATTTGCCTGCTATAGACCAAGATAGGCGACAAGTTTATTCAAAATTTCATATCGACATGTCAAAATATGCCCCATAGGGGCAATGGTCAGTTTTAATTGGCCGAAGATGGATTGCCAAATTAATGCTAAAGTATTTTTTACTTACTACGTGGAATTAGCTTGCCAACACCTTTTATAAGGGCAGACGAGAATAATTTTGACGTAACTAGTAATTTAATCCAAGACACACACACACACAAATAATCTTTTAAACGACTGCTGACAATATTGAGTCTGAAGTATATTTCTGGAAATTAAACCGCGCTGTTACAAGCTGCTGTAATAAATCAACTTTCTACTGCCATCCTCGCATGACATATACATCTACTATTGTCTTCTTAATGTAGACAGTTATTTAGATAAATAATAAAAAAAACTAAGCTTTAAAGGGCATGACAATAACTCTAATATCCAACTACTCCATGATCTTGAGTTATTGATACATGAAATAAATAATGTTAAAGAAAAGGGCCAAATACACTAGCTAAAGGGCAAAGCAAAAACTAAACGATCCACTAACATTGGATCAATGCTTATAATACATACTGTAAGTTAAGCCTATAGGTCTATTTTTAAATAAAGATACTTAAACACGAAAAAAAAAGACTAAACCAGATTCCCAGAAATGTGTCACTTACCTCACACACCAATATGTTCTAATGAGTTTGCAAAGTTAACACTAGTTGAGTAGGCCTATGCCAGAAATGTGTCACATACCTAACACACCAATATGTTCTAATGAGTTTGCAAAGTTAACACTAGTTGAGTAGGCCTATGCCAGAAATGTGTCACATACCTCACACACCAATATGTTCTAATGAGTTTGCAAAGTTAACACTAGTTGAGTAGGCCACAAAATAAAAGTGCAAAAATTTGGATAAGAATATGACCATCTCGCAGCTACTAGATTGAATCAAAAGAAGCACAAAACGTGAAAATCGTGATTTGCATGAGCTCAAGGTAACGCTAAAATAATCATATATATATATATACAATTTTAGCCTCTTTTGAAAAATTTTAATGTCTTATGTATTATGTCTTGGAATGAAAGCTTCACTTCTCGTGCAATCACTGTATATGAATCTTAAAACTAAAACCCACACACATATAATTATATAGCCTATACGTAATTTTTGTTTTACCTTATTGATTCGCAACAAAAGGAAACTAACTTTCAATTGCCTCAAAACTGAGATTTTATCCTTTTTATGACCTTCTGTTGGCACATTTGAGGGGTCAAACGCGATAATATTAATGATAACAGACAAACCCAGATATTAGTATCCACTCTCCTAAGAAGTTCTTTATAAACATAACAAAATAATTTCAAGCTAACAACATAAAACAGTATTATAACGTTGACACAAAAACTTTGGGTTAATTTTATGGATGTGGTTATCTTCAAAATGTGATAATTTTAAAGCAAGCCGTCGGAGTACTGGCCCAAAGATCCCGTGTACATGACTACCTTAGTGTCGACTCTGTTGCTGAGTGCCTACTCGACGGTGAGAGATAATTTGTGTGTATAAATGTATGCCCCCTTCCCCTTCCCCATTCTAATCAATGAGTTGACATTGTTCAGCAACTCTCGAGGAAATAGATTTTGTGTTAAGGTGAGAGCCTACTAGAATTTCCGTGCAGGTATCAACAAGTGACAAATGACACAGCGCAACACGATAACTTTAAAGATAACTGGAAACGTTAAATAATCAGAGTATCTCTATGTTTGGGTTCAAAAGTGTATAATTTAGCTTTCTTGAAAAAAAAAAACCCACTAACATTCGAACTATTTAAATAAGAGACAAATATTATGTTTTGGGGTGAAAGAGTGTGGACTTTATGGCTCTCATTTTGATAATAGGGAGAGACGATAAGCTAAAATTGGCCTCAAATAATTGGACAAGCAGTAATACTGTTTTAAATTTTAGAGGCTCTAAATTTCAACCAACCAGGCAAAGGAAAAAACGCCTGGCTGGCCGTGTGGCTAATTCACCAGACTGTCAACCAAAAACCACCTGACACGTCGCGGGTTCGATCCCCGCCACCGGCAGATCCCTGTCGCCCTACAGGAGTTTTGGGACTAGATGACGTTATTACTGGGTTGTTATCACGAGCGCTTAACCGGCAGCAGTGAAACCTCTCACAGATTAATAGTCTTCTAGAGCGCACTGAGCATGCTAAAATAGCATGGATAGAAGCGCTATATAAATAACCATTATTATTATTATTATTATAAATTACCTGATTAAATTAGTTCCCTTCTCACTTCTTCTAAACTAAGCCGATAAAATTAAAAGTTTTCCATTCACTCTTCTCATCCATTGAACGATTGAAGTTTTAATTTTTTGAATTCATTGCTTTTGTATATCTACATTTTTTTTATCAAACGGTGTTTAAATTAATTGATACAACCACATCAACTTATAATACTGCCGATAGAGAATTTGCAATCACATGACAAAAGCACGTTTTGTTTGTTTACTTTATGTAGTGGTGAACAATGGCAGCCGTATTGTTATAGGCTTAAGAAGGTTTTATTTTTAAATATCACCATTTCAACATTATGACGTACAAAATATATAAAACACTGTCATGTGATGAAAATCAACATTCAAAGCTAAAATTTAAACCATTAAAAATCAATGGAATAGGTTTCGTAAGTGCAGAATATTAAATTGAAGATGTCGATTGTCGAAAGTTAGCTTAACTTACTGTCTAAAAGTAAAGCATAAAGCAGGATGTGAAATTGTTCACAATAGCTGTTGAACAACTATAAATGCCTTACATCTTGTTTACTCCGTGGACGGACTACTAGTAGGGACTAGTAGGCTATCACAGTTAAATATCAAGATTTAGGCAATGGAAACAAATCCCTTATATTTTGGGTGTAAAATAGACATGTTAAAGAACATCTTTATTCCACCATGTCTCCATCATGGCTTCTATTTACATAGTTACCTGGATCTAGAAACGTAAGCTCTAAATCGACAGAAATATTGCTTTGATTTAAAATAGGACTAGTGGCTTATTTCCCTTTATTTGTATGGGGAAACTTGTTTTTGCTATAATTTATAGTAGGTATGCCTATAAGATTAAGGCTCTGAAACGAATGTTAACCAAGGCAGGCCTATAACGTGAAGCTAATCTTGCAAAAGAACATTTAAATTTTTTAACCGAAAAAAAAAAGCAATATTAAAAGTTGATCACAAAGCATCTTTATAAGTTTTATTTAAATGGATAGGCCTATCTACAATTCTAGTCCAACGTCTAGTTTAAAAAAAATACTTGTCACAAAATGATTTGCTTTGTTATCTTTTTCGGCCTCAAGTCAAGGTTATTATTTACGCTGCATTACATTATAACAACAACAAATCATGGACTAAGCCCTGGGTCGGCAACCTATGGAAAGCGTGCCAGACTTGGCACGCGGAGCGATTTTAGACCTCACGCTGAAAACCCCGAAAACATAAAACAAGTGTCGTATACTACAAATTTGAGTGCATGAGCAGGTTGACTTTTAAACTGTTGACACACTGAATGAATTAGTAATCCTACTTTGGCACGCTAGTATTAAAAGGTTGCCGACCCCTGGCCTAAGCCACGTGATTTCACAATAACATACAAGTTTTTTTAGTGATTTCATTGAATAGAGTTTATAGATCTATATAATAAACAGATTATGTTAAACAGTGTTTTCTTATATTTTTCACTTGCTAATTCTTTGATAAGATTTATACAATAATTTAATGTCCCTATTCCCCTCCCCCCTTCCAGATCCAGATGCAGCTGCACCTTTTGCAGTATTGCAAATAATGGGCAATTTTAATGGTGTCCTTTCCCATGATGCCTATAGCATATGCTTAATGGTTGATCCAGCCCAGTTTATGGACTTAAACTAGGCCTTTTATTTCATTTTATAATGACAAGCTTTATTAAATAATGTATTTACTTGAATTTAATTAAAAAAAATTACGTGACTCATTTAAAGATGTATTAGCGCTTATTGCTTCGTTTTTCAATCCTTGATAATAATATTTTTAAATAGGTTTGTTTTGAAACGCCTCTAACGTTTACAATTTTAAAATTTAGTTATCAAAGACAATAAGTGTTTTACAGTACAAGAAAGATAACTGTGTATATTTTTTCAATACAATTTTCTAAACGGAGTTTTTGCCCATATTCAATAGCAATTTTTTAAAATAACTTTTCTTTTTACAAAGTGTATTTATTTAATCATGCCTGTTGTAAGTAATTTTAATATTACTAGTTTAGGGCGGCTGTTAACAGGAGAATTATTATTAATTTAATTTTTTCAAAGGAGTAATTCTTGGCCAATTTATTCTTTTTGTATGAATGTAAGACTATTAAGAGAGACACCGGAGTTCAATGAGTTAAATGCCTACGATTGTATGATTTTTAAACCATGAGGCGGATATAACACAATAATCTGGTGTGTGCACATATTACACAATTCTGCAAATTATTACATAATAAATAGACGGACATCAGTAAAAATGTGTGAACGTCATACACACACACACACCACTGGATTGAAATAACTTTCTCTCCCACCCAAAAGCTCAGCATTCAGAATTTTTTTTTAAATCCTTAAATATATAGACAAAGAAATATAAATATGTAAAAATATGGATGGTTCCACAAATACAACTTCTGCTTAACTGCCAATAAGAGTTGTGTATGTTAGTTTATAGTATAACCACACATTAAAACAACAACATGCGTTTCTAAAAGATTTGTTTAGATCAATTTATTAGAACACGGTTAGGTCAAAACACAAGGATCGGTGAAGTTTTTAGCATCTTCCAGCATATAGGACATCAGTGGGAATCTGAGGAAGATTACACGTCTATTATTTCATTAACATTTTTATTCTATTCATTTTCTAAAATATGGCACAATTTTAGATAAATGATAAAAAACATTTATAGTAGATATATAAAGCGCACTTTTAGATAAATGATAAAAAACATTTGTAGTAAATATATATAGAGAGATCACAATTTTAGATAAATGATAAAAAACATTTGCAATTTGAAGTAAATGTAGGCCTATATATATATTATATATAGCACAATTTTAGATAAATGATACAAACATGTGTAATTTGTAGTAAATATATAATATATATATATATATTGACAATTTTATATATTTTTAGATAAATTATAAAATAACATTTGTGGAAAATATAGCATAGACTATATATAATATCATAATTTTAGATAAATTTTAGATAAAAAACAATTGTAGTTAACATAAATATAGTCAATTATTTAACCCGTTCGTGCATTATGAATGGTGTAGGTTCCATAGCTCACGTATTTTCATGTATTTATTTTTTACAAATTCAACATACCTGATGTGTTTAGTAACAATGACTGGGTAAATACTTTCTGTATCAAGCTGAGGATTTTCATAGAGAATAAACCCTGCACTGCTGCAACTCCACACAGTGAAATACCTTGGTGCTAGCTGATAGAAGGAATAGAGAAAAGAAACATCAAATACCATGCAAATACAATGTGTAATAATGTAATATTTGATCCTGGATTAGATGATTCTACATCTTCGTTTTCAAGTCCAGCACCCGTGATGAACTAATCAGTGGCTGAGAGCTGCTCCAGTTCAACATATAGTTGTTGTTGTTTGTAATAAAGGGAAGTTTTCTAGGGCCATATGTTTGACCAGGTCGAATAGTGGGTACAGGGGACAGGTTTTAAGAATATGTTCTTCCTTTTCTAAAGCTGTTCCGCAGGGGCAGATTTCATTCGCTCCCATTTGTGATTTGCGGAACATTGGTTATTTCAGCGTGTTAATAACCGTCCTTGTCCTTACAACATTCAAATGTATTGGGCTTAAACCCATGAAAGCCCTAAACCGTAGTATCGATTGAGTTATTGAATCCACTCAGCCTTGATGGGTGACCGAATAATGGTAACAATGAAAGGTATCTTTGGTGTTGTACCGGTCAACTAACGTCATTAATTAATAGTTTTACATTACTCGCCGTTCATAAGGAAGGTCTGTAAATAGACATTGTGTTTCTTTTCTTTATATGACAGCAGCAATTCTTCTATTTGAAAGATGTGGATGTTTATTAAACCGATTTTGTATTTCTTTTTCTTTTCTTTTTAATCCATAGTTCTTTATGAATGTACAAGACGAGGGTATCACAGCCCTATTAATAACAATCAGATACAATGGGTATGATTGTTGAACGATTACAGATAACCCACCAGCCGTTAGAGTTCTAAGATAGTAGACTAAAGAATCTCTATACCAATAACATTTAATTAAAAACTTAGGGAGAGCAGATGAATATCAGCAAATGGAATCTCCCTGTCTATGTCTACTAGCTACATCTATCCGATAATCTCCACAATCAATATCTTGGTCTCCACTCAGAATGAAACTAATTCCAATAGTTGCATGCAATGACTCATCGAACATCTTACCCAATATCCTTTCTAGAGTTTACCAGCACAATTTTAAATAGCTTGTAAAACTTACGTTGTTGGTTCTAGATTCACATTCCGGCCAGTTGCTGATGTAAACATTATCGATTTCTTTCATCACCAAATCACAGCCAGGCAGTGTTGAGTAATCCGAAGGCTGGAGTCTCTGGAACAATTTAACGTCTATCTCTCCATTGTCGTCTCTGGAGACATGTACATTATGTTGGAATAGTTCATTAGGTAATGGAGTTCAATAGACAGAGAACTCAACTGGCTAAAAATAGACATCGCCTGCCATCAGGAGACCAGGCTTCTCCAAACAGCGGCACACTGAAATAAAATAACTAAACATTCTTCTGGCAGGGCAGACCTAGAGACGCACCGAAACAGCATGGTGTATGTTTCGCAGTAAAGAATATCCTACTACCCACCATTAAACCTCTATCACCAGGCACGGAGAGGATCATCGCTTTAAGACTCAGAACATCTGCAGGCCCAGCTAACATTCTGGCTAAATCTCCGTTCCAATATACTGACATCTGCAGGCCCAGCTAACATTTTGGCTAAATCTCCGCTCCAATATACTGACATCTGCAGGCCCAGCTAACATTCTGGCTAAATCTCCGCTCCAATATACTGACATCTGCAGGCCCAGCTAACATTCTGGCTAAATCTCCGCTCCAATATACTGACATCTGCAGGCCCAGCTAACATTCTGGCTAAATCTCCGCTCCAATATACTGACATCTGCAGGCCCAGCTAACATTCTGGCTAAATCTCCGCTCCAATATACTGACATCTGCAGGCCCAGCTAACATTCTGGCTAAATCTCCGCTCCAATATACTGACATCTGCAGGCCCAGCTAACATTCTGGCTAAATCTCCGCTCCAATATACTGACATCTGCAGGCCCAGCTAACATTCTGGCTAAATCTCCGCTCCAATATACTGACATCTGCAGGCCCAGCTAACATTCTGCCTAAATCTCCGCTCCATTATACTGACATCTGCTGATAAGGGCAATGGCAAAGCCATTTACGAAAACATAAAATTAAATGTACTATACAATTTAACAGATATTTGATTATGTGGTTTTATGCGTAGATGATATTAAAGAGTATTAAATAGAACCAATTTGTTTGACTAAAAACTGACCGTATACTTTCAGATCCTGTAAAGTTGTACGGTGTGGCATGAATAAGTCCATCTTCACTCTCACTCAGAACAAAAACTTGGCGCATAGGAGCAGCGTCACCCTCTAGTTCTTCAAGGAAAACTGCTACGTCCTGTTAGGATAGTGGATATCTATCTATCTATCTATCTATCTATCTATCTATCTATCTATCTATCTATCTATCTATCTATCTATCTATCTATCTATCTATCTATCTATCTATCTATCTATCTATCTATCTATCTATCTATCTATCTATCTATCTATCTATCTATCTATCTATCTATCTATCTATCTATCTATCTATCTATCTATCTATCTATCTATCTATCTATCTATCTATCTATCTATCTATCTATCTATCTATCTATCTATCTATCTATCTATCTATCTATCTATATATTATATATGGATTGTGCGTGGATTCCGATCCCCATTGGTTAATTTAAAGACACTTGACCGTATTGTCTCATATTTTATCTATCTATCTATCTATCTATCTATCTATCTATCTATCTATCTATCTATCTATCTATCTATCTATCTATCTATCTATCTATCTATCTATCTATCTATCTATCTATCTATCTATTTATCTATCTATCTATCAATCTATCTATCTATCTATCTATCTATCTATCTATCTATCTATCTATCTATCTATCTATCTATATATTATATATGGATTGTGCGTGGATTCCGATCCCCATTGGTTAATTTAAAGACACTTGACCGTATTGTCTCATATTTTATCTATCTATCTATCTATCTATCTATCTATCTATCTATCTATCTATCTATCTATCTATCTATCTATCTATCTATCTATCTATCTATCTATCTATCTATCTATCTATCTATCTATTTATCTATCTATCTATCAATCTATCTATCTATCTATCTATCTATCTATCTATCTATCTATCTATCTATCTATCTATCTATCTATCTATCTGTCTGTCTATCTGTCTATATATATATATACATATCTACATATCTATCTATATACATATCTATTAATATACATATCTATCTATCTATATAGATATCAATCTCTTTATATATATCTATATACATATCTATCGATAAACATATCTATAAATATATATACATATCTATCTATCTACATATCTATCTATATAGATATCTATCTATATACATATCTATCTATCCATCTGTCTTATATATCCGATAGTATGTCTTTCACATACCTTGATAGACCTGACACTGGTCTCAAATTTACGCCATAAAAACAACATCACATTTTATGTCCAATATAATGTAAACATATTACTCAATTTCAATAGCAGCACTATAAATGTATAGAAATTTATTTTGATTCAGTACATGTCAATACAAACGAACTTGTCTGAAATCAAATTATTATAAAATATAACAACATAACTGTTAACAGAATCAAATGTCCACTCACTGGGTAAAACGCGGCTGCCTCAATAGGTAAGACAGTTTTTGCTACAGGTAATAATACCCCATTCCTATATAAATGACCTGTGTAGTATCCGGAAGCGACTGATATAAAACGTACAAGCCTCGTCCGGTTCACAGTTGAGACGTCTGGATAAATATATATACAAATTTGATCATTTAACTATTTAACAGAAGTAAGGAAAATATTAGTAAATGCTGAATAAAAAAACACAACTATTTTATAGTATTACTATTAAATTATGTAAATATAATTCCTTCAATTTTTGGAACTTAGAACGACGACTACCCAAGGCATCTCGTTTTCTCAAATTAATTAGTAGGTCTTGTTTGGTGCCCCCCAGCTATCACTGGCGCGCCAATGCCTTTGGAAGTATTAGACATGATATGATTGATAGAGGGCCTAAATGGGTCTGTTTTATGACTTATTAGTTAAACATTTAAACATTTTTTTCCAAAAGAAAAATAATTGCACAAATTACAAAACTGGTAGGCCTACAACCTTTAAATGAACAAATAATTTAATTAATTTCAATGTTGTTTTTTATATTTTTTTTTTCTTTTTTTTTTTTTTATTCTTTTTTTTTATTTTTTTTTTAGATTATCTTGCCTAGTTTTAATACAAATCAAACAAAATGAGATAAAACTAAATCACGGGCTATTTATAGACATACATTTGTTGTTACAAATTAAAATGACAGTTTAATTCTCTATGATTGAAGTCTGATTCGTATTTTAGTCCTGAAATAACAATTGCACTCGTCTAAGTTTTTGTTCAAACTTATAATGCACTGTGTCAATAAAATTGTAATTGCTGCCGGAAATCAATTTCTACGATGCACCCTCATCATACAGAAGCCTTATAAACGGCCACTACTTTGTTTGTTGAATTAACTTATGTTTCAACTCTCTTTAGCTGCACTCTCATCATACAGAGGTTGACAAAAGATTATCGATCACTCAGTTGAATTAAATCATGTTTCAACTCTCTTTAGCTGCACTCTCATCATACAGAGGTTGACAAAAGGTCATCACTCAGTTGAACTAACTCATGTTTCAATTCTCTTTAGCTGCACTCTCATCATACATAAGTTGACAAAAGGTCATCACTCAGTTGAACTAACTCGTGTTTCAACTCTCTTTGGCTGAACTAAAAATATTTATTAACCCTTACAGTCCCGGGCGCGTATATAGCGGAACTGAAGGCAGCATAGATAGAAGTAGGACTGTACGGGAAGGGTTAATGGTGCATATTGTCACTGTTAGTAGTCTATAGGCTATAGCCAAAGCAACCTGGAAATGCTTTACGACTGACGGGTAGAACTTTACGACCGACGGGTAGAACTTTACGACCGACGGGTAGAACTTTACGACCGACGGGTAGAACTTTACGACCGACGGGTAGAACTTTACGACCGACGGGTAGAACTTTATGACCGACGGGTAGAACTTTACGACCGACGGGTAGAACTTTACGACGACGGGTAGAACTTTACGACCGACGGGTAGAACTTTACGACCGACGGGTAGAACTTTACGACCGACGGGTAGAACTTTACGACCGACGGGTAGAACTTTACGACCGACGGGTAGAATTGTACGACCGACGGGTAGAACTCTTCACTCTTGGTCATGCAATCCTCTATTTATGGCGATCCCATAGACCAGAGATCGACAACCTTTCGATAATATTATGCCAAAGTAAGATTTCTAATTCATACAGCGTGCCAAAAGCTTCGAAATTCTTTTTGATGTAAAACTTAATTTCTTGTAAAATAGAATTGAATTGCCTTTTTGTAGGTCTCTCGCGTGCAAATGAAAATAGCGTGCCAAGTATGGAACGCATTTCGTAGGTTGCCAACCCCAGCCATAGAATATGTACTTTCTTACTTTATATTCGACCAAGCATTAAATAAACACAAAATGACCTTTATGCACAGAATAACTATACACAAACATACATATTAAAATAAATTAATTCTGTAGTTAGTAGGTAAGTTAATCTTAGAAGACTGGAAAAGTTAATAATAGTATTTTGACACTATGTATAGATATTAACCATGAAGTGCGTCTCTCTCTCTCTCTCTCTATATATATATATATTATATAAATATATATAGTTTTTATTTGTTTTGGTATTAATTGTAAATTTAATGTGCAATGCAGTGTCTTCAAAATTACAAATTTAATCAGTGGAAAAATATAACAATTTACCATTGTTTTCCATTTGAGAAGAAGAACATTGAAAACAAACAAATAAAAAAGCCACAAGTAGACGAATCATGATTCTGCAAAAAGTGCAAAAATCTTTTTCTGGCAATTCAGAATTCTTACATACAAACTATTTCTTTAGAACGTTATAACTAAGCACTAAATCTCTCTAAAGTAATTCACTTCTAAGCAAATAGTTGAAAACGATTCATACGCTTATATTATGTTCTAGACCTCAAGCTTGTGGTCCAGATATGTAATTGAATGTGATGTGTAACATGTGTACAAGTTATAACTAGTATTGCTTTGGCTCAACAATATTGACTGAGCATTGTTTAGGACTGTAGCTAAAAATATGGGCCCATGGTTAATTGTTCTACCCGTATTATTTTATATCCATGAAGAGGGAGATAGGAACAGAACAATAAAGAGGAGGGGGTGAGAGGAAAAGAGAGAGAAAGAGGAGAGTCGCATAAGGAGAAAGATAGAAAGATGAAGGTGAAGAGGAGAGGAGGAGAGAGTGAAAGAGGGAAAGGTAGATGATAGAAGGAAAGACGGAGAGGAAAATTTGTAAGCGATAAATATCGATTCATGTAAAGATCTCTTATATTATGTGTGACATGCGCTTCTTTTACAAATATGAATACGTCAGAACTACAATGAAATCATACGTGGCACAAAATGAACTGTATGTGACTCACAATGAACATATCTTTGGCCCACAATTCATATAATTTTTTATTTGACTGAATATATTTCTGGCCCACAATAAACGTTTCTATGGCCAGCATAAAATTAATTCGTAGTTTACGATGACATATAAGTGGCTCAAAATAAACATGCTTGTGGCCCACAATGAGCATATTTGTGGCCTGCAGTGAACATACATTTATAGCCCACAATAATTGAATAATATCAGCGGTTTAAATGAACATATCTGTGATCCATAAAAAGCATATCTGTGGCCTTCAATGAACATATCTGTGATCCATAAAAAGCATATCTGAGGACTTCTACCTGTAGCCACTATGAAAATATTCGGGGCCCAAAAAGGACCATAATGAACATAGCCTATATGTGGCGCCTAATAAGCATATTTGTAACTCACAATAAACATTGAAAGGACATATATAATATGATATATATGGTTCATATAAAGAATATATCTGTGACCCACTTATTTCATATGTTACATACGCACCGTAGACATATATATAATTTTGCTTTTTACGCTTATCGAATCTTGCATTTTGATTACTTAATTACTTAGGTGTATAAATAAAAGTTAAACATTTTTTTTTCTTTAGGCAACCCAAGCCCTGCTCACTTTTGCCCCTGTTTTGTCTGGGTATTTTAATAGATAATCGTGATGTTCAACCATATACAGAAGTAGATGTGATTAGTCATATATTATCGTATACAAAAGCAGTTGCCACTAGTCCTATAACCTAGCTAGAAGCTGTTGCCAATTTTCCTATAACCTAGCTAAAAGCAGTTGCCATTAGTCTTATAACCTAGCTAGAAGCAATTGCCACTATTCGTATAATTAGCTAGAAGTAGTTGCTACTATTCCTATAATTAGCGAGAAGCAGTTGCCACTTGTCTATAAACTAGCTTGAAGCAGTTGCCACTATTCCTATATTTAGCGAGAAGCAGTTGTCACTATTCCTATAATTAGCGAGAAGCAGTTGCCACTTGTCTATAACCTAGCTTGAAGCAGTTGCCACTATTCCTATAATTAGCGAGAAGCAGTTGCCACTTGTCTATAACCTAGCTTGAAGCAGTTGCCACTATTCCTATAATAAGCGAGAAGCAGTTGCCACTTGTTTATAACCTAGCTAGAAGCTGTTGCCACTATTCCTATATCCTAGCTAGAAGCTGTTGCCACTTGTCATATAACTGATGTATAAGAGGTTGCGATTAGTCCTTAAAATATATAAGTTAGTTGCGAACAGAATAGTCCTATAGCTAAAAAAAAAAAGGAGTTGTCATCAAGGTCAACCATGTCGCAGTCGCGGCATCTCAAACTCAGCATAAGGAAATATGACATTCTCCCGGCAAACGTGACCGATAACTCTTTCCCTTGGCAAACATGATTTTTGAATAATCTACCAATTCGTTTATTGATGCATTGATTTAATCATTTTTTAATTAACTTTTAGATTAATTCTTGCAACATTAGGAGAAAGGAAAATGTTGATGTATTGTTAGCAAAACAACATAATGGATCTACTTTTAAATAAAAACAATTCCAGATAATATTTTGCATAAGCCTTATATTATTGAAATAAAGGTTAGTCTGAATTATGTTACAATAAATTAATTTTATTGTTTTAAATATTTTAGTTTTAACCATGTTTTTACAAGTATACTATGGCGTTTTTTTAAATCCACAATGCATTAAAATACCAATGTAATTTCAGTAGATATTTAACACTATACTGGCTAACTAGATAGCTGATTCAGCATTTGTATCACTTTTATTTAATTATAATGGTATATAAGCTTATGCAGTTGATAAAAGAATGTAATCAGATTTAAACACAAAAATGTATCGATTTAAAACTGTATAGAAAATAATTTTGAAAAAGAAAAAGAATAAAAAGTCACCATCAAGTGATATTAACATTTTTATTTCTTTACTGACATGTTTACTATCAGTATTGAATTAGCACACATGTTTGAAAAGAAAAATTGTGGGTCATATTTCAAAAGAGAGCGCAAATAATTCCATACAGTCAAATAAACAGATAACTCAGTCAATATATTGTGCACATGGATCTGTGAAGTCTTCGATTCCTTCATTCATTGATGGCAGCAGGGGAAATCTGAAGAGAAACATGCATATCTTGTTATGTTTTACTCATTTGCATGTCTTATGTTATTATGTGTAAAGTTATATAGATAAAATACACATGCATTTAACATGTATTTTGGTGAATTAGGAATAGCATTTATATATTAATAACATGCTTTGAATACAAATTCAACATTTTTAATACACTATTTAGTGTTGATGAAATAGTAGAATCTATCTGCTAACTTTATGTCAATCCGTTAGTCTGTCTGTCTAAATACAGAAAGAGACCGAATACACAATTCAACTTTACAAATCGCAAGATAACAACAGATTCGACTTTGGGTAAAGAAGGGTGAATAGGATAGACCTTAGCTTGTCTTCTTCACTATAATTCCACCAGTCAAATAAATTATCTGACGAAGAATTCGTTATTTAAGTCGTTTAGCAGATAATGAAATAAAACCTATCCGAAATGGAAGCTTTAAAGGTTCGTCCTACAACAACAACTGCGCTGTCTGCCACCTAGTTCCATTAAACCTTTCAATTTACAAACGTGTGTGTCTTCTCCATAACAACTGAAACAGCAATTTACAAACCTGTGTGTCTTCACCATAACAAGTGGAACATTGGTGTCTGTATTATATTCTGGGTTCTTGTAGTTAATGAATCCTGTCGAGTTACAAGTCCACACAGTGGCAAACGTAGGGATTAGCTGTGTTGGGGATTGAAATAGAAAAAACGTGTGCCATAAACTAGATCAAAATACACATGAGCAGAACACATGAATATAAAAATACAAAAAATACATGAATGCATGTATTAAACACTGAACAAAATATATAATAATAATACAGTAAATAATTCATAATTCCATAAACAAACAAAGACAAAACATCGTAGACATCTAATTCAATTATTTCACTAATCGAGATAGTGATATCATCCCTTGTCGAGCTAATATTAATGTTGTTTTGAATCAAGCTAAAGAGGCTTTTAATCAATTTACAAATAATATTACACTAAAAAAATATTTGCTTTATTGTTTTTAAATGATGCAATTCAATTAAAAAAACAACAACTCAAAATAACACAGTGTATAAATCCTGATTTCATCAATTGTATTATATAAACAATACGTACAGGTGCTTAGACTAAATTGGTTCTATCCTTCCTATTTATTTTAATTTTTTTCGAAAAGAAAAATGTTTTCCATTTACATTTTAATCTTCATGCAATTTCGCAACCTATAGACAATATAATTACTAAAGTGTATACAAAATTTTACGCTAAACAGCTTCCGCGAAATACAAAAGAAACATCAATTAAAAAAGCTACACGTAGGCCTATAAATGGGTTAATTTGTACACCGTACATTATAATGTGGTGTTCATTAATGACAAAATCTATTTACTTCATTGATGTCTTCACATTCCGGCCAATTGCCCATGTAGACTCCAAATTCCACTTCAGTGATGACTAATTCACACTGGTCCATAGTGGAGTATTCAGAAATATCCTTTCTTTGAAATACTGACAAATCCTGTTCACCAATTCTGGAATTTAATTTGTTTTTTAAATTTACATGACAAATCTTTTATATGTAAGTTATGGTGTCAGGTGTCCAGTTTGGGAGCGGACAGTGCGATATTGCAGCAGACTGTCGGGTATAAATAAAAAAATAACGGATTTATATAACAATCAATCCAGTTTTCACTGGACACCCGAGTTTTCGTCTTTTGGTTCTAAAGATGTAGGTTGTATAGTTATGTGTACCATTTCATACATATGGCTCCATGATAGTCTGATGTCATGGAGGGGGAGGGGGGAGGAGTGATTCAGAGGTATTAAACCTAAAAGATTAACATGATCACTCACGGTGCATCCCGCCATCCAGTAAAGTTGTAAGGGGTGACCCGTATATTGCCGTCCTCGCCCTCGTACAAAACCATGACGTGCCTCAAATTGAGTGCAGCATCAACAGTCTCTTCGTAGAAGTAAGCCAAGGACTGAAACAAAACAGCAAGAGCTATTAAAGGTTTAGTGGAAAAAGTCACGAGTCTTCAATTTAACGTAAAGCTGTATATTATAGGCTAAATAACCAAGAGTCAATATTTCTTATATATCAAAAGCACATGGCTAAATAAGAAAGTATAGACTTATAGTTTTTGATACTTACTGCGCCAAATGCTGAAGTCTCAACTGGTATAGCCGCCATACTTGCTGGTATCAGTCTGCCATTTTCTAAATATTCTATGGTGGAGTAGCCAGACACTACAGACAGAAAACTCAATAGCCGTGCTCTATTTTCTATTGTTTAAAAAATATACCAAAATAAATTATTGTAGGCCTAATGGATACAGTGTATGAATAACTGTAATACAGTTTAATTATGAAAAATAAAATTGTTTATTCTAAGGAACTTTCTGGCAATCAGTCTGCTTCCATTTTGTGCCAACCTATATCATCTATATCATTATTCTGTTTAGGCCTTACCATTTTCATAATTTTGTCGTGCATTTGACGTGGAAAGAGTAGTACAAGTCACACAAACTATTACAGCTACACACTTAACCAGAGACATTTTGTCGTTGTTGCCGATAACCACACTCATCAAGACAAGGATAGGCTGATGACTAAACGGGTCGACACATAAATTGCCCTTTATTTCTAGACACAAATACACCGTAGCGTACTGCGTCCCCAGCCTGCTACCACCCGCTGCACTATGTTGATGGTAACCTGACTCATTAAAAGGTATAGGGCTACGATTCCTTGCAATAGTAACCAATAGCCATAAAATAACGGTATATGCTGGCATCACTTTATGTTTGTTTTTATTATTATTTTTGTAAATCCCTATTCACTGCAAGGTATTCGAAAAATTGGAAAAAGGGAAGAAAAGGGGTGGGGGGGGGGGTGAGAAGTAAATGACAACGTAATTTAAAATACGGGTACACGTGCTTACAAAGAAAACATTTGAAGCGAAAACGAAACAATGCAACACATGTTACTCACCCTGATGATACAAAATTATTATAAAAACAACAACAACAAAAAAAACAAAACAATAACTGAATTGTAGAATGTTGTACGTTTTGCTAGAATTTACTTTCTATAGTTTTCGTTGCAGTTTAGAAATACTTATTATAAAAAGATTCGCTTGCGAAATTTCATTTAAAGAAAAAAAAATCATATAATATTTTCTATTTAATCGTGTATGCTGCATATAAATACACAAATGCTGCATTTTAGAAGCGTTACATATTATTGACGAAAAAAATCATGTTTTTAAAACAAAATACGGCTATTGTAAAAAAAAAATTGAAGCATTTTTAGCACAATGATCTTTAAAGTATTTAACACTATCATGTGTGTAATGCAACAGTGGGGAAACTGTTGGATATACTATAAAATAAAGATAAACAGCATGGTGTTGTTTTCTTTTTGTTTTGTGTGTACTGGAATCTTTCCTTAAGAACAAATTATGTTGAGCGGAAGTGGAGTCTCAACTGGCTTCTACCATTAATCATGTTGTTTTTAAACTCCACTATCCCTCCCCCCCCCCCCCCACCCCACACACAAAATTATAAATAAATAAAAAAAATATACAAACAACAATACATATTGTACTGTATCAACAGCCTAGATAATGACTGAAGAAAAAAGTGAATTCATTTAAACATATTGTATGGGGCTTGGTGGTTTTACCGGCAGCGCGTTCGGTGTTACCATGACGTATGTTTCAGGTTCGAATCCAGTTTAAAGGCCATATTTTTTCCTTGGTCTGTATAGTCCCCTTAAATCTAAAAAATATACAAACAACAATACATATTGTACTGTATCAACAGCCTAGATAATGACTGAAGAAAAAGTGAATTCATTTAAACATATTGTATGGGGCTTGGTGGTTTTACCGGCAGCGCGTTCGGTGTTACCATGACGTATGTTTCAGGTTCGAATCCAGTTTAAAGGCCATATTTTGTCCTTGGTCTGTATAGTCCCCTTAAGTCTAACCATTTTTGTTCAATAGGGCTAGGAAAGTAGAGTCTTAAACGTTTTTTTAAATTATCTAATGGAAGGGGATTATGCGACCTGCACAACGCTCAACTGTTTTACTTTTCCTAATTTTTGATCAGGCACTGTTATGTACGGGGGCACGGCAGCGCGTTCGGTTTGCGTACCGAAAGTCTTGGGTTCGAATGCTAGTGAAGGCTAGCATTTGTTCTAGGGTCTGGAGGGTGTCGCTGAGTCTACCCAGCTCTGATGGGTACCTGACTTTAGTTGTGATAAAGTAAAGGTGGCCGAGCATTGTACTAACCACACAATACCCTAATATGCAGTGGCCACAGAAACTGCTAAACGCTGGTTCTCTGGCCCTATGAATCATTTTGGTCCGACTGGATACTTTACTTTTTTTTACTGATATGTACACCATTCACGAAAGAGAAAATTTCCATTTCTCTATGCCAGAATTTGAACCTATAATTCTTTAAAAAATGCTAATACGTTACCACTAGACCACCTGACCCCATCGCGAACAGAAGACTGAAGCTCTTATCGTCGGTACGAGACAGAGGGTCGTGTTCCTCACTGAGTCTGATCTTCAGCTGGCCGATGCAACAGTACCTTTCTCCCCAACTGTCAAGAGCCTTGGCGTCTATCTGGACTCCACGCTGTCCATACAGCCCCACATCTACTTCCTCACCAAAATCTGCTTCTTCCACCTGCGTTGTATTGCCGCCATCCGTCGCTATCTTACCAAGGAAGCTTGTATTAATCTTGTCATCTCTCTCCTCTTTTCACGCTTGGATTATTGCAGTTCGCTCTTGGCTGGCTACTCGGCCTCCTCCGTTCAGGGCCTCCAACGTGTCCAGAACTGTGCTGCCCGACTGGTCCTTAAGAAGAAGAAGTCGACTCATACTACTCCTCTGCTCCGATCTCTACACAGGCTACCGATCGGCTTCTAATGCACTAACTCTTCAGATCCCTGGTGCGAAGCTAGTGTCCACTGGCCAACGTGCATTCTCCTATGGGGGGCCCGTCCGCCTGGAATCCCCTTCCTCTACAGCTTCGCCAGAGCCCTAGCTTCAGAAGCCGGCTGAAGACGCACCTATTCAAACTGCAGTATTCACCTGTACATGTGTACATTTTTGTCTTTTATTCGCTGTCTGTACTCTGCAGTAACTTTTGACAGCGCATAGAACGTATTATTATTTGGCTATTATTATTACTCTACCTATTATCACTGTTCTCTGTTGAGTGATTTTATCCTGTTTTCAGTATATATATTATATATATTTGCAATATAATTTTTTTTTAGTTTTGAAAATAAAATAATATAATTATTATTATTTACGCATGGAACTGGAGAGTTGCATCTTGACATCGAAAGAGCCGCATGCGGCTCGCGAGCCGCAGGTTGCCGACTCCTGGGCTAGATAAACATAGTTTACAAAAGAGAAAATTAGAGAGATGGGACACTGTCATAACTCCTTCCTCCTTTAGTGCCCTTATTGAATAGATTCTTCTTCAAACCAGCACCTAAAAAGTATAAAAGTCAGTTATGTACGTTAGAGCCTCAATTCTCTGCTTTGCTTACGCTATGATACAGCGTATGTTTTCTGTTGTACATAAACCTTGTATATTATCATCTCCTGATACAAAAATAATATTTTACTTATATATCGGCATAAAAGATTGACTACATAGTTTAAATACCATCAGTTGTGCTCTTTACGTTAATTATTTAAATCCAACACCTGACATTATATCTTTTAAGGAACAATTACTAGAAAAAGAAACTGTCAGTACTCCAGAACCCATCGATGCACGGATGAATTAATCCATATAGATGAAGACAACCAACCCTAGATGGTCATCGCGTGCATGCTCTGAAGGCTACTGGATCGTGGCCATAACAATATATAATACAAAATTAGCGTATGTTCAAATACCTCGCCAACTGTCACTGCCACTATTGCTGGTGTTATTGTCGTGACAGATGTGACATCTTTGGAGACGTTATAACTGCTAAAGTGCCGACTTTCATTCTCTCTCCAAATAATAAATAGTTCTTAGAAGTCTATTTTTCAGCAAGCAATTTATTGTTTATCCACAATACAAATAGTATGAAGATGCCAGAATATACATGAAGGACATTTTACTTCACGTTCTCTAAATATCAATGTCTATTCAAACACACTATAACTCCAGGTCTCTAACAACGATCTTCCACTCTCTAAAATCAACTCTCTTTCTGACCGCCCGTTACACATTCCTCACTGGTTACCCGTGCTGACCTCTTCCGTGTTTGGCGTTGCCAACTTATCTTATTTATGTTAGTGACACCAACCATCAGTGGCGTATTTAGGCATGTTCCACATGTTCCTATGGAACAGGGGCCCCCACACAAAAGGGGCCCCCACATGAAAGGGGCCCCCACACCATCCACCAAAAAATATTTTTTAGTCTTTTCTTTTGGCAAATAGCGAACATTGAACAGTGATGTAACATTTATGGCTAACAGAGGTCACAAGGCTGCAGAATGTTCCTTGCTCTTCCTGTTCCTGCAAGAGTACATGATTGATATTAATGATTAATGCAAGAGTACATGATTGATATTAATGATTGTTGTGGACAGTCATATGATAACACTTCTACAATGAGTGGTAAATACAAGGACTTCTTGCCTTGGTTCTGAACAGCAACCCATTAGTAAATTGGGTGTCAGGCACCGCACACTACATGAACTTAGTTGGTAAAACAGCAGCTAAAAGTTGTTTATCAGCTATGTAATATTTTTTACTTGCTGCAGCATTTGTTTTATTTTTTTAATACAGCATCTACCCACCCTTATGACATTTTAACACAGAAATGGCAATCTTTTGATGAACCACTTTGAGTACCGGTACAAAAGAAACTGTCAGAATCATGGTAGTCTTGTCGGTATGATGCCAGGAGAGCATTTGCAGCAGGCAATCACCTGATACAAGAAACTGCAGTCTATAGTCTATTGCCGATTTTGATGACGAGAAAGCCATCATCAATTCACAGGAAACTTCCTTCAGCACTAGCTACGGAAAGTGGATACATTAGCAAAATACGAACGGATACACACATGTTAGGAAACATCGACTTATTCTTTGATGTAGTCTTGTTTTTAAGGTCAGGAACGTTATAAAAAAATCCAAAGGCACCAGATACGTTATTTAACTCGGAAAATCTCTCTTTTACCGCATAAGCACCCGTGTCTAAAGCAGCAACATAAAAGTGAATCTTGAAACCTTCTGCAAAAATAATATTTACATATTCATCTGTTGATTCGTAATCAACCATGTTCTTCTTTTTTAATTCGGACCTTCTCTTTCTCAAATACTGGTTCTATTCCATGCAACTTCTTCTGCTAATTCATTAGCATCAACCAGAACTCTATTGAACTCTAAATCACTTTTAGCTGTAACCAAAAACTCTTCGTTTTTTTTCAGGTGACTAACTGCTCTCTGGAGACTCGTCCTTTTGTATAATCTTACTAGTTATGTTTACTTCAAACACAATTGTGTACTATGTGACAAGTGCAGCAATAAACTTGAAATCTGAGATATTTTTTAGTAACCTAAGGGATTCTACCTTCGCAATACTGCCACTAGATCCATTTAGTGTCTTCAGAAATCTCTTCCAAAGCATTACAAACATGAGATAACTGGTATCGCAGAGCTGTTAGTGCATCAATTCGACTGGGACATCTTATGCCACTTCGGGGATTTAATGTACTCGTTTTCGTAATTAACAGTCTGAAAATGCACAAAAACAACAATTGCACTGCCAAATGCACACAACTCAGCGCCCTCGCGACTTACGATTCACGAACTGAAATAAAGTCACTATGATATTCCGCCATTGCATCGCATTCAGGGTGTGGCCCGGGAAAGTGAGGGGTTTCCTTTTTGCACTCCGCTATGCACAGCGAGGTTGCCAAACTAAGTAGCCTACTGTTAGGGCATTATTTCCTACTTTCTGAGACAACTTAAATAAAATGCCATTCGCTTTTCATTACCTAGTAAACCATTTGCCTATGCTAGTAGCGCACAGAAGCACTAAACTCTAATATAGTTTATATTTTTAAATCCCCAAATAAAAAAAATCCTCAATTTTGCGCCCCCAAAAATTTTGCGCCCTAGGCAGCGCCTAGTTCGCCTATATGGATGAGCCGGCCCTGGAGGGAACTCAAGTCTTCTTCGGGCATGCGCAATGGTTATCGCTATTACTATTACCATAATTGTCTATTCGCCCGGATCTCATCATAACAATGGCAGATTGGGGAAACAATGGATGGTGACTGATAGGGGCACCACCACCAGCAACAATTAGTTACAATATATTAAAATGTTCAAGGCTATAAATATATATATATATATTTCTAAATAAGTATGTAACTTTTGAGCACACTAAGCAATTTCTAATATATAAAGTTAGTTTAGCTAGGGAGAAATTTACGAAAGTACTGGAAAAAAAAACATATTTGGCCTGAATTTTCTGGTGAAAAGAAAAATGTTTGTGTATCAATATGTTGGTTTAATTTTATTTCTGACGATCAAGTCGATGATTTCTGCACAGCCAGTATGGAAACAACGTAAGTTAATGATATTATTGTTGTATGGACATCTCGAGATAAAACAAAGTAAGTTTATGATACTATGGTTGTATGGACTTTTCGTGATTAAACAACGTAAGTTTATGATACTATTGTTGTATGGACCTCTCGAGATAAAACAAGGTATGTTTATGATACTATGGTTGTATGGAATTTTCGTGATTAAACAACATAAGTTTATGATACTATTGTTGTATGGACTTTTCGTGATTAAACAACATAAGTTTATGATACTAATGTTGCATGGACCTCTCGAGATAAAACAAGGTAAGTTTATGATAGGCCTACTATGGTTGTATGGACTTTTCGTGATTATACAACATAAGTTTATGATACTAATGTTGTATGGACCTCTCGAGATAAAACAAGGTAAGTTTATGATACTAATGTTGTATGGACCTCTCGAGATAAAACAAGGTAAGTTTATGATACTATGGTTGCATGGACTTCTCGAGATAAAACACTTTGATACTCTATATCACGGAGGGGGATGGGGGCAAACTTTTTGCCCGTTGGGCCACATTGACAAATGTTAAGCATTTGGCGGGCGGCATATGTCCATTTTTTTTGCAGCTGCTTATGACAATAAGTAATTATGAGTGATGTATAGGTTATTGAACTTTTCTTTTTCATTATAATGATTCGTTTATATCTATCTACGACTTTAATTTAGACATAAACCGACTTAATGGTTGCTACGATTTTTGATGTCTATTGAGATGTGTGTGCTTGCAAATTTTGACAATATTCTTGAAATTAAAAAAAATTATAACATGAAATTTCAACTAAGTTGATGAAGTACACATCCATCAGCAAAATACTTGTTTAAAACTATTTTAAAATGTTATTGTCGTTTCGTGCCTCCATCGGCCGAAACCTTGTTTAAAACTTTTTTAGAGTGTTATTGTCGTTTCGTTTTTGTGAGCGCGCTGAGCATGCTTGCATTAGCATGGAGTGAGGCGCGATATAAATGACCAATTATTATTATTATTATTAATTCTCTAAAATTCAACTAAATAAAACCGAAGAATTTTGTTTATATTTCTAAATGCCCCCCGCGGGCCGCAGTTTGCCCACATCTGGACAAGACCACCATGAATCTTTTTACACGTCAACTGTTGGTAGCATCATCACATTCGCAATCACCTGCTCGTATGGTCATGTCACTACATAGACCGCCTAATAAACAAAGCCTCTCGCACAACACAGACACAAATACCAGTTCTTGGAGATCGGTACACTTCACATGATAAACATAGAACAGAATGCGCAAACGCATTTTTTTTTCTGTTTCCGGAAGTAATACCGAGGCCATACTGTTTAAACGCAGCGGTCCTGGTTACACTATAGCTTGAAGCTTATTTACAATGTCTTTTTCGTCAAATCTACGAGTTCGAACAAGCAAAGCTAATGTTTTTGGCAAAAGGTACAAAGGCTGTTGTGTAATGATGCGAAATGGATTGATTATCGTACAAATAAGCATGTCAAACTACATGGCTTTCCTGAACCCGTAAAAAATAAATAACGGAAAGTTGTAACCTCATATATTATTGCTTAATATTAGTAGCCTTGCTTTAGTCCTAAGCTTGCTAAGAGTAGATATCAGTAATAACTTAAGCCTTTCTCATTTTACTATAGTAGCGTTTTAGTGACCGCTGCCTTGAATCAAAAGAAAAAGGCGGAAGCCGAGCTTTACTTTTAGTGACTGCTCATATAGGGATTACGCATTCTGTTCTATACCTATTATGTGGTTCACTTCTAGGTGATTGATGAAATCCTTCAGGACCATGCGCACCCACTACACGACAACTACCTCAGGTCTAGTCGAAGTGGTCGGCTTCTTTCAATAAGGGCAAGAACAGAGAGATTTAGGAATTCTTTTGTTCCACTGTCAATGATAATTTTTCTACAGAATAGCTAGTCAGCCAGAATTAAAAAAGCTGATACATTTTCTTGTATGAAAAATGACATGATAGTGTGCCTGCATATCTAATTTTATAATTATGTGCTTCAGTACAAATGGTTATTTTATATTGTTTAATACAGTTTAGTATATGGTAAAAGACGGAACATCTTTAATCAAATCAAATTTCCATTTGTTTAATAAATAAAGTAGTTTTATCCTATATCTATATATATATTCCATTATACACATACATAAAACATAAGTATATTATAAATTGTGTTTACTTGACTTATAATTTAATTTTACTTCAGCTGAGGACAGGCGTAAACTTCTTCGACTAATGTCCGTTTTGATTGGCTATTCTAAAGCAAACTTTTACAACGCCAAAGGTGACCTTGACAGTTTAGTCCATCAAAACGGAATACCAATCGACGTACCAATATTTTATCCGGTAAATCCTTTGGGAAATACTTTAACTCTTATAAAGCATCGTCAATTTATTATATTTTGTATTGAAAAAGAAACGCGTTAATTAATTATGTGTTATATTCTTTGAGATGGAGCTTTTAATCTACTCAGTTTTAATTGAATCCCAAATTCAGTTGTGGAAGAATAACTTCAGATATAGATGCAATGCTGAAAAAGTGTCTATTGTTTAATGATACCGAGAGAACATAAAATTTTTAAAATCACTACATATTTATTTACATATTCTAGCATGTTTGTGTGTATAGATCTAAATTCATGTATATATCTCTGTTGTTTTTTTAAAGTTCTCACTTTGAATAGATATGTGTGTGTGTATAGATAAATATTTTATTATTGATCTATGTTTATATGTGTATATAGACATTTGTGAAAGACCAATGCGTATACATTTGTGAATGTGAAGAGTTATTGTGAATGTGTTTCCTCCGATGTGTATATATATATGTGAGAGTGATTGGACCGATGTGTGTATAGATATGTGAGTGTGTTTGGACCAATATGTTTAAAGATATGTGAGTGTATTTAGACCGATGTGTGTAAAGATATGTGTGTGCATAGATCTAAGTGTATATAATTATATGTTGTGTTTATTGATTAAAGTGTGTATAATTGCATGTGTTTATATATTAAAGTGTGCATAATTTCATGTGTGTATAGATCATTGCTGGTATAGGCCTCTATATCTAGGCCTATGTTTGCCTATAGATTTGTCAGTGTGTCTAGACATACATTTGTCTATTGATATGTGTAACCAGAGATCGTGTAACTAACGTAATTCAACTTGTAGCAACGTAACTCAACTTGTAGTACACTGGATAACACATCCATAGTAAACATAGTAACTTTAATAAATATAGATCATGATTATATAAATACACAACTGTCTTAGCCAACATCAGTCCATATGCTACATCTACTAATCAACTTCCCAAGACCAACCTCACTTCACAGTTGTCATGCGTGTACTGTCTTGTCTCTACAATCTCCGTTCCCAAGTAAACAATAACATGCGTCATAAACCATCCTCAATTCTCACTTCCTGATCGCACTTATTCCACAAACTATTTCTTACAACTTCACACCAACTCATGCATCCACCTATTACACAAACTATTTCTTATAACTTCACACCAACTCATGCATCCACCTATTACACAAACTATTTCTTATAACTTCACACCAACTCATGCATCCACCTATTACACAAACTATTTCTTACAACTTCACACCAACTCATGCATCCACCTATTACACAAACTATTTCTTATAACTTCACACCAACTCATGCATCCACCTATTACACAAACTATTTCTTACAACTTCACACCAACTCATGCATCCACCTATTACACAAACTATTTCTTATAACTTCACACCAACTCATGCATCCACCTATTCCACAAACTATTTCTTATAACTTCACACCAACTCATGCATCGACCTATTCCACAAACTATTTCTTATAACTTCACACCAACTCATGCATCCACCTATTACACAAACTATTTCTTACAACTTCACACCAACTCATGCATCCACCTATTACACAAACTATTTCTTATAACTTCACACCAACTCATGCATCCACCTATTCCACAAACTATTTCTTATAACTTCACACCAACTCATGCATCGACCTATTCCACAAACTATTTCTTATAACTTCACACCAACTCATGCATCCACCTATTCCACAAACTATTTCTTACAACTTCACACCAACTCATGCATCCACCTATTACACAAACTATTTCTTACAACTTCACACCAACTCATGCATCCACCTATTCCACAAACTATTTCTTATAACTTCACACCAACTCATGCATCCACCTATTACACAAACTATTTCTTACAACTTCACACCAACTCATGCATCCACCTATTACACAAACTATTTCTTACAACTTCACACCAACTCATGCATCCACCTATTCCACAAACTATTTCTTATAACTTCACACCAACTCATGCATCCACCTATTCCACAAACTATTTCTTATAACTTCACACCAACTCATGCATCCACCTATTACACAAACTATTTCTTACAACTTCACACCAACTCATGCATCCACCTATTACACAAACTATTTCTTATAACTTCACACCAACTCATGCATCCACCTATTACACAAACTATTTCTTACAACTTCACACCAACTCATGCATCCACCTATTACACAAACTATTTCTTATAACTTCACACCAACTCATGCATCGACCTATTACACAAACTATTTCTTACAACTTCACACCAGCTCATGCATCGACCTATTACACAAACTATTTCTTACAACTTCACACCAACTCATGCATCGACCTATTACACAAACTATTTCTTACAACTTCACACCAGCTCATGCATCGACCTATTACACAAACTATTTCTTACAACTTCACACCAACTCATGCATCCACCTATACCACAAACTATTTCTTACAACTTCACACCAGCTCATGCATCGACCTATTACACAAACTATTTCTTACAACTTCACACCAACTCATGCATCGACCTATTACACAAACTATTTCTTACAACTTCACACCAACTCATGCATCCACCTATTCCACAAACTATTTCTTATAACTTCACACCAACTCATGCATCGACCTATTACACAAACTATTTCTTATAACTTCACACCAACTCATGCATCGACCTATTACACAAACTATTTCTTACAACTTCACACCAACTCATGCATCGACCTATTACACAAACTATTTCTTACAACTTCACACCAACTCATGCATCCACTTACAATATGTAATGTTGTTGTTATGTTGTTGTTTGTTTTCTCAGAGCATTACGTTTTTGTATGAAGAAGCCGCAGATGATGAGTTGTTGTTTAGACAAGTTGTTGTACTACATGAAGGTCAAGATGGATGGCTACATGCACAGCCTTACAACTTCACAGGGATGGAAATTGGATCGTAAGTAAACATTAGGCAATATTTTCTTTCACTTGTAAAAAAAAATATATTACTAAATAAAATTTATGTTTAAATTATCTACATCCGATTTTAATGTAACTTCAAAATACAACATTATATATATATATATATATATATCTATATATATATATATATATATATATATGCATACATGTATATATATATATACATATATATATATACATGTATGCATATATATAGATATAGATATATATCTATGCCTATATTATATATATATAAAGCTCTCTGTGTGTTTTAACCACTCATATCGGTTTATTTGGTTTATTTGATGACAAGTGCCACATAGTATTAGTACCCGGTACCAATTGACAAGTCATAATGAGGTGTGACCTTTTCAAATGGAAGATATCATGAACTTCCGGTGACATTTCCCGCCATTTTCGAAAACAAAATCATGCTTTTGTTGGTGTTTGACAATTGATTTCAACCTCGACGGCCAGTTCTGGTCTTTTAGAAATATACAAAAGCTGCAATATTAGTTATGAGGACTCGTTTTTAACATCAAAAGTGAGTAGCTGATAATTAATACTCAAAGTGTCAGTCACGTTAGTTTAAATTCGGCTTTGTTTATAAAATAAATTAGTCAAGAGTTGCGTCCTTGGTTCAGTGCCATTGTTAGGAATTTGGGGGCCCGGGGGGCTTGGCCTCTTTAGGGGACCCTGCATATTGACATTCGACATTATGACATGAGAAAAAAACTGTTCGGACCCTCCTTTGCGGGCCCTCTCAAGTAGGGTCCCGGGGGGACTTTCGAATTCGGACCTCCCCCTCCCCTAGCTACGCCACTGCCTTGGTTATTAAAAAGCATAATCCGTAGATTCATAAAAACAAAAAGACGAAAATTCTTTTGCATCAACCAATAAGTTTGGGATTATAAATAGGTGATTCTTCAAATCTGACATTCACAATCGATCGTTTTCTTTTGGTAACATCTTTTTGAAATGAAATAAAATTTCAATCTCCTACAACTTTTCGTACAACCAGTAACGTACAACATTATTACAGAGACATGTTGCAAAGCAAATGATCGAATTAGACCGGCAATGTTCTTCTTTTCGATCTTTTATGCATGCATAATCGTTAAGACTTGTCAATACACACCTCACTTATTTTTCAACACAAACAGACTGGGAGTGGCCTAAACATAAAAAAAATAAAAATAAACATGACCATTTAAGGTATAGAATTTCGCTTATAGGGAGATACCATTGGAAAAGTACACCAGGGGAGATCATGTTAAGAGATCGTCATTTGGTATGGGTGAGAAAATTAAACAATTACCTTGTATCCCTCCAGTAATGGACTGGCTCATGACACCATTCTACCCCTAGATATAGGAGAGCGGGTTCCTAAACCGTTTAGTTTTTGGTTGAAGAAGTTTATATGTTGACACGTGTGTTAATCCTATTTTACCATGGCAGTACATAGTTATCTTATTAATGTAATATCTTTACAATAATTGGTTCTATTTCTGGATTAAATATCTACTGAATGAACTTTATACGCCCTTGTTAGTGTTGTCAAGTTTACGTATAGTTAGTTATTTGCAGCATAATATATATTTATAATACAAGTCGTAATACTAATATCTACGAGCAGTGGCGTATCGAGGGGGGTGCGGGGGGTGAGGACCGCACCGGGTGACACCCTCTCAGGGGGTGGCACCCGAATGAAAAAAAAATTTATTTACAAAAACGATAATTTTACAGAGCACACACTGCCGGTCTAGTCTGATAACAGAACCGAAGGCAGATCATAATCAAATAAATAAAAATGACTAGCAGCACGGTATGCCATCACCATACAGCAAGCAGCATGCATTCTTTAGAAGAGCAAATAGTGCAGAAAATGGAAGAGGATGGCGTGGAAACACAAGTAATATGCCTTGATTATTTGTAAAAAAAAAGTTGATGCTGATAATGTTGATTCGAAACAAGATATGGCTAATGTCATTATGAGTGACGTTAAAGAGGAGATTGTTTGCTGTTGATGTTACCGAAACAACATCTAAATTTGTTACTGGGTTTGATATAAGTGGTGGAACAAAGCCCAAAACTACATAATTATGAGACATCTGAAGAGCACCTATGTTGCCTTGAATAATTGAAAACATTGGCAGCAGGACTTAAGGTAGGCTATATAAAACAATTGATGCCGCAAGAATTGTCTAAATGGATAGGGGGGGGGGAGAAAAAGTGGAGGGATATCCTACACATAACACAGGTTGCTAGATGTTACATTGTATCTTGCTCAGTAAAATCTGGCATTTCGTGACCACAACGAAGATGATTTATCACACACTCACCAAATATCTGAGGTGATCAGATATGTGAAAATCCACAGTGGGAAAGTTGAAGTGAGAGAAGTGTTTCTTGGGTTTTTTCCTCTAAGGGGGAACAAAGCTGACGACCTCAGTTCTGACATTCTTAAAAAAGTAAACACTGACGGATTTGATATAATGATGAGCAGAGCTCAAGTTTACGACAATGCTGCCACAATGTATGGAATCCATGGAGATGTTCAAGCCATTTTGAAAAGAAAGAACGAGAAAGCTATTTTTAATGGATGTGTCGGCCATTCCCTTAATTTGTGTGGTCAACACTCTTTTGCCGAAAATGCTTCATGTATAACAGTTTTGGGTACCCTTAAAAGAATGTTTTTCTTCTTTGCTGCTTCCACTCAACGATGGGATGTTTTAATATGACAAATGGGACTTCATAGAATCTCTTCCAATACTCTCTCCAGGCCTTCAATTATTTCTAACGGTATGTGTGTCTGTGGCTTCATGTGAACGGAGCTTTTCAAAATTTAAAACTTATAAAAAGCTATTTACGCTTTTGTCATAATATATGAACTGTAGGCTTGTTTTAAGGAGACGAAAACTATGGTGAAATTCGTGGGCGCGGCGGGGGGGGGGGGGGAATGTGACATCAAAAGTTTACCGCACCGGGTGACACCAGCCCTCGGTACGCCACTGTCTACGAGTACTGGTTTATTGGAAGAAGGAACTGTCGGAACACAAATTCTGAGTTTGTACCCAGCGCAAAAGAGAGAATGTACCGATGAAAATAAAATAATATATCACGTCTACCCTAGGACGAACGAGTGCATCATCTACACTGCTCTGACAACTACAAGATAGTGGTCGTAACACGAGTGACCTTATTGCCTCATATTTTATCTTTGCAATTTGATTTAGCACATATGTAATCGCTAGCTGAGTGGACTTCCAATGCGTTCGACCCGGGTTTGATTCTACAGTTTGTCTATGCTATTATTTTTTTAAAACAACTTTATTTTAATTCATATTAGTTGTTTGTTTTTTTATATTGTAAAACCACCAGCAACACCTGGTAATTTAGCTTTTGGTTAAATAAAAAGACTTGCCTATTTGTATCCCTATTACAATTTTTTTAATTACTTTTCTAAATGTTTTCATTGAAAGTCATTGGTATAGCGCATATATCTATAAATTAGCGCCATCTTTCTTACGGAATACACGGGTATCTTTATATAGCATAATTCCAAACTATTGTATTTGAAACATTTTTGTTATATAAAGTTCTATTATTGACTGTGTAAGCTAATTAAATTTTAGATAAAATATACATACTTCTATTTCATAGCTATTTCATAGCTTCAGGTTTATGCTGATAAACAAACTATGGTTGTAGTTGTATCTAAAATGTTGTATCTAAAATAATGTATCTAAAATGTTGTATCTAAAATGTTGTATCTAAGATAATGTATCTAAAATGTTGTATCTAAAATGTTGTATCTAAAATGCCGTATCTAAAATGTAGAAAAAAATAAAGAATAGCCGCAGGCAACAAAACATACTACAGTGGTTACAGTTAGTTACAGGTCAGCATGCTTTATTCTAGTAATTTCTTTTACCTCCTCAGTATAGGAGAATTCAACTTGACGCTGTTGCAGGGACTGAAACCCGAGGACTTCACCACGTCTTCGGAATGTGCATGGCTATTGGCTGAGATGCCTGGGAACGTGTTCATAGGGAGTTGGCCTTACTGCCAATCTATTTTCAATGGAGTGTGTCTTTGCTTTTTATTTGTTGTTTTTTTGGTTTGTTTTTTGTTTAGATCTTTGTACTTTAGCTTCCTGTAGTTCTTTGATATTTAGTTCTTAGCTTACACGCAATAAGTCAAGTTTTGGTACATTTGTTAAAATGCGCTTCTAATTTTTAAACCCCGATAATTCTAATGAGCAAAATGTTCTTGCTTCACATTTATTATCTTAGATTGTGTATAGTTCTTGCATACTTCTGAGTGATTTTCTCTTTGTTTCTAGCTGTTGATTGAGTGACTATCTTGGCAATCCATTTGCAGGGATTGAATACCACTCTAGTATAAAGATATGTTATATACAGGGGCGAAGCCACAGGGGGGCTGAGGGGGGCTAAGCCCCCCCCTGGAATTTTTAAAAAATATTTTTGTCAACTGATTTTTTAAAAATATGCACTAAATTCGCGAAAAATTTGGTAAATCTTTGTCACGCGAAAGTTTAGCCCCCCCTGGTATTTGGTAAATATTTGTCACGCGAAAGTTCAGCCCCCCCCCCCCCCCCTGAAAAAAATGTCTGGCTTCGCCCCTGGTTATATACGAATGCATACATCTCTGAAATAGGGAATAGAAAAAGTCAGACCCTCTCAAAGAACAGGGGGGGGGGGAGGTCTATTTAACTTGCAAGACTACTTTAATATATAAAGAGTGCATTTAATTTTTTTTTTTAAATATACTAAACATTTAGAGCTATTAAATATGAGAGACTTTAGATATCAGGACATAATAAAACAATTTGATGCTCCAAAAACATATTACACATATGTTTATAACTTCGGTTAGTGATGAGGTCTGGTACCTTGTACCCACATCTGTACACATTGGCCTTATTGCTGGTGAGGTGTGTAGACTAACTGTAGGCGGCGTACACATTGGCCTTATTGCTGGTGAGGTGTGTAGACTAACTGTAGGCGGCGTACACATTGGCCTTATTGCTGGTGAGGTGTGTAGACTAACTGTAGGCGGCGTACACATTGGCCTTATTGCTGGTGAGGTGTGTAGACTAACTGTAGGCGGCGTACACATTGGCCTTATTGCTGGTGAGGTGTGTAGACTAACTGTAGGCGGCGTACACATTGGCCTTATTGCTGGTGAGGTGTGTAGACTAACTGTAGGCGGCGTACACATTGGCCTTATTGCTGGTGAGGTGTGTAGACTAACTGTAGGCGGCTATTAAAAGTGCGCCGGTGTTCTAAAGTATGGGAGACAGCCCCTTGTTCATGGTCAGAAATTCAGTTGCAAAGATCTACCGAGATTCAGTGGGGAGGAAGAAATTTCCGCAACAATCCGTCTTGCCAAGCCCGGTGTCTGGATGTATCCAGGCCTGCAGTCTGGTATTTGTATTACCGGACGACAGTGCAGGAATATTAGCTAGCCGCCACGTTAAATATTCGGGGAAATTTGGCAGAAGGGGAGAAAGTGTAGTTATTTGAATGCGGAGACCGTACACTAAGCCAATAGGGCAACGATGGCGAACCTATGGTACGCGTATCACAGCTGGCACGCAGAGCCATTTCTGTGGGCACGTGAGCATTTACCGACAATGGAACATCTAAATTATGGTATTTGGTTTTAATTGCTGTGTTGGCACGTTGAAAGAAATAAGTTGGTCTTGTATTGTACTTTGGGCACGCGGCCTCAAAAAGGTTCGCCATCACTGCAATAGGGCATGCCTCGGGATTGCTAGGATTTTGTTGTGTCCCTTTTTTTGATCTACCCCTTTCCACGTTATGAACAGACGTTTTTTGAAGAGACATTTAATGTCGATATATTTTAGCAGGCACTCCAATTGTTAGAAATTATCTTTCTTGGGACCAAACATCCATTGATCTTTTCGAAAACCTGGACGTTTTACTCACAACCTTGGGATTAACCTATATTTGACATTTGCACTCTCCCAGAGTGCAATGACCTGCTTCCATTTTGTTAGCTTGCAGAAAGCCCTTTTATTATATATTTCAAACAATGACTTTTTGTTATTCTGGATATATTTCTTTATGTTATTTATCATCTTAAATATCATTTCCATTGCGGAGTTTTTTGTAGCTCGCCTTTAAAAAAAAAGCCTGAAAACATTTTCTTCTACTTATTACAGGTATGTGCAAAAAAAAAATATTCTTACTTAATAAAGGCAAAAAAGATATGTTTAAATATACTTTAATCTATTCTGAATCCAATAAATATAAAATTGTTATTTGAGTGGGAAAGTTCCATTGAACTTCAGATCGAAATATAAATTAACTCCAGGAGACTGCTGGGACACGAGAGGGGTAAGGGTCTTTTAAGAGAAATGCACTCTGGGGGAGTGCAAATGTCAAATACAGTATCAAAATACGCTTATATTTCTTCATATCTTTATCGAATAAACAATTGTGACGCTTTTATTATGTAACATACTGCATAGTTAAAATGCATGTAAATAATTAACAACATAACTTTGATAAATCATGTAGAATATTAGCTTTTGCAGTTTACGAAAGCGTTATACAATGAACTATGGGTTAAAAATGTTGGAAATAGATGAGGAGATGATAAATGTCACTGTTTATATAACACCACTTGATGATAGATCTGTAATGATGGTGACAGTAATCTCAGTAAGGAATAAGATGACCACTTGGATATTTTGTCCATTTTAATGTTTGTACTGCTGAGCGGTTAGGATTCCTTGGACTAGGCGGAACTGTTGTTATGGACCTGATATGCTAAATAGCTGAGCTTTCTTTCCACTGGACATTTGATAACTCGTTTCTCACGTGCATTGCATTGCTGTCAAGGGCGTTGGAGCCACTGGGACTATAAAACAGAAATTTAAGTGGAGTGCAGTTATATTTCGATCTGAAGTTCAATGGAACATTTTAAACCGAGTAACAATTTTATATGGGATTCAGAAAAGATTAAAGTATTGAAAAACATTTTTTTTTCCTTAATTAAGAATTATTTTATTTTTTTACACTTACCTGTTTGAAGTAGAAGAAAAAGATTGTATGCTACTTTTTAAAAAGGCGAGCTACAAAAAAAAATACGCAATGGAAATGACTTTTAAGATGATAAATACGTAAAGAAATATGTCTAGAATAGAAAAAAGCAATTATTTAAATTATATAATAAAAAGGTGCAAATGTCAAATATGGGTTAAAGCTGGCAAAGAGTGATATTACCGTTCCTTTGAGAGTCAACGGTTGGAGGTCAACTCTCGAAGTATATACAGGATCATACGATAGTCCTGTACTTCTTTAGACTGGTCTGATGTTAGAAATAGCTCACATGATACTAATGGTGTGTCTATTGTTAATTCAATTAATCACTATATCTGCATCAATAGTTTTCTTTATAACTAATTAAAATATGTTTTATCTAGTACATTACAGACGCTCCTTCTATCAAGAATTATAATGTTTCTAAAAAAAAAACGTACGAGCCGAAGTCTCTTTAGTCGATGACGTAACGTTGGTAGGGATGAACCAAGGAGGCACATCAAGGTTCTGTCAATACTTCAGACAACCCACAGCACGCTGAAGGAGTGGCGTGCCGCGTAATGGGGTACCGTTTTCCGCAGTCTAGCTTATAAGTCAACTGCGGATCCCCCTAAGAATGTTAGCGTCTTGGTTTGCCTGTATACCTGCACTGTCACCCGGTAGCACAAATCCTATAGTATAGGTACAGGCATCCAGGCACACGGGTGGTTCGTGAGACGGGGTCGCTGCGTCCATTGCTTCCTCCCCACCGAGGCCTGGGGCCTCGATGCAGTGCAATTGGCCTCGGACCCGCATCGGGAGCTGACTCCTATGCGTTCGCCCACCGGTGTATTCTTAATGTGAACGTATCGGCGGTTTTCACACGTCGCCAGTCTTTGAGGCCCATGGGTACAGAAGTGCCTTCTGTAAAGAAGATTTGTGCGTCCTACACACACCCGTGGTTTGAGTCTAGTCCTGCATGTCTATTAGTGTTTTAAATGATGTTAACTTACTGGTTTTCCTGGTTTGTTCAGGCAACCCACTCCATGCCCTGAAGTCACTTGGGAAGAAAGAGTACTTATATGCATTTGATCTCGCATAAGGGATAAGGAATTTTTTTTTGTCTTTACGTCTTTTATTGAGACTTTTGCAACAAATGTATTTAATGGGTATTAATGATCAGTTATGACAAGGTAATTCTGACCAGGCCGCACTATTTCTCCCCAACATATAATATAAGATTTGCTATTAAATTTATAATTTTAGGGTTATACTATCCTTCTTTTACGTGAATTCTTACTCTTATGCTATTAAGTTATCCAACATATTTATGTACCTTATACTGTACAATTAGTTTATCCCCATGTATTTCACCACATGGACCTGTGGCAGCTGTGGATTTTTCATGGATGATCCAAAATATAAAGATATCAAAACGCCAACTCTATATTACACAAGCGTTCGGTAAGTCGTCACTAGAATAACAAAAACATCTGATGAATCATAGACTATTCATGTCGCCGAAAGACTAGCACACTAGAATGAATACATAAATTAGATACACATGGAATCTGCACGTATTGAAATCAACGTATTCGCTCAGATTATATTAAATGGTTATATATAATGGTTTCATTAGACTGTTAGAACTAGGATATACAATGAATCAAAAGATTTATACATGAAAACAACAACTAAAGAATAAACACATACATCACTAAGAATTGATTTTATGTTTGATTTTATACATTTGACCAGTCACAAGTCTATCCTTAGCTCTAACTTTTGAATGAATAAAAAACATAGATATACACATTCTAATATTATATTACAAATTAAAATTTACATATCTTACATATCGCTATTTGTAACAATTAGTCTTCGAATGCACTTTAAATTAACCCTATATTGTTAAAACAAATCGAATAAATGTGTTTTTTTATTTTTTATATTAAAAAAAAATGTCAATATTAACGGATGGTTTAATTGTGTTCGGAAGTTCGTTCTACCACAAAGGGTGGTGCGATGTTGTCGGATCGAGCGCAAATGTATATTAATATTAGATACTGGCCTGCAGGCCTACACGGATCATTTGTGTTTAATAAATATGTCTTCATTTCTCTTGTGTTCTTCAGTTACCCTCTACTGCCCTACATGCTCGAAGGTGCTGAAGACTTCCAAGATCCGTGTGTGTGAGCTTTTCGCCAGGTTGAACACAATGTATGTTCATAAACAAACAAATATAAATTAATAATAGCATTGACAATCTTAGTTTTATTGTTTATTACGACAACATTAAATAGAAAAAAATTTGAGGATTTCTGTTAATAATTGCTTTTTTGATGACGCTCGTGGCAGACATGGGGAATCTGCATAAAGTCTAGTAAGAGACCGGGATAGTGGCTCTATGTACTTTAAGGAGCCAAAAAAACAAATAATGATCTTGATCTTTTCATTGAATAGTAGGCCTACAAATTATAACAATATTAATTAGATACCCTATAATGTAGAGGGTAGACAGAATCAAGATTAAAGTGCTATATTTAATTTATTAGCAGCATAATCTTCTATTACACCGTGTTGGCTGACACTGCCTAATGTTGTGTGTATTGATACTAATATTAGTTTATATTCCTATGATCCAATAAAGTTGGGATTTTCGTGTAGAAAACCTAAGTTTTGCGTTTGTAAAAGTAAAGACGACTGAAACGATGAAAAAGCGTAGGACGTAATAATCTTCTGTATAAAAGGAGCATAAAACATAATTCTTGGCCTATTCTGTTGGTTTCATTACCAATCCTATTGCATTCAAAAATAAATAATTCATAATTAGAGATTGAAAAAGTTGTAACATAATTTAGAAAGTATTGGTCATCATGTTTCAAGATATATTTAAAAAACGACATGCTGTATATCTGCTAAAAGATTTTTGAAAAACATAAAAAATACCAGGTTGATTTAAAAAAAAAATTCTTTCTCGTTTTGTTTGAGTAATTATGTTATAATGTCTTATTTATGTATTGATTAAATTTTATAAGCGAGAGAAATGCGGAGAAAATTACAGGCAAGAGTCATCCAGAAAGACTTACACATGAAGATAAATATTTACACACAAAATAATTTTTTTACACATAAAATAAATCAATAAAACAAAAAGAGCAAAAGACGCATTATAAGTCTAGATTTCTGTTTTATTTTTAGTAAACTCGCTGTTTCTAAACTAAGTAATAAGATTTAAAGTTCTCCATTCACCCTTCTCATCCATTGAAAGATACAAGTTTTTTTTGATTCATTGCTTTTGTATAATATATATCTTATTCTTTATCTCTTTAGCGTGGAGCATAAGGCAGCAACAAAGTTTCGCCAGGCCTCCCTATCATGGGTGAGCTATATGTTTTCATGCTATGTCATGACAGCGCACTGAGCATGCTATTATAGCATGGATAGTTGCGCTATAAAAGTGCTCATTATTATTATGTTTTATTGGTGGCCTTTGCTTCTTCATCCATTGTTCTCCTCCAAGTTCCCATTGGTCTTCCCCTTCTCCTTTTTCCTTGGTGGTGTCCATTTGAAAGCAATGTCTGGAAGCATCTTTCTATCCATGCGAAGAACGTGACCCATCCATTTCCATCTTCTTTTCTTAATCTCCTCAGCGATGAAGTGTTGAAGTTTATTCCTGTTCTTATGCGAACCTCTTTGTTGGAGATGTGATCTTCCCAGTTAATCTTTAGTATACGTCGGAGACATCTTCCTTCAAACCCTCTGAGGCGGCTTTCGATTTGTTATTGGTCTTCCAGGTCTCTGCAGCATAGAGGACTGATCGTACACTGGAATTGTATATATACATTTGTGAATTAAACGGTGTTTGAATTAATTGATATGACCACATCAACGTATATAATGCGAACATCGACAGAAATTTTGCTTTGCTTTAAAATGGGCCTATTACCATTTTTATTTTTTTTGGGGAAGATTGTTTAGCTATAATTTATATTATATATAAGATTAAGGATCTGAAACAAATGTTTAATAAGGCAGGCATATAACGTAAAGCCTATCTTGCCAAAAAATATTTACATTTTTTAACCGAAAGTGAAAGCAACAACATTAAAAGTAGATCATTAAGCATCATTATAGGTTTTTTTTTAAGGGATATCTAAAATTATAGTCCAAAGTCTAGTTTGAAATTTAAAATGTACAGTAAAAGAAAGATAACTGCCCTTTATATTTTTTCTGTACAATTTTCTAAAATGAGTTTTTGCCCATTTTCAAAAACATTTTTTTGTATCTTTGCTCTTTACAGATTGTGGTCATTGGCGAAGCCAGGTTTTGACGCCAGGGGAAGCGAAATTTTAGGAAAAAGGCCCCATTTTCAGCAACTTTTCCAGATTAATAGATTAACTAAGAGCTTGCACGTATCGAGTGTTATAAGAAAACCCTGTGCCTCAGGCTACACACTGTACAATAGTGAAGTTTTTATTTAACCATTCACGATTCTTTTTCTAGCAGCTAATAGTGATGGGAATTTCCGCAAAATTGATTGCATCTACTGCTCATTTTTGGGATGAACATCTAGTATCGAAAATTATTTATAGAATCAACGCGAATGCTCTATAGCGGGGGTCGGCAACCAAAGCACGCGTGCTAGACTTGGCATGCAGAACGATTTTCAGTGGCACGCAAAAACCTCCAAGAATATTGTTTAATGCAAGTGAAAACAACGTATGTCAGCAGAATTAGTGAATGCTGCATTGCGAACTACATGAGAATGACACTGGACGTCGACTATTTTAGTTCAGGAATGTTTGTATGCTAAGCTCCCATCATTGGACTTGCAATCTGTGATTGAATCTATTGTTTAGATAGTCAATTGTATAGTTTCTCAAGTCTCTTCTAGAAGATAGTCACTTGGAGTATAGGTAAAGTCTTGGATAGATTCTTTACTTGTCTGGAAGCAATTAAGATGTATCTTAATGGAGAAAAACTATTCCGTTATTGAATGAGGAGAACTGACTGTTGAAGCCAATGTTCCTGTATGACTTGGGGACACGTTTCAGTGAATTAAACTTCCATTTACAAGACTGGTCCAAAAGCACGTGAAGTGTTGGGCAAATGGAATGGATTTGCTTTGAAACTGGGCATATCTTTCCGTGAAATCAATTTCAAAACATTTAACTCTTTACCTAATTTAAGGCAAATTAAGATAGATGAGCATTTTCAGAAGTACACTAGTTAGATTAAAACAATTAACTCGTTTGGTATCACTAGCATCAACTTTGGAGAATTTAATTCAAGGGAGATAATTAATCCGTTTTCTTTACATTAATATTTCTAATATGTTTCTTTTAGGTTTTTATTTAAAAAAAGTTAATGGCTTACAATTCAAAACTTTAAAATGATCAAATTACACAATATAGTTAAAATTCTATAAATATTTTATGGCTAAAGAATGTACATGTACATTTTTAAACATTAAAATAACTACTCAATTTGTATAGTTATTTCATATCTCTTCCACTAAATGGCCATTACTTAATTCTTGCCTACATTGAAGTAAAAATAATATAAAAAAAAAGATAAAGTAAATCTCAGTTATTCTGAGATAAAACATTTAAGACTTTATATTTTATATCAATTACCAGAATAATAACTTGACAACTAGATCTAGATCTAAATTCAAATGTTGATAACTATTATTGTGTAAGTTTAGTAATGAAATTGTGTATGAGCTATGAATGGATTTTTTTTTAAAAGCTGATAATAACAAACAGGTTAATTTTTTTAAATATAAAAGCTTTAATGATTTTCTCTATTACGAGCCTTTTCTTTTGGTCTTGGTCTTGCTATGGCACTAAATAAATTGTCTTATAAAAATAATATAGTTGATCAGTTTGACTTTCACGCTGTTGGCACGCTGAATGATTCAAAATGGTGATACTTAATTAAATTGTTGAAATGCAATTTAAAGAAAAAAATTATGAACAGCATAAATTATGCTTCGTGGCTTGTTAAAATTATTAATTAAACATTTTTTTTTCTCGAAAAGGCCTTTTTTTTCGAAAATGGTCGTAGAGGCCGCCCCCTCCCCCCTGCTCCCCCTGGCTACGCTACTGATTGTGGTTATTTAATTATGCCTGTTGTAAGTAATTACAATGCTAATAGTTTAGGGCGTTTGTTAACAGGATATTTATTATAAATTTTGTTTTTAAGAAATCATTCTTGGCCAATTTATGCATTGCGAATGAATGTACGAGAGACGCCGAAGTTAAATTAGTTAAACGCCTAGGATTGTATTATTTTTTAATCATGAGACGGGTAGAACACAATAATCTGATGTATGCACACAATACTGCAAAGTATTACATAATAAATAGATGGACATCAGTTAAATTGTTCGAGAACGTAATACACACACACACAGACACACACACATTGAAATAACCTCCTCTTCCACCCAAAAGCTCAGCAATCAGATAAAAAAAATCCTTAAATAGATAGACAAACTAGCCCATATAAACAAAGTTTTTATTATACTCCCTTTCTTTGTAAACTAAGTTTATATTTAATTTATATTTTGATGATTAAAATAAATATAAGTGATGTCATACCTTATGAATTTCCACTCTAAAATTTTGCACATCCTTTTTTTTCGAGCCAAAGCCGAAAAGTTTATTTACTTCAGTCTCTTATGGTAGAGAAAGGCAGCCATGTTTTACGTAAAAGTTTCTTCGATTCGCAAATTGGTCGAAGGTATTAGTGACTATTCCAAAGGCTTTGATGCTGAAATTTTGATAGTATGTATTGTTAGTCGCAACCAGTCTGCTGCCCAAGTTTCAACTCGACTGGACGACGGGAAGTGGTCGAAAAGTCGATGTAAAGTTTTGCAAGAAGACAAGCAGACAAGCAGACAGACAGTACGAGATAAGAGAAAGGGAGTAAAAATCGGGATGGTTCCACAAATACAACTTCTGATTAACTGTCAATAAGAGATGTGTATGTTTGTTTATAGTATAACCACACATTAAAAAAAATACAACAACAGCAATTTCTAAAAGATTTCTTAAAATCTATTTAGTAGAACATAGTTAGACCTAAACACAAGGATCGGTGAAGTTCTTAGCCTCTTCCAACATATAGGGCAGCTGTGGGAAACTGAGGAAGATTACAAGAATATTATTTCATTAACATTTATATTTTGACCCAGTTATTTTGAAACTTAAATTCGATGGAGTTAGCGTCACAACCAAATGTAAAACAAATTCAATGCAAGTGTATCTTTTTCAACTTTTTGCTAACATATTAGTGCTTGATTAACAAAATTAGATGATAGATGATAAAAACATTTTGTAGTAAATATATAAATAGAGTAAACATTTTAAACACTGTTCAGTCATTATGAATGGTGTACGTTCCATAGTTCAAATTATTTTAATTTATTAATTTTTTACCCATTCAACTTACTTGAAGTGTTTAGAACTCATGACAGGGTAGATCATTTCTGTATCAAGCTGTGCATTTTGATATAGAATATACCATGAACTGTTGCAACCCCACACAGTCAAATACATTGGTGTTCGCTGATAGAAGGAACAGAAAAAAGAAAACAACAACATCGTTTAAATATGTTGTATATCAATTTAAAATCAGTGTTTAATTGTTGCAACAATTTGACTTAGTATCTGTTGTATGGTGGCATTTGTTATAGCGTAAAAGTGGTTTAATACTTAGCAGTGAATGCTATGGACAATCATTTTTAATTTGCGTGACAGGGCAGGGCCTTCCTACCCCCTGTTCCCAACCGGACCCCGGTCTGGCTGGACTGTCATGTACCTCAGGCGACATCTCATTTGATCTCAACGGACCTCGTTCAGGGGCAAATAATCGCTCCCTACCTTGCTTGGTCTATTGAAGTTATCTGGAATTATCTGTCCTTTTGAGTTTCACCGCCGTTCTCCAGGTGGGGAGGTGTGGTTTGAAGCAATACTATGTAGGTAAACAAGATGGTCGTTTTTGTTGACGAAAAGCTAGTGTCAGGGCACGGGTTATAGAGAGACCTAGAAATGTGGCACAATGTTGACTTTGACGACAGAAGTGCCGCCTCTGGTGAGGAAGAAAACAAAACGAGATAAACATATTGGGTCATTTTGAATCACCTCTGTTTCACCCCGTGGCAGTTGACCAGTAGGGAAGGGGCGTATACTTTTAAATTATTGGATCATGGGTTGACGACAACAAAGGAAAGGACCGCTTTTGGCCGACATTTTGCGCCTTATATAAACTCAGACGTTGAGAAACACAAGAATTCCAGTCTCGATAGTCAGACTCTCTCCCGCTTGACACTTTCCGAGACGTGTGAAAGAGATTTCGGATTATCATAAATACTGTGCGGATTTGTTCCCGGGTCTGGAGGGTGTCCCTGAGTCTACCCAGCTGTGATGGGTACCTGCCTTTAGATGGGGTAAAGTAAAGGCAGCTGGGCATTGTGCTGGCCACACAATCCCCTAGTGTGTCGTGGCCACAAAAACTGTTGAACGCTGCTTCACCGGATTAATTTGGTTCGACGGGATACTTTACTTTTAGTATCGATTGAGTCATTGAATCCACTCAGACGTGATGGCTGACCCGAATAATGGTAAGAAAGAAAGGAATCTTTGGTGTTGTACCGGTCAACTAACGTCATTAATTAATATTTTTACATTACTCGCCGTTCATAAGGAAGATCTGTAAATATCAATTTTTATTCTTTTAGCCTGTTTTTCTTCTCTTTATTTGACAGTTGATATGATGTGGATGTTTATTTGACAGTTGATATGATGTGGATGTTTATTTGACAGTTGATATGATGTGGATGTTTATTTGACAGTTGATCTGATGTGGATGTTTATTAAACCCATGTTGTATTTTTTCTTTGTTTTAAACGCATAGTTCTACATGAACGTATCCTACACGACGAGGGTATCAGAGGGCATCTTGATAAAATCGGTATGATTGATAAACAAATACAGTTAACCCACCAGCCGCTAATGTTCTAAGATTGTAGACTAAAGAATCTCTATACAAATAAAATTTTATTAAAATTAAATCTTAGCGAGACCAGATGAATATCAGCAAATGGAACCTCCCCGACTATGTGTGCTTGCGACATCTGCCTGACAATCGTTACAATTAATATCTTGGTTTCTGGTCAAAATTAAAATAATTTCAATAGATGCATGCAATGACCCATCGGGTATCGAACATCTCACACAATCCTCTTTCTAGATTGCACCGGCCCAACAAACTCAATTTTAAATAGCTTGTAAAACTTACGTGGTTGGCTCTAGATTCACATTCTGGCCAGTTGATGATGTAAACATTATCAATTTATGTTCATATGGAAGTGATTTAGCTTCCTGGCGTGGCGGCTATACACTGTCCAGGCTTCACATGCATAAAAGAAGGATTGGTATAACGGCAGATGCATAAACTTTACTTTGGTTTGCAGCTTAATGCATCTCCAATTCCAAACATTAAACCGATGTCTTCCAAATGACGAGCTAGCTATGGCTATCCTGATAATGACTTCCTCGTTTACATGCACAGACTGGGACAGGGTGATGACAGAGTACGTGAATCTATCTACATTATTCAGCTTTTGGCGATTTACAGTAATGTATGGTATAGTCTGATCACATCCAGGAGTAGGCTGGTGCAAAACTTCTCTTTTCTTGTTGGAAATGGTTAGACCGAAGTTTGTGCATGCCACTTAAAACAGGTCTAGACTGCGCTGCACGTCTGCCTCCATACTGACTATCAGGGCACAATCATCTGCAAACAAAAAGTCCCGAATAGTCTCAATGCGGGTTTTACATTTGGCCTCCAGTCTCCTCAGATCAAACATTATATTGGACATAACATAATAATATGTTGTTGTTTTATTGGCGTCAATTACAGACCAGAGTTAGGTCTATCAAGGTAGATGATAAACATACTATCGGATTTATAAGATAGATAGATAGATTCTGAGAGATAGATAGATAGATATAAAGATAGACAGACAGATCTACATATATGTTTTGCCTCTCAATTTTATCACTACCCCAACAGGAAGTAGCATTTTTCATTGAAGATATAGATGGTGGCTATGCTTCTATGCGCCAAGTTTTTGTTTTGCGTGAGGGTGAAGATGGATTCATTCGTGCAACGCCATACAACTTTACAGGATCTGAAAGTATAAGGTCAGTTAGTGGTCAAACATATTGATTCTATTTAATACTCTTGAAAACCATCTACGCATAATACGCTAATCAATTATCTGTTGAATTGTATATCACACATTATCAAAAGTATTTTGCACATACTCCCCCGTGAGCAACACAACTTCAGCAATCTCTGGCCGTTCTCATGTATCTTGCCCCTTCCAAAAAAGACTAATGCACGAGGGCTAGGCTTCGTGGTCGCCTCCCACTCTAACATTGAAATCTTCTATGAGATAGATTTCTTCATTTTTTGTGGGCGTTGGCTATTGCTTGGTATAAAGCTTCGTAGAACTGATCCTTTCCTTCTGGGGTGGAATAGAAAGTCGGGTCGTACACAATAAATATATTGGCTGGTCCCTCAGATGTTCTGAGTCGTAGTGCGTTGATCCTCTCCTACACCGTGCTGTTTCGGTGCACCTGTAGGCCCGCCTTGCCAGAAGAATGTATAGTTAGTTTCTTTTAGTTAGTGAGCCAGTTTTTTTTTTGGAAGTCTGGTCTCCTGGACGCAGGTGATGTCTATTTTAAGCATGTTCTATTGAAATCCATTATTTAATGAACTATTCCAACAAAATGTACATGATTCCAGAGATGGCAATGGAGAGATAGACGTCAAATTGTTCCAGAGACTCCAGCGTTCAGATTACTCAACACTGCCTGGCTGTGATTTGGTGACCCTCCCTTTCCTCGGACTCTAAAACGCAAAGTGAAAGGTCAATGGTTAACTGTGTGCAATAAATCCAAGAACAAAACAACTTCTGACCATGGCCATAGTCACCACGTCAACGCTGCCATTATAAGGGGTGACTATGGCCACCCTTATTCTAAGTAAAATAGCGCTGATAGCTTTTATTTCAATAATAGTCCCCCGTTAAGTAAGTTTTAGAAAGATAGAAAACATAAGTTAAATCGTCAAAGACATAACCAGGGGCTAAAGGAGGGGGGGGGGGGGGGTTAAAGCACTCCCAGGAATTTAATAAAAATATTTTTGTTAACAGTGTTTTTTTAAAACATATAGCCTAATAAATTCGCAAAAAGTATTTGGTAAATATATAACACGCAAAATTTCAGTCCCCTTTCCTGGAAAAAAATTCTGGCTTCGCTCCTGGACATAACTAGACAATGATAACATTAGTGAATACTAAAATGATGGCAGTTGTGTCGTGTGTAGCTACTACGTCAGCTTTCAAAGTTCAAATAATTTAGTGCGCAATAAAAAAACGCAGTCATAGTATTTCAGTTTTTATAATTATAATTTTTTCAACATATTATTTTTTTCTCTTCCCAATACAGGGCCCTTTTATTTACAAATCTTGCTAGGGATGTCCAACCGGCCACGTACCCTTCCCTTACTGGGCCTTACTGTGTTACACAGATGTTGTTCGATTAAAATAGAGGTGTTTTCTGTATGACAGAACTATCTGGGTCCGTCGCTAACACTCAAAATGTTCACCTGAACAAATTGTCTTTTCCACTTGGGCAAAAAAAAAAAGCGGGTAATCCATAAAGAGAGGAATATAAAGTAGTTTTAAAAGTCTATCGAAACTAAAATTATTTCTGAAATAGGGGCTTTAAAACATTGGGTAGACCCCCTGTTAATATATATATATATATATATATATATATATATATATATATATATATATATTCATTATAAAAAGAACTTGTTTTTTAGCATTTTTTGCCAACTTTCTCTCATTATTTTGATCTCTTTTTCAAGAAACAACCTGACGAATTATAATATATTGTAAATTGAATTCAACTTTGTTCTCGGCACATGACAGCTAGCATCCGGGTTATAACCTATTCAAAAGGAGCTATTAGTAAGATAGTTCTTTTTTCGTAACTAGACAGAACATACACGATTACCTTTAGTAAAAAAAATAAAAATACAACAAATCGAAATAAACAATAATAATGAATACATCGCTGTTATATCTTTTGGCAGTCTTAGCTTCTACAGCTGAAGCTGAGTTTACAGGTGAGGTAAATACGTTTTCTTTCCTAGAACAACTATTTTGACCAATATAAATAGGATAATTGATTTTAATTAAACTTTTCCCTTAGGTTCAGCGGCTAAGCTATATGTAACTGAAGTAAGTGGTCGGTTCAGAAATGAGCAAAATCTGAACCAATTAAAAGAGGAAGGTTATTTAACGAATCAAGATTTGATCAAAGCTGAAACACATCCATTAAACAACATACGGGCATTGAACTCTGTAAGTAAGATGTTTACGTTGCATAAAAACAAAATTTCACATAAGAAAATATATTTCACATGTTTTAAATTTTCTAATGTTTTGTTAACATTTAATATTTTTAAAACATTTGACTTGAATTTTAAACACTCTGCTGATTTTATATTTACATTAAAGTCGTCGATTCCTTGGGTGTTCTGATCAATAAAAGAAGGAATTAGTGTGTATGTAAACAAAGGAGTTTTATTTTACATGTACTTATATTATGCACTAAGTTTAGCTTTGTAATGTACCAACATTTAACTTTATGTCGCCTACATAAAAACATAACAAAATTTTGCATTTTATTTTTATGACCTTCAAAACTTTATATGAACTACTAAATATTCCAATATAGTTACAAAAAGTCTACACTTTTACATTATGGTTACAGATAGTCTACATAATTCCGTTTATGTTACAAATAAATCGTATTTGCATTAAATACATGATCATGCGTGTCCATCGTTTTCGATGAGGAGAAGTGTCAGAGAAGTGATTTCTGGTGGGTCGGGGATGGCTGCTGATGCCTATTCTTGCCCGGAAGTATTTGCCACAGTGGGAGCAGAGATCTGCGGCTTGATGGCCGGTAGTAGCGGGGCTGTCTCTGCTGGATTTTCTAAGTTGTCGTTTTTCAGTAGAGACCGTTCGGTTTGTATCTTCGTGAGTCGCTGCTCCAGTTTGGGTCATGTTGCGCCAATAGGATCGTTCCTCGGCTAGACTTTCCCAGTTGTTTGGATCGATTTCAAACTTTCTTAGGGAGGCCTTCAGGGTGTCTTTGAACCTCTTCGTTTGCCCTCCTTGCGAGCGCTTTCCTGCGACTAGTTCGCCATAGATGATCTTCTTGGGTAGACGACCTTCTGGCATGCGCACAACATGGCCTGCTCATCTGCGATGGTCTTTTCCACATTGTTTAGCTTTTGTCCATTAGCAGTGATGGAGGGTTCAATGTGCTCACATCAAGGAGAAGGCTGGTGCAAAACTTCGGTTTTCTTGGTGGAAATAGTTAAACCAAAGTTTGTGTATATCGCCGAAAACTCGTTCAGACTGCGCTGCGTGTCCGTCTCAATGAAGGCTATCAGGAAGTTTTCATCTGCAAACACAATCTTTTATTTGGCCTGCAGTCTCTTCAGATTGAACATCATACCGTCAAAGCGGTACCGGAGTTTGATCCCTACATCACTGTCTTTAAAGGCATCCATCAGCATGGCTGAGAACATACGGCTAAAGAGTGTAGAGGCCAAGACACATCCCTGCTTTACGCCGGTCGTAGCCTGGAAGGGTTCTGAAAAGCTGCCCTGGTCTTGGACTCTGGCAAGCATGCCGTCGTAGAGTTGCTTGACCATTTCAATGAAGGTGTTAAGGCATCCAAATGTGGCCATGATTTTCCAAAGTCCAAGATGGACTTGTATATTTATTATAATGTTTAAAACTTTAACTACTCAAACTATTTAATAATTATTGTATACAAATGTATTTTTACATTGTTTATAAAAATTGCTTATAACCGTCAGTGCTTTATTCAGCTATACTTGTTATCAAAACAATACGTTTTTAAGTCCTATGAATATATGAATTTACCTTAGATAACATTTAACATGCTTTAGACTTTAGACACTTACTGTCTTACTTATGGGTTGGGTCGGTTAATGCTACATTTATTTGTTTTGTCTTTTTTTAATCATCAATTTAGCTCTGTCATCTGGCCTAAGGTAATATCCGTGTTCTTAGTTGTATTTCAAATGCGCTCTGAGCTTACATTATGTTTGTTGGCAGCGCTATACACATATTATTATTATTATATAAAAATTGATGAATAAAAGAAGTAATTGATCTTACATTCATGATCTTAAATACACTATTACTATTATTTTTTTTACTAAAGTATTTTTTCTATATCTAAGCGACATTTTTTTTTAACTCCAGGACTTTACATTGTATTTTGAGGAATGGGCAGCAGAAAAACTAATTCGGCAACAAATATTTGCAGTGAAAGGCAAAGGTGACATATTTGAGGTTCAGCCTTACGACTTTATTCATCCAGAGTCCTTTGTGTAAGTTGATAAAGTAGACAACTCTAGTTCAACAACGGGCTTGCACAACAACAACATATTATGTAGGCTTACATTCAAACCAAAGATTTGCACCAAAACATTTTAAAAAACATTTTGATAACTATTTTTTAATAACCAAACAAAATAAAATTCTTGGGCCGAAAATATTTCAATTTCAATTTGAAATACTTTTATTGGTAATAAACACAATCGTACGCTTAATGATATCGATTACAAACTTTCTTACTCATTGTAACAATTGTACTGACTTATACTTAGATAAAATACATGAACGATATTTAAAGATGACAGTATTTAAAGATTTCACTGTTAGCAGACACGTTAAAATATTTAAACCCGATATATACGGTGAAAGATTGTATTATAGTAAACATTTTCTAGAAACGTGTAGGCTTGTATATGTAATAAAACGTTAGAGTGCCATAAATTAAAAGTATAGAAAAAAACCGTGTTAATAAAAATGTCTTCGATACGCTGGTGGAAAAAGTCGATCATATCTCAGATGTAAGACAACATCTACATATTGTCTACATCAATATCTATATGTCAATATCTACAGATTGGAGATAGGGATCGAAGTAAAACAGAACCGAACCCACCGAACTCGAACCCGAATTGACAACGACTTATCCCAAACTCTGATGGCGAACCTGAACTTCAAATTAACTTAATAAGAACGGAACCGAACGACTTTATCACTAACGTTTAAAAAAACAACAACATAAATAAATTCAATTTTTTTCTACCTCACTATCGCTTGTACTCTAGAACTATTTATATTTGTTTTTAATGTACTAAAACAATATAATTCGTTTGAATCACATTGCCTATCCAAAGACTTAAATGCTTATGTAATACATAAATGCGTTTTCAAAAGAAGAAATGTTGTTTAGTAAAACCTCTTCTGTCGACGCAAATCGCGATTGCCTCAACATCCCCTCCGTCGTTTCTTCTTTGATCTTCTCCAATTAATTTTCATCTCCTCTCCTCACTGACCATCTATTTTTTTTCCACACAAAATACAGATGTATTTTCTTTTGCTTACTTTTAAATATGCATACTTTAGTAAAATATAGAATATGCAGCATCTGTATGGGACCTATCAACTAAAGAAAAAACATTTAAAAATGAGATCGAATTCAAAAAACGAGCTGCAAGGTTCATAACTAGTGAATCTTCCCAATTAACAAGAGTAACACTATAAGTCAAATCACTTAAGCTAAAAACACTAGAGGACAGAAGGGTTAAGAGTAAAGTAGTAATAATACATAAGGCATTAAACTCCAATTTAGAAATACAACCCAATAACAACATGTTGCAAAGCTTAGATAAACACAAAGACAAAAACACATTCTGAAAACACTTTTCTTGTCCCTTATGCGAGAACAAATGCATTAAAGTACTCTTTCTTCCCGAGTGGCATTCGGGCATGAACAAACCAGGAAAACCAGTAACCTAACATCATTTAAAACATTAATAAAAATGCAAGACTAGACTGGGACCACTGACGAGCGTAGGACGTAATAATCTTCTTTATAGAAGGAGCGTCTGTAGTGTAAACGATAAGATAATATTAATAGCTTAGACTTAATGTGGATAAAAATGAACAACAGAGGAACGGAAAGCGCAAAGTCTTTCTCAGGCTAACTCTGTGTATCCTGCACTTAAATGTCAAAGGGGCAAAAAAAATGTTTATTGTACACATAATTCCTTATTTACAGCAATCACTGCAGGGCTGATGTCAATCACACCAAAGTTTCATATATAATTTTGTTAGGCCAGTGGTTCTTAACCTTTTGAAGTCAGGGAGCACTTTTGATCATGAAAAATATTTGGGGAGCACCAAAATCAAGGAGTAAAAAAAACGAACAAATACACATACGTACGACTTTTATTGAAAATAAAAGATTATAATTATAACATAAGAGTTTAAAATTATAACATGACAAACAAATTTTTAATAAACATAAATTGAATAAGTAAAAAAAATAACATTGCGCAAAATTTAATTCAGAAAAATAAAACGATTTAATGTGAAACCTGAGCTTGACGGTTTTTACAAATTTCAGTGATATTAGGCCTAATGTTAGAAATAGCTACCCTCAATTCTTCATCCAAATTAGTAAGTGTTGCTCGTTTTTTAGTTTTTATGTTGGTGACTATGGAGAAACCGAGCTCACACAATTATGATGTTGAAAATTGCAACAAGATTTTAAGTGCCTTCATGGAGAGAGCTGAGTATTCTTCTTGCACAAAGATCCAAAATTCCTCCAGAACCCTTTCGGAAAATTTTATTTTAAGTGTACGATCCGATGATAGGTTGATTAACTTCTTCTTCTTGGTATGACAACTTACTATTTGATATATCAACCGTGGCAAAGGGATTACGTATCCAGTCATATGTTTCTACGTTTATTGATGTAATATAAAATTCAATCTTTTCTTCTAATAAAGTTAAATGCTCTGTTACTGCTGAAATAATTTCGTCGGTAGTGTTATCATTAAGAGAAGGAAAGATATCTACTTTTTTTTTCTCCAACAAACGATTTTTCCAAAAAATAACTTTTTTTCCGAAAGGCTGTCAATTTGTCGGTCGAGGTTGAAAAAAAAATATTTTATTCCTTGAAGGCTGGTATTAACACAATTTAAATAATATATAATATCAGCTAAATGTGCCAATTTAGCACACCAAATGTCATTTTGAAGATATTCCACAAAATCATCCATATATTCATTTTGGAAAAAGGTCATCAATTTATCCTTCAGTTATAAGAAACAACGTAACACTTTTTCTCTGGATAACCATCTCACTTCAGAATGCAAAAGCAAAGATTCGTACTTGGCTTCCATAGAGATGCAAAGATTTTTAAAGACGCGTATTTTCAATTTTATGAAGTTTACCATGTTTACAACTTTGTCTAGCACAGGTTTTAATGCTACTGGTAATGTTTTGGACACCAAAGATTCTCTGTGCAAAAAACAGTGAGTAGATATAATATTGGCGTTTCTTTTCTTGGCGAGAGCCACAAACCCCTTTAATGAGCCTACCATTGATGGAGCACCGTCCGTACAAATTCCCACACACAACTCCCATGATTTTTTGAATTGTTCGAAATAGGAAGAAATAGAATCAAAGACATCTTGTCCTGTCGAACGTTCGGTAAGCTCAAGACAGTATAGAAATTGATTCACTATTTCGTTTTCATGAATGAAACGAACGAACCCTAGTATATGAGCTTTTCCACTTATGTCAGTGGACTCGTCAATTTGCAGAGCAAAATGTCGTTTGGAAAGCTTATCGGCAACTTTTTTCACGATATCATCCGACATATTTTTAATTCTATTTTTTATTGTATCATTTGAACGAGGAATTTTCATTAGGCCTATTTCCTTTGTTGCTTCATCGCCAAACATAATTTTAACCATTTTACAACATGCAGGTATAGTTAAAGACTATGCTATAGTATGTGGTTTTAACTGAACAGCAATCATTTCAGCAACCTTATATGACGCCAATTGTGCCTTATCGGAAATTTTCACAGTTTTTTCAAAATATTTTACTTGTTTAGCTTGCGTATCTAACAATCGTTTGAAATAATCTTTAGTTTTTGTAGCAAGGTTGGCGTGATTTGTAGAAAAGTGACTTTTCAACTTGGTAGGAACCATCGCGCTGTTGGATAATTTTTCTCCACATACAATACATTGTCGAATGTGATATTCTTCCTGACAAATGTACGTAAATCCAAAACTGATCGAACGATCGCGTAACACGAGGGAGAACGGAAATTTACTGACCCGTTTTGAAAGCCGCTGCCAAACGACCCAACCCCCCACTATTCAAACACACAAAACACTTTTTGAGATACATGAGTTTAAAAGTTAAATATTTTGTTAGATAAAGGCTTCAACTTTAATCACATATAAATTTTATTTATGTAGCATTAGTAAAAGTAAGTCAAAACTTTGTTACAAAAACAGTAAAAATAGGCAAAAAGGCCGATTTTTCCCCGTTTGGACTACCTATTATAAGCATTTGTTCAGCTCAATCAGATAGAGTAAGTGAGTGAATATTAAATTTTGAGTTTCATAATTTCGCGGAGCACTTGCAACTACCTCGCGGAGCACCAGTGCTCCGCGGAGCACCGGTTAAGAACCACTGTGTTAGGCTAAGGAGCCAACGACATATCTATATATATATACGCCAATCTTTGATCTCTCCCTGTCTGCAAGTCTATATATTTACAAGCTAAATTTCCCGGCGTTGCCCGGGTGAAAAAAAAAACATGACTGTATAAGGTGCAGATAACACATTTATAAACTACATGTTCATGGGTTATATCTTGTCTTTCCCATTATACAATAATTTCCAGTCTCTTCGGATTATTTATTATATTTAATGAAATAGTATTTTACCTTTGCTTATGCTGTCTGACATCGACAGATGAATTAAACAACACTTTCAATTTATAATTAAATGAAAGAAACACTCCTCTGTAGCATATTATATTTAATTCACATAAATCACAATTAACGTTTCACATCAATGAAATACTATTACAAATCCAAGAAATATGTTAAATTCTTCTGAGTCCATCCTAAATATAAATATACATCTATACGTTTCAAGATGCTGTGGGAGACTAAATTAAACCGCGTGTTTGATCATGTGACCACTTCCGTTTTACCAAGCGAGATTCTATGTTTTATTCAATACCCAATTCTAGTTTTATCTATGTTGTATAACTCTTACTGGTCTTAATATTACAATTGATTTACATGAGTCATTTCCCTTGCATAATATTACATATCACTACACTGAAAGAAAGCTATAAATCTTATATTTAAAGTATTTTTTTTACTGATTACTTTTAGGAAAGTACAAAAAATATTGTAATCGGGTAAAAAATAGGCAAGTATTTTTATGTAACAGAATCTAAATAACAAAATCATTGTAGATTTGCAATGTCTTTTGTTTTACAAAATTGTCAAAAAAAATTGTCCAAAAAAATTGTCCAAAAAAATATATAGTCTAACTATAAAATCGAACTCGCGTCGGCCATATAGCAGTCCGCTACGTTTACAACTGAGCTATCGAAGACACACGTACGATTAAAAATTATTAGACAGTATATAGGGATAGGCATAAATAGGTCAGTTACACAAACTCACGTGACCGTATGGGGACAAACTGTCTCATTTTCTATATTTATATAGATATCTATATGTAAATCTATAACGAATATATAAAATATTTTTTTTCAGACCTGGAACTTTTAACACTTCCAGTCTTGAAAGTTTAACATTGAATGATATAACGTCTAGAGAGGCGTGCAAATCAATCTTTGTTAGGACTGGTGAAACAACTCTAGTAGCTGATTGGGCAAATTGTAACAAAAATGTATGTACACTTTTTTTTTGTCATCCATTTTCTTCAATAAACAATGTTGTCTTCTTGAGTTCTGAATGCATTTCACAATGTCAATAATTAGTAAATACTTGAACAAGAAAAGCTTAATAATGTAAATTTAGTATTAAATTACTGTGTGCATAATTTGGCACTAGGCCCTACACATTTCAAATTTCATCTTACATATCTGCATTTGGGTATCAAAACTAACAACCCACTTAGCGTTTTATGCTAAGAGACAAGACACTGTCAAGAAAATGAAATCTTCATCAAGATAGAGAGAGGAGATATTTTTAGATATTTACAAACCATTAAAATGAGAGTCGCAGCTCGCCAGTTATACTTTCTTAATTACATTTTTCTTTTTAAATCTCTTTCTATCACTTTTCTCTCATTCGTTCTGTCTCATTTCTCTTTCATTCATTTCACTATCATTGTATGTTGTGTGTTTAGTTTGTGTATGTTCTATTTTTCGTATGCTCTATATTTGTGAATGTTGTTTAAGAACTTAAAGTGTTAGTTTTAAGTACATTTGTATAGTCCTGGTATGTTAAAGGCATAATTTGTGTATAACCTATATAGACCTTTTTACTTTGACCCCGGAAAAGGGGCGTGGCCTTGAGACTCACTGACATATATTTCTTTTGGGGGCACAAAGATTTTTGTTTCTTCTTTCCATATAGTATTTTACTAAGGGCGTTGGTTTTTTTTAATGTTATTATAATTGTTTTTTAACTTTAAACCATAAAAACACATGGAGACCTTAAACTAAGAACCTAGGAAGGGAATTGTTAAAAAAAAACGTTTAGAGCTTCTTTTTTTTTTAAGAACAAATTTTTTTAGACCTGGTCTCTATGCTTTGGACCTTAATATTATGGTCAATTCTATCGTGATCACTGTGTCATTACTTTTTGTTCGAGTGTCTTCAATGTTAATAAAAATTACGTTTAGAACTAGTTTTGTATCGAAAAAAAAAATTAGGCCTATAATGCTTTTATTACTGTCGGCTATTCAAGCTATTGCTTAACTTAGCCCTACACTAGACCTAGATCGTCCGTTTTGATTAATAAAAAGGCAAATATAATTCTAGATATATTTAAGATTGATAGAGACAGAGGCAAGAGCCGATTTGATGAATCTTCACGAATATACAAACCATAACCATAGCAAATATTATGTTAATTAAACTGAAAAAAAATATTGTTCGTAGGAAGAGGCTAATATATATAGGCCTATATCGTATAGTCGGTCCTATGACCGTATGTCGAAATAGGCCTATGTTTTTCATATTGAATATGATAGGCCTATAAATATTCGTGCATGAAATATTGTTCAATAATTTTAATAGGCCTATAACGAAAAATTCATGAAGAAAACACGCATCAGTTTGCAAATATCAAATATAGGCTATAGCATAACCTACCTTTATATATGTTTAATTATTTCATGCAATCGGTTAATCAACACTTTTCTAAAAATCAAATAAATGGTACGACTATAATCTATATATAATGGCATATATGACATAGGCCTACTATATATTCTATATAATTTAATTTGGCTTAGCTCTATGCCTTAAAATTAGCCTTATGGTCCTAATATGGCATATAGAATATAGGTTACATTTATATAAGCAAAGGCCTTTTTTTCTATATTTAATATTGTGACATAGCTTAATAGTTAATAGGCCTAAATTAGGTCTATTATAGGCCTAGGCCTATAGTCTATAATGTAGTAGCCTAAATAGTTTGAGCTTAAACCGTTTAAATTATAGCCTAGGCTATATAAATAGACTATAATATATAGGCCTACACTATAATTATATAAAGTTAGCTAGCCTATCTGACAGGCCGATTTGATATATAGAGCAATAGGCCTTCTTCATTATATAATAGGGCCTATAATCCTATATTCCTATATATTTATAATTTATATATATATATATAGGCCTATAGCTATGTTTATACTGCTCTGGTTCTAGCAGGCTCTATGGTAGTCTATAGAACTATAGGTACTAGGCCTATATTATTAGATGAGCTAAGTCTAAGTCTAGTCTATTAAGCTAGGTAGGCCTATTAACTATTATAAGACAGTATCAGTAAGAAAAAGTAAAAATTAGGCATACAACGATTTATATTGCAACATATAAGTAGGCTATAAGAAAGTAATGCAAAATTAGTGTTGAGACTTCTACACAAACAAAGCTTTATAACTATCTAAAATACTATTTATTGTAGCCTATGTTTTATTTTATAAGACGAGTTACTGACACATCGATTGCTCGGTACATTAACTGGGTCTGGGTAACCATAGTCGCCATAGAGACGCTTCGTAAGCCTAGAATGTATAATAAATGTTTTTTTTGTTAAAAACTGGTTCAAAATGTAAAAAAAAGGTACAGCTGGCTCCCTGGCTTCTCGGTATACAGTTTTTATGAAGTCATTATTTTTTTTAATGAACAACCCATAAATACGCCTAAAAACCACTAGGCCCCCAGTTAAATAACAAAGGCGAAAACAAACAGCTGACTCTTTCTGCCCCATAAATACGCCTAAAAACCACTAGGCCCCCAGTTAAATAACAAAGGCGAAAACAAACAGCTGACTCTTTCTGCCCCCCACCGAGTGCCCAGACCTTGACCTTTTTTTTGGAATAATTAACAAAATGAAAAGGTCTATATATTATATATATGTATAAGCATTGTTAGGAACTTAGGCTATATTAAATGGAAAGTGCACTAGACACTGAAGTGTCGCTGTCCGTTGTTGTCCAAGGAGACCTGTAAACTATTATATTAAATTCAAACAAATTGTGCTGGCTAACCATGTACAACTCGAGTTAATGGCACGCTGTAAAGTCAAACTTCTAAAGTTTAACTTTTTGACCTCTCGTGTAAAAACGCGATATTTATGTTGGCTTATTTGAATTAATTGAAAACTTTGACCTCATGGGGTCCAGCCCTTGGTTATTTCTTTAGTTGCTCTTGTCTAGTGACGATGTCTTTTTTAGAGTTGCTTTCTTTTTTTGTATGTAATAAATTAAAGTTTTAAGATTATTAAAGTTTATAATGTTTCTGCAACTTCTTGTTCAAATAGCTGAGAATAGTGAATGATTTCAAGGTAATTAAATAGCAATAATTAAATACAGTTGGGGACCTTAGACACGATTGTAGGCCTATCTAATGTCATGTATTTCGACTGGGCTTTAAAAACATCAAAAGTGAATTTCAACAAAGAAAATGTCTAAAGGAAACATAACAGTATATTGATTCAGATTATATATATATTTTTTGTTTTGTGTGCATTGTTTTTTTAATGTTTTTTTTTGTGTGCAAATGTCTTAATTTACTCAAATTAAATATGTTATTTTTCTTTCTACAGTTGATAGTGAGATCCATGATGACATTTAATTGCCATTCAGCAACAGCTTTCGTTGACAATAAGAATTTACCAGAATCATCAAGTAAAATTCCATATAATTCATTCAAAGTTGAAAGGTATGTATTCACAAAAAGAAAAAAAATATTTATACAAGTTATGCGTTTTATTATGTATTATGTATATTTGTATAAACAATACAATCTAAATTGTCTATTTTTTTCAGCTTCCCTGTACCTGCTTCAATTATGCCAGACTATGATGTTTATAAATATTTATGTAATTATTAAAGAGAAGTAAATACATATTATTATCAAACATTATTTTTCGTGGTTTGTTTATTTTAAAGTCTTAGATTGACTTTCTGAATACTCGTGGAAAAAAAAAGAAAGAAAAAATTCATTTTGGAGACAAATCGGACTAAGAAAATGTTCTTACCTCGTTTGGTCTATTTAGTTCGTGTTTATAGTTTGTAGACTTAGTTTGTGTTTAGAGTTTGTAGTCTTAGTTCGTTTTAAAGGCTTTGTAGACTCAATTCGTGTTTAGAGTTTGCACAGTTAGAGTTCTTGCACAGCACATGCAGATTTTGCCAGCCATAAAAAACTGCACCTTCGCCGTTTAGCGAGCCATGTTGATTACAAACACGCACACACAAGCGATACAGAAAGTTGAAATATAGAAGACATAGTCAAAGATAAATTTAAATAAGATTTACATGTGTATGAATGAGCCCTAAATGATCATTACATGGTGAAGTCCTAAAAAAAAACAAAAAAAAACTCGTTGATTTTCACTGAGAGGACCCAAAATTAACTAAATTATCATGAATTTGGAATGAAAACATAATTATATACATCCGTGAATGCTGCATGTTGCACAACGGAGTAGAATATTAGTGCTAGTATGCACTAACATGGTCAAAGGGAAATGACTCAGTAAATAGTCAATAGTCAATAGTATAGTACAAGAGTTATGGGGACTGGGAAGAATGTGAATATCACAATCTAGTTTGTTCTACTGCGTCGTAGCTATATAAAGCATGATTTGCACGTTTTACATGTCTCAGTCTGATCACGGGGTTTTACATGTCTCAGTCTGATCACGGGGGTAAAGGACCGGAGAATAAGCAGTCGACTCAAATATCTAGAAGCGTATAGACGCATACGTTAGACTCGGAAATATACCACATTTTATCAGAATACTATTTCATTTCTTGGACTTATATTATATTATATTATTCATTGGATATTATATGTGACTGTGATTTAATGTGATTAAATATATTTGTGCTGCAGAAGAGCGTTGTCAGATCACTTGTGATTATAGATATTTTATTGAGTTCTTGAGGAAGGTATAAATTACTAGTTTAATGAACTGAACATTGTTGTTCAATGGGGATAAAGCAAACACCTCATTAACAGCTGGTGGCAGCCTGGTAAAAAGAAGAGATTATGGTGCAGCGAGTGCTGGCGATTGAAAAAATCATTATCGAGTCGTAAATTTGACATTTTTATAAACCATACCATATGGTCTGAGCAGCATACCAGTTTTTAACTGAAGTCTGAGTCCGACATAAATAAATATACTAATTTTTCATCTGAGCAACATATTAGCTCTATGATTTCAAGAGAAAATTCATGGATTGAATTTTTCTTAATGTAGTACAAATGGATAAAAAAATGTACTAATATATCTAAAGGAATACACCGGACATAATTTTCGGAACCGGATGTAAAGTAAAAAAAGATCATGTTGACAACTAATAAATATTCAATGTGGTTTATTATTGTCATCGGAAGAACATTTTACTTGACAATATAAACATTCTATATTATAAACCTTGGCAAGTAATGAACTGATGCAGGTTGGTGAACATTAATAACGAAACTCTTCCTGTCGTAACTAAATTCGTGATGTTGACATGTTCTCTACATGTTGAAGCCTAAGACTACCAATACTCGTTTCAATCCTGAACTATCTGATGTGCTGACCGAATCTGAGGTGTACCGAAACTATCTGATGTGCTAACCGAATATGAAGTGTACCGAAACTATCTGATGTGCTTACCGAATCTGAAGTGTACCGAAACTATCTGATGTGCTTACCGAAACTATACCGAATCTGAATTTAAGAAAAACTATTGACTTTAAAGTTAAATATTAATATGTGTACCAAAAGACTTTTGACATTTATAATGGTATACATTTTTTTAATTCTGGGTTTTATTTAACCTAAATCTGGATTATTCTCAAGAAACTTCAAATTATTGTGATTTCATACTGGATTATTAGTTAAGTAATTGTGTATTTCGAACAAGGATTTACAAACACTTTAATTACTTCTCATTTTCTCAAACTTAATAATCCTAGTGTTTATTATTATGCATTATTATGTTAAATGATTCTTTGATAGGGTAATTTCTGTTAGCTGTATTGACTTGTTTGTTTTTGTTCAAATATTGAAGTAAAATTATTGTCTTTGTCAATGTTGATAAATATTGTGATTCTAGTGTAAACATTTCCTCTATTACTGTTGTCCATGCAGCATTTGTGTCCTTAATTAAGATTGTGTTGTGTTTCATTTATTTTAGTTATACATAATTGTTGTGTTGTGTTTCATTTATTTTAGTTATACATAATTGTTGTTTTGTTTTGTTTTGTTTTTTAAATATAATTAATATTATTGGTTCAAGATAACCACTATTATTTCTGATAGATTCTTGATAGTAACAATAACTATCAATTGTTTATAAATATAATTTATGCAATGGTAAATATTTATGTACACACTATAGAAAATAGTAAATAAGGCATTTTTACAAATATAATAATTGACAATAGTCAACATTTACATACAAGTAAAGTAAATTATACACTATAGAAAATAGTAAATAGTAAATTACACACTATAGAAAATAGTAAATAATGCATTTTTACAAATATAATAATTGACAATAGTCAACATATACATATAAGTAAAGTAAATTGAAAAATAAGAAGAGAAAATAATTTATCAATCAAAATATTATGCTTTGCATTGTTCCAATTCCAAAATGCTTTCAATTATAATAGCATAGTGAATAGAAATAATAGTATTGCAAGTGTTTAGCTTCAACTTAATAATACATGGTCTACATAATAATTATAAGAATTACATTGTGAATGTACACTCTATAAATAATAATAAATAATAGCATTGTCCTGTACAAAATAATAATTTATTGTTAATGATCAAGAATTAAATATGGATGTAAAAGTTAAATTAATGTATGAAGAAGCTAAAGCTTTAGCTAAGGAATTTGAAATAACAGAAAAAAAAGAATTGCAAGAATTTATAGAAAAGAAAATAAAAGAATTAAAAAAGGAATTATCTGATAAAGAAAGAGATGAGCGTGCAGAAAGTAGGTCACATGAACTTAAACAAAAAGAATTAGACAATGAACTTAAACAAAAAGAATTAGAATTAGAACTTAAACAAAAAGAAATACAATTAAAACTAGACCATGAATTAGAACTAGCTAAATTGCAACAAACTAAGGTTGAGCATTCAACTAATTCATCTAATAAACATGGCGTTAGATTTAAAATGCCACCATTTGATGGAAAAGAAAAAATTTTAGATTTTTTAACTCTCTTTGAAACAACATGTAAAGGGTATAACATTCCGCAATCGGAATGGTATATTCATTTAATTCCTCAATTGAAAGACAAAGGAAGGGAAGCATTAGCTCATATTGATAAAGAGATTACTGATTACACAATAATTAGAGAACAGTTGATAAAATTTTTTATCCATTCAGAGGACTATTATAGACAAAAATTTCATTCTTTTTTATTAACTGATAAAATAGAACCAAGAGCCTTTGTCTCTGAAGTGAAATCATTCTTATTAACTTGGTTAGAACTAATCAAAATAGACACAAAAAACCCCAATGAAATTATTGAGATGGTAGTAGTAGATAAAGTGTTACAAATGGCTTCCAAACCTTTGTTTACACATATTATGGAGAGGAAAGTAAGAAATATTGAAAATTTAATAGATGCTATCTCCAATTTTAAAGATAGTAATCCCAATGTAGAACTTACTAAACAGACTCAAACAGTAAATACCATGCAAAATAGAAGACATAGGAGCTATTCACCTCCTAGAACAAATAGTCAATATGGTAGAAGACAAAACTATGGTAATGAAACAAATACAAACAGACAAAATCTTAGATGTCAATTTTGTAATCGTTATGGACATATAGACAGATTTTGTGGTTTCAGAATAAAACATTTAAGTAACAGGTATAGACAAAATGAATATAGCCAAAATAATCAAAATTTTCAAAATAAAAACTTTACAAGACAGAATTTTCCACAAGGAAATCAAAACTTTACAAGACGGAATTTTCCACAAGGAAATCAAAATCAAAACTTTACGAGACGGAATTTTACACAAGGAAATTCTACAAATCAGCATGTTACCAATCCAAATTCTGAAAATCAAAATTTTCAGAATAGAAATAAAGGCAATACAAATAATCCTACTACTCACAGAAACAATTTAATATTTGAGAATAAAGGTCAACTGATCTTATTCCCTGCATATGTTGAGGGAATACGTACCTATTGTCTAAGGGATACTGGGTCATCTCTCACTTGTGTAGATGAGAGGATTATTCCTCCTCATAAAGCCAAAAATATCTTAAGGATAGAAACAATTAAACTAGGTAATGGATCTATGGTTAGTTGTCCAATCACTACCATACAAATTGATACTCCTTGGCTTACAGGATATACTGAAGCAGCCATTTTAAAAAATTGTGTTGCTCCCCTAATAATAGGTAATACATATGGAGTCAAACAGGACAATAGTTTTGAAATATTTCAACAATGGATGGATCTTAAATCCACAGATTTAAACTTAAAACCTGTAATTTTGTTAGAAAATAATCAACTGGGAGATTTATCACAAGATGAATTCGGCCCTGCCTTGCAAACTGTCAGTTTTTTACAAACACTAGGCAAGTCAGACAGTAGCATTATTAATGACACACCTAATATAGATATACCTATAAACAAAGTGAAAGAAAATCTAATGCCTAAATGGAATGGTACAGAGAAATTGAATCAATATATTGAAAGGTTTGAAGAACAATGTGAAATAAATAATATACCTAAACAATTGCATGCCATATCACTGTGCAAACATTTAGAAAATCACAAAGCAATATACAATATTGCAGAGAAAGAAATCAATGACTTTCAAACATTGAAAACAAACATTTTAGCATATATTGATACTACTCAAAAGAAAACTGAAACACAAATGAAAAAACGTGAACAGATTAGCTTAAATAGTATGCCTTTTGATGAACAAACTTTAAAAAATGAACAAAAACAAGATGAGTATATAAACAAAATTGTGTCACAACTTGGTAAAGAAAATTTTAAACAAGGACAAATGAAATTAATTAATGGAATTCTTTGTAGGATAGAAACAAAAACTAATATAACTCAAATAGTTGTGCCAAAATCTTTGACAGTGCAAATAATGAAAATTTCGCATGATAATGCATTAGCAGGTCACTTAAATAAAAAAAAAACTTGTAACAAAATCAAAAACAACTTCTGGTGGCCCAATTTAGAAAAGGATTTGAAAACGTTCATAAAAAGTTGTTCAACATGTCTGCTACATAATCAGAAAAATTCAAAACATAAAGCACCTTTACAAAAAACAGATACTGTAGACAAACCTTTTGTAAAGATAGCCATTGATATTATTGGACCTATGAAAGAAGCTAGGAATTCAAAAGCAAAATTTGCATTAACACTCATAGATATGGGTAGTAGATGGGTGGAAGTAATCCCTCTAAGAGAAATAACCGCAGATAGAGTATGTAACTCACTATTGCCAATATTCTGCAGATTTGGATTTCCTAAAACTATATTAAGTGATAATGGTACCCAATTCAAATCCAAATTGACTCAAGCTTTTACTAAAATGCTCAACATAACACAAATTTTTAGTTCAATCTACCACCCAGAGTCAAACGGTATGGTTGAAAGGGCAAATCAAACTATAAAACAAATGTTAGCTAAGGTTTGCGAAGAACACCCTTATGAATGGGATGAATTCCTACCAGCCATTCTCTTTGCTTATAGACAGGCAAAGCATGAAAGCACTGGTTACTCACCTTTTGAGTTAATCTTTGGTAGAAATGCCAATGGTCCATTAGAGAATTTTAAAGCAGAATTACTAAAAATCAAAGAAACAAAAATGTCACCTTTTGATCTAATAAATAAGACAGAAAAACATATGCAAACAGCATATCAATTTGCTGTGGAAAAAAACCAAGAAATTAAAGAAAAAACCATACTTAGAGAAAACATGAATAAAAACTTAAGAAAGTTAGAAATAGGAAACAAAGTACTTGTATATTTACCCATTGGTTCTGGTAATACTATGCAATGGAAAGGTCCTTATGACATTATACATAAATTGTCAGATGTTACATATAAAATTGACATAAATGGTAGTGAAAAAATTGTTCACATCAACAATTTAAGACATTATGAAGAAAGCAATATAGTTGATACTACATCAAAAACTAATGACAAAATAGAAAACAACAATGTTATCATCGTTGAAGATGAAAATATTAAAGACATTCCAAGTAATGTTAACTACTTGTGTGGCATGACCGCCAATACAACTAATGAATTAGAGCAAATTAACTTAGATCATATTCAAAGTGTAGAAACTAAAAATAAAATTGTGAAAATATTAAACAAATTTAAAGATACAATCACAGAAACACCTGGTTTGACTAATGTCATTGAACATAGAATAGAATTAACTGACAAAAAAGAGTTTAGATCAAAAGCTTATAGAATTCCACAAATGCTAGTTGACAAAGTGGATAAAGAATTGGACCAATTAATTGAAAATAAGATTATAAACAAATCTATGTCTCAATACTCTTCACCAATGGTAATAGTAAGAAAAAAAAATGGTTCAATTAGACTTTGCTGTGACTATCGCAAATTAAATAAAATCACAAAAATTGATCAAGAAGGGTTACCTAACATAGACAATATCATCAATACTATGGCAACTGGGAAAATATTTTCCACTATAGACTTGACCAGAGGTTTTTGGCAAGTACCTCTAGATAAAAATTCTAAAGATTACGCAGCTTTTATCACACATAGAGGTGTGTTTAACTGGAATGTAATGCCATTTGGTCTCATAAATAGTACTGCAACTTTCACTAAATTAATGAGAAAAATTCTTCCTCAAAGAAACAACATAATTCACTATGTGGATGATGTATGTATATATACAGAAACTTGGGATGAACACTTGACTATTTTAGAAGAAGTCTTACAAATACTAAAAGATAACAATTTAACTGTATCCCCAACTAAATTAAAGATAGGACAAACAGAAATTGAATTCCTGGGACATACATTTTCTAATGGCCAAGTCAAGCCAACAGAACAATTACACAAAAAGATCTTAGAAATAAAGACACCTAAAACTAAGAAAGAAGTTAGAGCACTCTTAGGTTTATTCAATTATTACAGCAAGTTTATTCCAAAATACAGTCAAATAGTTAGACCTATCATAGATCTTACAAAAAAATTTCAACCAAATTATGTAAATTGGAATAATGAATGTGAACAATCATTCAGACAACTAGTTAATGAGTTTTCTAAAGAACCAATTCTGGAAACTATTCAGAAAAATGATGACATTATTTTAGCCTGTGATGCCTCAAAAATAGGACTAGGTGCTTGTATTTTTAAGAAAGTAATGATAGATTCAGAAATGGTGTACAAACCAGCATTCTATATAAGCCGTGCATTAACTAATAGTGAAAAAAATTTCAGTATATTGGAATTGGAAGGTTTATGCATAGCTTATGCGGTATTGAAATTTCAATACTATTTGTTAGGACGTAAGTTTACAATTCTCACAGATCACAAACCATTAGTAAATTTTAATGTGTCAAATGTAAATAACAAACGCATAAACAAATATGCATTATTACTATCTGATTATCAGTTTCAGATCAAAAGCATAGTTGGAAAAGATAATCATTTGCCAGATGTGTTATCAAGATTATCCATTTATATCCCAGATATTGAATAGACAATACTGAAAGATAATTGTCTAGGACTAATGTAAAACTTGAGACTTCAGATTTTTGGTCTCATAGTTAATAAGATGGTGTATAACTTCTGTAAGACACCGATGTAAATTGTTTTTATGATGATTATTTATGTTTTTATGATGATTATTTATGTTTTTTGTACTATGATTACATGAATATTACATGACTTAATTAGATACGTTAACTATTGATATGCAACTGATTTTGTAACAATAATTTATGTTCCCTATATATGTAATTATGCAAAAATAATAATGAATTATTATTTTTTTCCGGGAGGGGTGAGTAATGCTAGTATGCACTAACATGGTCAAAGGGAAATGACTCAGTAAATAGTCAATAGTCAATAGTATAGTACAAGAGTTATGGGGACTGGGAAGAATGTGAATATCACAATCTAGTTTGTTCTACTGCGTCGTAGCTATATAAAGCATGATTTGCACGTTTTACATGTCTCAGTCTGATCACGGGGTTTTACATGTCTCAGTCTGATCACGGGGGTAAAGGACCGGAGAATAAGCAGTCGACTCAAATATCTAGAAGCGTATAGACGCATACGTTAGACTCGGAAATATACCACATTTTATCAGAATACTATTTCATTTCTTGGACTTATATTATATTATATTATTCATTGGATATTATATGTGACTGTGATTTAATGTGATTAAATATATTTGTGCTTCAGAAGAGCGTTGTCAGATCACTTGTGATTATAGATATTTTATTGAGTTCTTGAGGAAGGTATAAATTACTAGTTTAATGAACTGAACATTGTTGTTCAATGGGGATAAAGCAAACACCTCATTAACAATTAGAAAAAATGAAAATATAAAAAAAAGATACGTTTATCGATCTGTTTGTTGGTTCGGTACGTTCAGCCGCAGTTCAGCGTCTGTGGGGAAAACCAACGTTTGCATTTAATGTACCTGCGACTCGTGTTAATAGTAACCAAACAATTGCGTTTGTTGTTGTCTGTGCTTGCGTCGCCAGCGATATTCCGGATTTGAAAAAAAAACAAAAAAACAATTCGCCTATTTTTTTTTTGGAAAGCATTTGTTGTTAAGGAATTGTTTTGTGCGAATCAAAAATTATTTTTTAATATTTATCCGAACTAATTATATTTTCAAAAACTAATTTGAAAAAAATCTTGGTACAGAATATTTGAATAATTTCCTCCCAACAACTCGGTTTCAAAATTGAAAACCGGATATATATATATATATAATATATGTATAGGCCTATATATATACATATGAGTGTGTGTTTTTGTGTATATTATAGATCATTTTGTTTATATATATATATATGTGAGTATATAGATACATGTATTATGAAGATCTATGTGTATATAGTTCTCTGTTTGTAAACATGTATGTATTACTTAGATATTTGTGTATAGACATAATAAATATGTGTGTTTGAAGATCTATGTACTATTTAGATCTGGTGTACAGATCTGTATTTTTAAAGATCTATGTATTTATGAGATCTGTGAGTATAAATATGTTCGTGTGTAGATCTCTTTATTAACCCTATATGGATATATGTATTATATAGATCTCTCTGTGTGTATAGATTTTTGTGTATAAATCAAAGTATTATAAAGATCTGCGTGTGTTACACAGAGCATCACGTTTCTGCACGAAGAGTTGTTATTTTGACAGGTCGTTGTACTACATGTAGGTCAAAATGGATGCAAAGCCTAACAACTTCGCAGGGATAGATTTAGCATCGTTAAGAAAATATTTTTTAGCTACTTCTAGAAAACTAACAACAAAAGCCTAAAATTCGCTCCTAAGAATATCTACATTTGGTTTTACTGTAATTTTTAGATTTTAAGTGTGTTCTATTTTGCAATCTGTTTATATATATGTATATATATATATATATATATATATATATATATATATATATATATATATATATATATATATATATATGTATATTACACCGTGAGTCAAGTGCCAGTGCTTACAGATATACATTTTGTAGACCATTGGTTCGAATTCATGTCCCTGAATATATCCTGTTCTAAAATGGTATCTTGCGTAAGTTAGAGAAAAATATGGACAGCAGGCCAACGTTTTAGCCACCCAGTCCCCTTGTTTGCCACGATCAAGGAAACTGGTAAACGTCTCTACACTATCCTCCAAGAACTAACATTGCCTGAAAGTGTTACTTAAATCTTTGCTATTTTTTTTTCAGTGTACATTCAATTCAATTCAATTCAATTTTATTCAGTCAATGCGTTTTACATCGAAAATATGTGATGTTGAATGTGACATCTACAAAAAAGAAAATTACATTACAATAATAGTAAGACACAACAATGAAAATTAATGAAAAAAAACACTATTATAACAATGTACATTATGATAATATACAGAATATAAGGAAAATTATTACAATTATGATCTTATAAGACGCTTCTGTCTTGTATTATTGAACAGTTTAACTGCTTGCGGATAACAGATGTTAACAAATCTGCTGCTACCTCTAAATGCTCGAAGGCGACGGCCATGTGGAAGAAATTCAAAATAATGTCTCGAGGGGTGGGATTTATCCTTCATAATGTTAGTCATTTTACCTGTTAAGCGCTCTTGGTATAATGTTTCTAACGACTTAAGGTTAGTGCCAATAATTTTTTCTGCATTTTTGACAACTGATTCTAGCTTGTGTAAATTAACTACAGGTAGCCTGTCGAACCAAACTTCAATAGATCTTGTCAGTATGCTTTCAATAATAGCCCTATAGAAATTAGTCATTATCACTTTATTGACCCCACAGGACTTCAGCTTTCTAAGAAAATACATTCTCTGCCTTGCTTTCTTAAGGATATCAGTGCAGTTAATATCCCATGTTAGTTCATTGGATAAGACAGTGCCAAGAAACTTAAAATCATAAACTCGTTCTACATTTGATCCCTGTATAACCAAGGGTGGGGGTGGGGGTTCGTTTCTCCTAAAATCTATGATCATTTCTTTTGTCTTCGATACATTAAGGTGATATATACATGATGATGCTAACCATTTGTTAAACGAGTCAATCCATCCAGAAATTCTGTCTTGTTTTAGTATCTTAAAGGTATTAAAAAAACAACACCTGATGGGAAACTATTTAACGTATGACACGGCAACATCAAGTTATGGTGACACATTGTGCAAGGACATGAAGCATTGCTACATACATTTACAAACTTTTAATTTTGTATTCATTTCTTATTGATTCAACGCTTTTCGTATATGCCACATATAGGTGTATATATGTTATAAATTATAATCTTTATCAAGAAAAAATATTATTTGAAAGGACTAAACAACTAAACAAGTCTTTCACAAAGTGACGAGATTGGTGATAGTATCACACCGAAGTCACGTTTTCAAGGGGAACAAAGTTAACCCTTACAGTCCCGGACGCGTATATAGCGTAACTGAAGGAAGCATAGATAGAAGTAGGTCGGTACGGGAAGGGTAAACAATGCATACCAGTGGGCCTAAATTTAGTCATTTTGTTACATACGTTACGTACATAACATAACATTACATCCATTACATAGCACTGCATAACATTACATTGCATTACATACAATTACGTTGCATTACATAAGATTGCATAAAATTATATACCATTACATACAATGCATGCATTATATACATTACACGCATTACACGCATTACACACATTACATACATTATATACATTACATACATTATATACGCTTCAAACTTGAATAACAGACACAAATAAATATAACACACTTAATTATGTGTAATAACTGTATGTATTTACTTCTCTTTAATAATTACATAAAGATTTATAAATCTCATAATCAGGCATAACTGAAGCTGGTACAGGGAAGCTGAAAAATATTAATCAATATATATAATTGCCGTGAGTTTGTTTATTTATTTATATGTTTGTTGGTGTGTTAGAAAAGTTAAATTTATAAATTGGAAACGTCTTCGAAAAGATAATTTTACTGTATCAACAGTATTGCTTAATTCGTTAACTAATGTTTTAAAATAAACTCAGACCTATTAATAATCACCGCATGTTTAAGTTCGAAACTGATCTCCCCTGGAACGTTCATTTACTATTTCCCAATAATTCCCCTTGCATAAAGTTGTTTAATTATCCTGTAAGTTATCACCGCTCACTGAATTCATTGGTTTGACCTTCAGAGGGAAACAGGCGAGGGGGAGGGGGGTTAAACAGCCGCGTTGCGATAGATAGCTAGATTATGACGTAATGTATATCAATTCATTTTTTTAAAAATAATGGTACATGTTTGCTTTATTACATTAATTTTAATAATATTAACCATATGTTTATTCATTATTTCATGGATTCAGGTTGCTATTACGAACCTCCTTTAATAAGCGACTTTATACAATCAATTAAACAATTAAAAAAATAACAAAAACTAAATACCGAAAGATAGTTCTCACTGCAGTTTTTATTGTAATTTATTTTCTTCTCTCTTAACAAAACACATTGGGGCCGTCTATAAATTACGTCACACGATTGAGGGGGGTGGGGGCTACGTATTTGTGATGATGTGTAACAAGGGGGGGGGGTAGGTCTAAGATCTGACGTTACATGAAAAAGAATGTACATTGGCTATATATGTTTGTGCGCTATGGACTCCTTTGCCGTTTGATCGATCGAGTCAACCAAAAATGAACATTTTCACAGTACTTTTTTTCTCTCTAGTGTTGATCTCGCTATTATTCTTTAAATTTCTTTATGTTTTGTATGGACACAATGTGTCCACGGGTCAACTAGTAGTATATAAATATATAAACATTTTAATAGGAAACATAAATATAATGCGATAGATTTTAGAATATTTATTTCTATTGATAAATACATACCTTTCAACTTTGCCTAAGCTATATGGGACTTTACTTTTGGATTCTGGGAAAGCCTTACTGTACACAAAAAATGTCAATGAAATGCAATTATATGCAACCATATATCTCGGTAAAATCTATGGAAAAAATGTAATACCATTATGTTTATTGAAATATTTAATCATATGAAATATATTTTACATTAAGATAATTATTGCATATGCACACAAAAAAACTATAAAAAAAACTAAAAGAAAAAAACATACAAAAACTATGCCTAGAACATACCTTGAATACATCCCATATATACTTATAATACATACATGATGTGCCTAAATGACATACAACGCAATAGATCAGACATAACATAGACACATATGATGCTATGATAGGAACACAAAGTGAGAGATAAAACATAGTTCAAAAATGGTGAGCCTAAGATGGAGAGAAAATAATATATCTGATAAATAGTATAACAGGCATACGTGAGCGCCTCGTTTCAATACCATGTACATGTCAAAAAAAAAAGAAAAGAGTTTACGTACATCTCCGGTACAGTCTGGCCAATCAGCTACAAGATTTGTTTCATCTGTTCTTTCGAAGAAAACTTTGCATTCCTCTTTAAACTTTAGATCATTCAATGTTAAACTTTCCAGACTGGAAATATTGAAAGTTCCAGGTCTGATAAAAAAGAACAGACAACGTAGATCTGAATTTGTATAATCATTTTAAAGTATTACTGATATACTCATATACAAGGTAATTCCCCGGCTATGCCCGCGGAAAAAAAAAATCTTATTTTATATATCTTATCTTATATATTACATAGGCCTTTAAAAGCTACATCTAAAAATTGTATAAACTACAATGAAAAGAAAAAATATAATAATTTTACAAAAAGTTTTGACTACCACTGGCCGAGAATCGAACACCCGTCTCTCGCATGTCTAAATTATAATTATTAGATTTGACTAACTGTAAACATTTTAGGATAGCTTTAAGACCTGACGTTCTTTGCAATCTTGTAAAAAAGTAATATTGATGAAAATACAATTTTAAAAAGTAGAAAACGGAAAAAAATAAAACAGGTCGCCCGTGTAGTAGTCAAATATGCTGAACACTCAGCTAGGGAGGTAACATGCCAGAAGCGAGATTGCAAAAGTAAAATATGAGACAATAATGACACATGTCTCCAAATTAACTAATCAGAATCGGGATCCACACACACATTGTACTTATATATACATACATATTTTGAATTTTAGTCTACGATTTTATGTTTTCTGTGTGTTAGAAAAATTGTTATTGAATTACTTATTGCTAAAAAAGTGTATTTATGTTATTGTTTCTTAAACTAGAGTTTGCTGCTTATCGACTTACACAAAGGACTCGGGATGAACAAAGTCGTAAGGCTGCAGCTCGAAAAAGTCACCTTCACCTTTCACTGCCAGTATTTGCTGCCGAATGAGCTGTCCTGAGCTCCATTCAAGGAAATACAGTACAAAATTCTGAAGGTAAAAAAGGGTGTAACGTATGAATAGAAAAATACTTTTGGTATAAAAATGTTAGTCAACTAATTTTCATAGTCATAAACGTAAGAAATTTGCTGCATTTTCAATCATCATTAATCAAATCGAGAATCTAATTTTCACATTGTTTGGACAATAATTGGATCTATAGGTAAATAAAACATTAACGGCTATTATAAACATTTAAAACCAATGCAATAAAACGTATATAATTCAAGAATGAACACAATGTATTTCTTATTTAACTATTTAAACATACAGATCTAAATTAATTTGCAGAAATTAATTAATGACTTTAAAATACATCCTCCTTATTTTTATTCAAAATACTTCAACATATTTATGTGTTATCATGACTTCATTCATTTGTAGGTATTGTGTAAGGTATAACTACTTATAATGGGGCACGGTAGCCGAGCGGCAGTGCGTTCGACTGGCGATCCAAGGGTCCTGGGTGCGAATCCTGGTGCAGGCTAGGATTTTTTCCCAGGATTTGAGGGTGTCGTGAGTCTAGCCAGCTCTGATGGGTACCTGCTATTAGTTGGGGTAAAGTAAAGGCGGCTGTGTATTGTGCTGGCCACACAATCACCTAGTATGCCGTGGCCACGGAAATTGGTGAACGCTGCTATGGATCAACTTGGTCCGACGAGATACTTTATTTCAACTAATTAGTTTTGGATTTTGTTTAGTAGACATATGATGGTTTTCTCTAACTATATTAAAACATGTTAAATACCATCCTTATAAAGAAACATATAGACATTCAAATATGTAGAATCAGTGAAGTAAAACGTGTATCAGTGGCTTTTTTGGAACTTGTAGACTCTTATAATAGAATATGTGGACTTTATGCGTCGGGACATTTAGACATGTATTAGCATTTACATGCGTCCATTAAGAGATAGCTTTGCTCGATAACTCTCTCTAATAGTAGCGTCCATGCTGTAAAATTCTTTGTCAAGTTTGACTCATTTGTAAATTATAGCTCTAAATTCGTATTAAAATTGTATTTGATTTCACTCATAAATTAACAAAGTTGTGATATTTAAAATTGAATTATGACCAACGGTAACCTTCTAATATAAGGCAATTATCGACTAAAGTAATTTTAAGTTAATAAGTACCACATAAATTTCGAAGCAATAGATTGACTGTGTCCTGGCTGTTATCTGAAACCAATGCCATTGACGAATACATTAATATCATATTCTTCCTTTTTCTTCGTTGTCAACTTTATTATGGAGGATTTAGACAACAAGTCCAAAACTTGTCATGAACTGCGTAATGGCTGTCAGTTGCTCCGGTCTACCATATAGTTGGCAAGTGTTGACATTTTTCTGGGGCCATATGGCTGACCGGGTGGAGTGTAACGGGAGAGGGGGAGGTTTTAAGGACATGTTCTGCATTTTCGGGGGCTTTTCCGCAGGGGCATCTTTTATTTCTTCCAATTGTGGTATGCGAAACATGTGTTGCTTCAACCTGTTATGACCTGTTATCAATCTTTTTATGTTTAGAAAACATTAGAAAATAAAACATCAAGTATCGTATCTAATGTTCAATGCAAGGCGTTTGTATTTCTTCATGTAAATATCTAACTTACAGTATTCAATTCCGGCATGTTGTTCAATGGGTATATTGTCATCTCGACCAGATCTTGATTCGTTAAATAACCTTCCTCATTCAAATGCTTCAGACTTTGTTCATTGCTGAATCGACCACTTACTTCAGATACAAACATCTTAGCGGCTGAACCTAAGGAAGAAGTTCCATAAAAAACAATACAATTATCGAATCATATTGACGTTTATTATATATTTTAATTTATTTCGTTACGTAAACTTTTCCTATTTACTTTACCCGTATAATCAGCAGCAGTTGTAGAGGCTAAAACTGCCAGAAGAAATAACAGCGAGTTATTCATCAACATTGTATTTTTCCTGTTCGTACAATATTTTTCTTATTAAAGGTAATCTCGTCTGCTCTGTCGAACTGCGAAAAATACAACTGTTTTATAGCGTCTTATTATGATTGTATAAATGCATTTATTATTACCCTGATGCTACCTGATTTGTTTTAATGGCATGTTGGATATGCTTCTTTGCTATAGCGATAACCCCAAGTGGCTATTTGTAATGAGAAAAAATACGTTAAAGAATAAAACATCATAGAGAATCTAAATAATGTAAATGCGTTTAATTATTTGTACATTTATCCCTGACTCAGTCCCGTTCGGCCCGAATTTTTTATCGTTTGGTTCAGCTTCAGCACGTTTAGAAACGGTAAATGCGTTTTGTGATCGGCCCGCTTTCGAAAACGTTTAGCGAATCTTTCTGCGTATGTGTGTTTAATAGCGTACGAATTACAGTTGGTCCTATTGCAATTTGTCGTCACCTGTGTGAAGGTCATATAAGTATATTTTTATACAGGTCGGTGAGTCTGATGGAGACATTTTTGTGATACACGTGACAATTTAAAGCATTCAAAATATAGTAATTATATTTGTTATAATATTTTATACATTTTTAAGGGGAGGAAATCCAGTAAAATTTGACCTAAATGTAAGATGATTCACATTTTACTTATTGCCTAAGTCCTATACTTTAACTATTCCTGGATCTAAAATATTCAGTTCGGGAATTTTAGTAACATTATTTTAATGTAAAAATTGCATTTGAAATAGGTATACATCAGAATTTTTTATTTTATTTTTGAAACATATTTACACTACCGTAATATAAACAAGAGTCTAATTCTATATTATTATACATCAAATTAAAGGTCAACACATTGACTTTGTGTGGAAAAAATCTTACAACAAATCATTTAGAATTAGACAAAAAAATGTATTTTTTTCGAAATTTCGTAAAAATTTTTTTTTTTTTTTTTTTTTTTTTTTTTTTAAGATTTGTTATTTTTTTTTTTTTTTTAAAAACGTTGTTTTCAGGTCTTATACTCTGAACTATTTTTTTTATTTACTAACGGATTTTTATGCAATTTTGAACAGATATTCATTTTATTAGGGACCTAAATCTGCAAAATGGAATTTGCAAAAAAAGAAATTCTTTTTTTTATTAATATTTTTGTAACTTTTTTTTTTTTTTTTTCATGATTACATCACATGACTTACAAAAAAAAATCATTAAAAATTCATTTTTAGATGTAACAGGGAAGGTACCCGCAGCCCAGCGATCGTTCACTGCGATTCCCCTAAGGATTATTATCGTGGTGGCTCGCTAGTAAATCTGCACTGTCACCCAGTAGCACAAATCCTATACTATAGGTACATGCATCCAGGCATCGGGTGTTTCTCGAGACGGCATTGCAGCGTCCATTGTTTTCCTCCCCACCGAGACCAGTGGCCTCTCGGACCCGCTGCGGGGGCTGTCCCCCATGCGTTCGCCCGCCGGTGTATTCTTAATGGGAATGTATCGGCGGTTTACACACTACGCCAGTCTTTTAGGCCAGAAGCTTGACAGCGACAATTCTTATGCATGTGCCAGGGTTAAGGCCACTAGAAACAATTAAAAAGAACAAAAACGAAATACCGAAAAGAAACGTTCTCACTCCAGTTTTTATTGTAATGTTGTCTTTTGTCTCTCTCTCTCTTAACAAAACACATTGTAGTCATTCTTTTCTCCGTCATTTTGACGGGCATAACCACTAGTTGTATTCATTGATGATTACTTTCCTAAAAGTCTTCAGTAAAAAAAGAATAATTTAAATTTTAGATTTATTGCTTTCTTTCAACTGTAGATTATAAAATTTTTATCTTCACCTTATACAGTCCTGTTTTTCTTTCACCCGGGCAACGCCGGGCAATGTAGCTTATATATATATATATACAATTATGGAGACACATGTATATCTCCATAATCGCAATGTCATATCAGCTGGATAGGGTAAGCTGTATTTTTATCACGTCAATGTCAATAATTAGCACCAACTGTTACCGGTGTGGATTATGGAGATAATATTAAGAATGCATATCTTTCTCAGCTGTTACATAAACGAATATCGTGTTGTTGTTTTTATGCTATTGGACGGAAAGTAGATTTAGAAGTATATTATTCTTAGTTAGTAAAATACTTAAAGTATAAACTTTATAAATCTATACCATTTCCTAATTTTACATTTAACAAAATATGTTCTGCTGCATTCTCTAAATAATGTTGTACTATGAATTTACATATGTATTTTTTTTCCAAACCTTTACTTAACGTTTGGTTTTCAACTATAAATTTTTTTTAATAAACAAACCACATCAATAGACCAATTTTACAAATTTGTATACTGCATGGCTGTACTTTCGAAAAACAACAACTTATTCATAATTATTATCGAACTATTTAAATATACAATTAGAGTTATGAAGTTCGTGTCAACAAAAATGTTTGTTTTGTTCTTTTGTTACAAAAATTTGACATTTCTTAAATAATATAATATAAACACATAAAAATGCTTCGCATAAAAAAAGAAAAATAAAGAATTAAATTATCACTACCTTGACATGTACATTCTTGACATGTATATCCTTGACATGTACATCCTTGACATGTACATCCTTGACATGTACACCCTTACATCAACATCCTTGACATGTACATCTTTGACATGTACATCCTTGACATGTATATCTTTTACATGTACATCTTTGACATGTACATCCTCTGACATGTACATTCTTGACATTTACATCCTTGACATGTACATCCTTGACATGCACATCCTTGACATGTACATCATTGACATGTACATCTTTGACATGTACATTCTTGACATGTACATCCTTGACATGTACATCCTTGTCATGTACATCCTTGACATGTACATCCTTGACATGTACATCCTTGACATGTACATCCTTGACATGTACATCCTTGACATGTACATCCTTGAAATGTACATCTTTGACATGTACATCCTTGACATGTACATCCTCTGACATGTACATCCTTGACATGTACATCCTTGACATGTACATCCTTGACATGTACATCCTTGACCAGCGCATCGGTGTTAGCTGGTCTGATAAGCTGACTTGTGGCAACAGCACCTCTTTTGATGTTAAAATAATCTATACACATATCATACTTTCTTTTTTTGTTTTTCTCGCCTTGCATAATGGCAATGCAGTGCATCTAAACATTAACGTTTTGCTAAGGAAAATATTCAATAGGCCGTTTGCAATCACGTGACAAAAAGCACGTGATTTGTGTTTACTTTGAATAATGGTGTACAAGTAAAAATGGCCGCTGTATTAATAAAGTTTCATATAGGCTCGAGCTTTTTTTAAATAATGTGTTGTGTTTTAAGTCTTATTAAGATTTAAGCTGTATTATGTATGTTAAATAAAATAGGCTATTTTATTATTATCATAGACATAGATCATAGACGATGTGAGCCTATTAGTGACTTGACTAGATAGCCTATTCACCCAACACTATCACTTGACATATCGTAGCCTAGCCTACGAAACATTAAAAGTGTAGGCCTATAAAGTGAAATTGAAAGTGTAAACAGGTCTAGCCGGCCCTAGCCTAATCACATTGTTATAGTCCTCTTTATGATGATTATTATTACGACTCGTTAAATCGGATTCAATGTATACAGTTGTATCTTTATTAGAAGTCTCTAGATTCTGCTAATCTGTAGCCCAAGCTAGGGGTTCCTTGACTGACAGGTCTATGCAGCAATGTAGTTATATTCGGGATAATTATCTTCAACACCTTTCTCAACAATGATAGATCAAACAACTCCAGTTGTTGAATAAACAATTTTATTTAAATTGTAGACTCAATATAAGCGATCAATAAATGCCTCAACTGATGGCAACATAAGTATCAACAAAATAAATGGCATTTAATGTACAAGTATTAATATAGCGACTTCACTCTACAAACGTTTAAACTGAACTAACTTTAAGGAGGTCGGGACTTTACAAAGAAAACTATCATCGAAGATTCTACAGGGTCTTAATACGCATTTTAACCTCTTTCTCTATAATTACTACGATCCAGAATTATCCTCCAATTTCCACGGGGTTGGACGAATTATTTTATTTAAACTGCCCTCGGGGCACAAAGGTCAAACCTTGGTCGCCTTGGACTCTGATACGCACTTGTTAAGAGGTCAATGCCTTACTACGTCATTCCTTTATGACCGATATTCGTAACACGACCACCCTTAAAAAGTTTTATAATTATTTCTTTTACATTTTAACAATACAAAAAAATGTTAATTTTAAGGAATAATTATAAAAGAAAATATTCCGGGGAAAAATACAATACAGTTCAATTGGCTATTCCACTAATTCAAACAAACTGATAACAATAACATATAATATATGCAATATAAGTTCATCTTATCAAATGGCTTAACTACAGTCATTCAATCATTAAATTTTTAATTCAAAACAATGGACAATTAAATTGTTTATCTAAATCTTGTATACAAGAAAAATACATAGGGTTAAACATTATACAATCTAATAATTTCCATTCCATTAACATTCCACGTTAATAAAAACTCTCTCGTTCATTTAATTATAAACTTAGCTTTTACATTTGTAATCAAACAACAAAAGAAAAAATCACTTAATGTCTATTCAGACACGACTTATTAATTTTTCATAAGGAGAAAAAACCCAACGTTCTGATAGAACACATGCTAGGCCTAACTCAATTACACAACACAAAAATACTAGCCCTGACCTAATTACTTTACAACAAAAAAGATTATTGCTCGTGCAGACAGTATTTTTTTTTTAAGCCTGTAGGCTGACTAACATTAGACAACTGTCTGTGACGCGACCCAAAATGTAGGTCAATTCCGCACTCTCTCTCTCTCTCTTTTTTTCTTTCTCTCTCATTCCTAATTGATTCTAACAATTTTGATATGGCTATGCAAATTTTTACCTCATCACAGCCTAGGTCACAAATCTCTACGCGATTAAATAGTTATCTTTTTAATTATCATTAGTTCACAACTATTATCTCAAAATTAAATTCATTTATGTTATTTTAAGAACATTAAACATAGTCTGTTGCAGAATTTAGATAGTTTATAGCAAAAATCATAAAAAAATATTTCAATTTCTCATTTTACCATGACCTTTCGACGTCATTATTTTTTTTTTTTTTTAAAGAGTTCACAGCAGTTTTACATTGAAACATTCTATCTTTCATGCAGACATGGATTTACTTGAAACAAATTTGGTTAATTTACTTAATTAACTATCAATCAAAGCAGATTATATTATCTTCATACAATCTTAGTACTACACAGTAAGTACTTATTTTCTTTAGATTACATCAAAGACATTTCAAATACAATATTATTGAAGTACAAAAGATAAAAGATTAGAATTTAAAGAGCATAGACTATATTTTTTTTTCAGACAGAAATCAATTTAACAATTTTTTACAAAACAATTTCTGGTCTGAATGGTTCCATCTCCCAGCTTTTCAGTTATGGTAAGGTTGGAATCCATTGCTCTTTTCCATGTTCCACAAAGGTTTTATACTAGGTTCTCCTGTTCCTTACAGTGTTCAGGTCTACCCAGTCTTTTGATTGTCAGTACAATTCATTCAATCTATTTTAACTAATACAGAAAAAATATAGATTAGTTTTACAATCTTGACATGAAATCCTTAATTACTAATACATTAGTTGAACATTGGTATGTCAACATTATAAATTCTCAACCATGAAATTCTCAACCATTCTGGTTTACAGTGTCAAGTCAGTGGCACATCCTAAATTTATACAAACAAGGATAAGTTTTATTTTACATTAGTTTCACTTCTGGTCTGCTTTTCATGTAACAGTATCCTAAAAGTGAAAAATCATATATAATACATTTCTTGGAATTCTTGTTAGTCATAGTTCTGCCTTGCTGCAACTATTTTTACTCTACATTATCATACATTCAATGATAATATAATAAATGAATAAATTCACATAGAAGAAATTTGCATACTGACTCAGTGCAATTATTTCAACAACAGTACATGATAAAATAAATCCATAGTACAATCATAAAACATTTCTCAATACTTTAGTGATAGAAAATTCTCTTTTCTCAAAATCATTTACATCTTTATCAATCAGATTATCCTCTCTGCCAAATGTTTCAATTATCATTTCCAGAGATTCTCAAACATATCTTATAATCAGTCCACATTTATAATGTCCTCTGATTTAGAAACCAATTCTGCGGATAAAACTGATCTTTTTCTCTTATAGCAATTATTTTAAATGCTCAACCTAACAAGTTTGTTTAGAAATATCACACTATAATGATATTTACTCTAACAATACTTTTACTCATTCCTTTTTCTTCACAAGTAAGGGATTTAGTTTTAAAATAGTAAGTTTGGTAGCTAACTATCAGTGAATTTGTCATTCAATTCATCCTGTACTCCAGGCATAAATTTTACAAATAAGAGTAACAATGTTAACAACATCAAGCTTATTCCAATTGTTTTCAGAAGGTAAGGCTTTATCATTTTCAAATGATATAATATTTTTGCCTTTCTTTCATCACACAACAATGGCATCTGCATGTGAGCAGTGTACAATTTTTTTCTAACAAACACAGTTATGTCAGACAAAAAATTTATGTACTTATCTAGGTACTTGATCAGCCCAAGGAGATCCAATTCGGTCTGCCATTCCTCTTGAAGTAGTTTGAGTGGTCCTCGGACAGTGGGTCCAAAGATTGGTCCATAGGCTCCTCGACTTTCCGGATAGGATTCAGTTGACATCTCATGCTCCAAGCATAAGTTCTTTAGGACTGGATTGAAGAGTTCCGAGGCGAAGTTGGTCCTTCGATCTGTCGGTATGGATTGTAGTAACCCATAGCTTTTGATAGTTTCGGTCCAGCTCTCCGAACTCGTTTCTTCAGTGATGCTCCTCCAATCTTCATCTGTACCGGCAACTGCAGGTTTGCATTGTTGTTTGAGCATGCTGTGGTCTATCTGTTCATAGACATCAGTAGTAGGAGTTTCTTCCTCGTCGACAGCTTTCTCATGTAGCTGTAGCAACTCTGGGTCTACTTTCTGTTCAGCAATCAATTCATTTTGCGATTACTTCTTTGATTGTTCATTTCCTTTCGGACAATCTTCAATCATGGAGAAAATAGTAGTATCAAGTTCCACTTCTTCTTCCTCTTTCTTCTCTCGTGGGAGAATTTCTTCTTTCCTTTTCTTTTCTTGTGAGATAATTTCTTCTTTCTTTTTCTGTGGTGTCATACCATTTATGACATCACCTACAGGATAAAGTTCTTTTTCTTTTCCTGTCTCCACCATAGGACTAGGGTCTGGATTTTCCTTTACAATCAGTTCAGGTCTCACCCTCCCTTTCGCCAAATCATTTGCTAGGATAACAGATATGCCCTCAACAGGAAGTTTTGATATTACTCCAACTGTCACATATCCTGTCACCAAGTCAGATGCGAGGTATATCCTATGTAGAGGTATTTCTTCTTTCCATTCAAAACCTCTCAATAGGACAGTCTGTCCTGTCAATGTATTATCATTCAATGGTAATACATCTTTAAGCAGCAGTGTTAATGATGCTCCTGTGTCTCGTAATATGTTTACGGACTTCAGTGGTCCTTCCTTTTGTAAGGCCACACAACCTTCACTAATGAACGGTTGAAAACTGCACAGGGTCTCTGTGTCAATTTTATTCTTCCCTTGACCATGACTTTCGGGTGTTGTTTCATCTTTCGATGACTTCAGACTCTTGTTCGAGTCAAAAATACTTTGGTCTACTTTTTCGTCTCTGTGGACTTGGACAATTAATCCAATAGTAGCCATTCTGTATTTATAATCAGGATATTTATCCTCATTATCTTCAGTTGTAGATTTCTCTACCTTCTGACTTTTGCTCTCAGGCAAATCCACCCTCAGTGTTTCTGGTTTAGAAGAATCTTTCTTCGAATTCAGTTCGTTTGTATCTTCGCTTCCTTGTACATTCTGTATTGGTGCATGTCTGACGCACATTATCACTTTATTAGGTCCTTTTTCTTTCCTTATACTCCAACAGTCTTCAATGCTATGTCCTACTCTTTTACAAAAAGTACATTGGACGTTTTTGTTGACAGGTTTCTTATTAACATCATTTTGTTTCACAAAATGCTCTTTTTCACGATGTTGTTGTGTGTTTTCTGCTTGCCGTTGTGCCCTATTAAAATTCTTTTCACCAGCTGTCCTATGACACAGTGTATACTGTTCCGCTAAATCAGCAGCCTTATGTGGGTCAGTGATGTCACGCTCGGATAAATACATTCTTACATCCGGCCTCACTTTGTTAATAAAATCCTCTAACAGAATGATATCTTTCATTTCTTTTAATGTGGAGATATTTCTGGATTTTATCCACTGATCCATTAACTTTTCTTCTGCTCAAGGAAGTCTAAGTGTGTTTGGTAAGGGGACATTGTGTACTGACGGAACCTTTTCCGATAACTTTCCGGTATCTGGTTATAGGCTTTAAGTACAGTGTCTTTAATGACTTCATAATCATTTAAATGCTCCTCTTTTAACAATAGAACACAATCTCTTGCCCTTCCCTGGGTAAAAGCTGTTCTCACTAATATTCCCCATTTATCTTCTGGGAACTTAAAATCTCTGCAAGAAATTTCAAAGGTCTGGAAGAAATTAGCTATTTCACTTTCTTTATCAATGTAGGTAGGGACTAGCTTTTTCCATCTGGCCATCTCTACATCATTATGAGATTCGTTTTTAGTTGCTCCTATCTTTGCTAGTTCTATTCTTTCCTGACTTTCTGTTTCTCTTTGACTTTTCTTATCTTCCATCTCAAGCTCAAGACGTTTTTGTTCTCGTTTATCTTCCAATTCCATCCGTTTTATTTCTAGTTGAAATCGCAACTGTTCGGACATTGAAGATTTCGACGTCTGACCTTCAACTTGATATTCCTCCGCGCTTGATTCTACTTTCAACTTGCCACTCGCAATCAACACATCTTTTATCTGCTGTGTCAACACAGTCCTCGATGGTGTAGTCTCAGTAACTTCTATCTTTAAGATCTCAGCGATCTCTTTTAACTTCTTTATTGATAAAGTTTTCAGAACCTCTTCTTCTGGATTTTCAATAAATTCCATTCTTTAGTTAAGAGATTTATAAAATGTAAATTTCCAACTTACGTTTTTCCAATCGGAAGAATAATTTCAGCGTTCTTAGGCTTGCTCAGTAGGTCACTGCTCCAACACACAACACAACACAACTTGAATATATGCTTCACTATACAACTATATCGGTCGTAGCCCGCAAATTGTTATAGTCCTCTTTATGATGATTATTATTACGACTCGTTAAATCGGATTCAATGTATACAGTTGTATCTTTATTAGAAGTCTCCTTGCATATTGGAACTGTTTGTTCAGTGCTAAATTTGCTATATTTAGACAACATTTGCCGCCTCCCCCACCCGAAGTGTCGCCCCCGGGCATTTGCTCGCCCCCCCTATGTGAAGGCCCTTATACCTTACAGAGATTACAAAAGACTATTGCGCTTGAACGTGATTAAAACTCTAATTTATACCATTTTAACTTATTATGGCAAGTAGTTATTCTATTCTTTTTCTAGAACTTTGATTTGTATTGCGAGGAATGGGCTGGAGACAAACTCATTCTACAACAAATAAAGGCGATTAGTGGAACATTGGACATCGCTATGGTCCAGCTTTATACTTCTAAGCAACCAAAATCCTTTGTGTAAGAACATGAACGAGTTTAAATGACTTTACGTTCACAATCGTCTATATTACATGGTGTAATAATCGCTTTTTCATGCACGTTTATATTTGTTAAATAGAATTTTTGTTTATTTAATGTGCGTTGGAGACTTGTTGACAATAAGAAGCAAGAAAATAAGTCAAGTATAATATGAACATCGCATAATAAAGCATATGTGTATGTATGTGTGTGTGTGTGTGTGTGGAAGAGTGATGTAAGGGAACAAGTCTCGCGTTAAAACGAAATGTTATATCGGCCTAGGTTATGGAAAATTTAAAGATGGGACACAGAGTTCGCGAACATATTCTTCAAGTGATAGGTGAGAAAAGGTAGAAATCACATCTAGCGGAAAGGAGGAGGGGGTGGGGGGCAAGGGCGGAGCATAATAATTTGGGTTCTGGAGTCATATACAATTTATTTTTCTATTGTCATTCCTTGTTTTATGCATGCTTGTAACTAGGGATGTTAAACGAAAACCAGAATTCCGGATTTCGGTTTTAAAACAGAAAACCGGTTTTCAAAATTAAGACCTATTTTCGATTTAATTGAATGTTAAGGGGGGAAATCAATCAAATATGGTTTCTAAGAGAAATACTTTAAAATTATGTTTGATTCGCACTGAATAACTCCTCATTAAATGCCTTGCAAAAAGTAGATGCCTAATTTGTCACATGTGACTCATAGTCTATGATTCTATGCCTATTATTGTCTGTTTTGTTTCTTTTAAATCCCACCTATTACTTGTAATACACAGATAATAAACGTTGATGTTAACTAATCAGCAGCACTATTGGTTTGATCCACTGGGGTTTCCCCACAGAGGCTCCAAGTACCGAACTGACAATCAGACTGACAGACTTTTAGTAAGGTTTGTTTGTGTGAATGGTAAAAAGATCAAATCAAACATAACATTACAATTAATTTAAATCTTTGGCTCAACCTTTTGATGTATTCATTAAAGACGCAAAACGAAGTTTTTTTTTTTCTGTGACTCTGAACAATAATATACTGCTAGAGACGTCGAGACTCTATGGTGCACGGCGACTGAGAATCCTAAGATTCTGGGTTCAAATCCGGGTGAAGGTTAGGATTTGTTCTCGGGTCTGGAGGGTGCATCTGAGTCTACCCAGCTCTGATGGGTTACCTGACTTTAATTGGGGTAAAGTAAAGGCTGGCCACACAATTCCCGAATATGCGGTGGCCACAGCAACTGGTCAAAGCCGCTTCACCGGCCCACGGAACACAATGGTCAGACGGGATATTTTAAATTTTTTCATAAGTACATGCTTTATATTAACCCTTCCTGTACCGACCTACTTCTATCTATGCTGCCTTCAGTTCCGCTATATACGCGCCCGGGACTGTAAGGGTTAATAGATTAAAAATTGCCTGTGAAAATTGATATGCTCTTAATATGGAAGAAAATAGTAATAATATAGTTAATTGATATTGTAACTATCTGAATTTATCTACAGACAGTATGCCTATCCGTTACTCAAGAGTACATGCTAAAGACTTCATGTCAATAAGTCAATAACCTTCTATTCATTCAGCGACACATATCCTGAAGCAAACTGTATATATATATAATATATACCTTATAATGTAATTAAAATAGAAAGGTGTGTTATCTTTGTTAAAATTAATGTTTGTTTGTCGGTATATTAACTATCTAAATATCTATCTATTGTCACAGATGGTTTCTAGTTTGAAATGGTGAAGAGTAGGATTTGTTCTCCGATCTGGGGTGTCCTTGATCCTGTCCAGCACTGATAGGAACAATGATTGGAGATTCACGGTTGATATGAATCTAACAAGTACTCAATGGTTCCCAACATCCCCGTGAAGTTGTTTTACTTTGGCTCGTAAGGACCAAGCGAAATGAAATTTTAAGACCTTATGGTTTAGAGACAACGCTGTGGCAGTTTTATTTTACGAGTTGTCAGAAAAAGTAAAATTTTGTGTTTGTATTTAAAATTATAATATAAGCTTACTTCTCTTTTCTGTTGATAAAAGTTGGATTTTTCTTATGTTAAAACACATTACATTACATTACATGCCTTACTCGCATTACACGCATTACTCGCATTACACGCATTACACGCATTACACGCATTACACGCATTACACGCATTAAACGCATTACACGCATTACACGCATTACACACATTACACACATTACACACATTACATACATTACATACATTACATACATTACATACATTACATACATTACATACATTACATACATTACATACATTACATACATTACATACATTACATACATTACATACATTACACACATTACATACATTACATACATTACATACATTACATACATTACATACATTACTTACATTACATACATTACATGCATTACATACATTACATACACTATTTACACAACATACATAGACCAATATTACAATAATAACAATTATGTTTGGTAATAATAGAAGCCTACGAAGACGCCTCAGAAGATGATTTGTTGTTTAGACAAGTTGTTGCACTACATGAAGCACATTTCAAAGACCAATGGTTCGAATCCACGTCTCTGAATATATTCTGCTCTTACGGGTATCTTTGGTCAAACATTCCCCTTGAATGCAGTGATCACGGGAACAGGTAAACGTATCTACACTATCCTCCAAGAACGAACATAGTCTGAAAGCGTTTATTTAATCTTTGCTTTTTCTACTGTTTACAGTTTACATGATGCTGTTAACCATTTGTTTCATCCATGCTTATCCACCCAGAAAGCACATTGTGCTCTATGTCAACATTACTAATTATAGATAGGGTCTAGTATTTGAAATGTAATACTTATAAAAAAAACAAGTTTCCAAAGGTAGGTCAAAGCTATCTTGCTTGCTGAACACATGTGTATCGTAATTTTTTATAGTGCCAAAATTTAGTTTTTTAGTCATTAAATTTGACTGTGCAAACCCACCTCTAATAACATAATATAAAACCTTCTTTAAGACTAAGCAATGTCTTTAGTTTAAAAATAATTAATAAATCTGGTTGTTTTAGTATCTTAGACGTATGGGAAAAACAACTGCAGATGTCAAACTATTTGTCATTCAAAGTATGACGTAGCAACAACTTAAGGTGTAACACATTGTGCAAGGACATGAAGTATTGCTACATACATTTACATATTTTTTAATTTTAATTCACTTTTTATTGATTCCACGTTTGTCCGTCTCTGCCTCCTCAAATAAAAGATAATCTTAATCAACAAAAAGTATTACACGAAAAGCCAACTAAGCGACGATATTCGGGATAGCATCATGCCGAGGTCACGTTTTGAAGGCGAGCAAAGTAAATAAAGCATGGCTTACAAATCCTAAATTTAGCCAATTTGTTTTTTTTTAGAAGAACCACGCACAGATTCAAAGACATAGTAGCAAGAAATGTAACCGAATCAAACATATTAAATGGCACGAGATAGTCATTTTTCTTTTCCCTCCCAAATAACACACACATTAACTAAGATTAAACTAATTAATTGAATGTTGTATATAATAATTTGTATACATGATTTTATTTGAATACGGATATTGAATTAACATATTAAAATAGTGTGCATGTTTGAAATGAAAACTTATTCAGTTTATCTTTATAATTACATTAAAAAAAATATCTATTTTGGGTCCTTGGTCAAGGAAATAGTTATTGTTTTTTTAACTGTCACCCTGATGTTTAGGGCTTCTAGTGATTTTTTAATATATATTTCTAATTGTAGTTAAATTTACTAAATTCAATTATGCATAATTTGGTAATAAAGTCAAACGATAAGTCTATTTCGTTTATGACCCCATGCTTTCAATAGTCAATTCAGCAAGTTTTTAATGCGCATGATTCGATGGCTATGGACCAAAAATATTGTAAAACTCAAAGAATCTCTTCATTCAGCTAGAGCCTCTAAATTCAACATGCTCTATTTTAGTTATTTCTTTCTATACCTCAGTATAAAATAATTCAAAAGGGACATAAACCCGAGGACTTCAATACGTCTGCGGAATGTACTTGGCTCTTAACAGAGATGGCTGTGAATGTATTTTTTAGGGTGCTGGCCTTACTGCAAGTCTCCAATGGAGTAAGTCTTTGTTTGTTGGTTGTTTAATAGCTGTTTATTTATTTATTTAGTTTGTTTCTTGTTTAGTTATGTGTTGTTGTTTAGTTGCATTTGTTCACTTCTTTGTTGTCTAGTTCTTTGTTACTTCATTATTTGTTAACATCTATATTTGTAAAGTACTGGTAAATGTGTCTTTTAAACATTTTCCTATTTCCATTTTTTCTAAATTTAAGGCATGTCTAATTCAAAAGACAAAAATGTTATAGTTTGAAATTATAACCGTTGTCTTATATCTAGGTTATCCTTAGATCGGAGTGCCTTTTATTTATAGCGGTTGATTTATTGATTGTTTTATTTAGACAGTCCATCGATTGGATTGAATACCACTATAAAATAAAGTTAAGTGAAGTCATCCCGTAGGACCAAACTGACCCATAGGCCGTAAAGCAGCATTCACGACTTTCTATGGCCATGGGGTGCAAGGCATATCAGGGGTTTGTGTGGTGAGCCAAATAGCCAGTCGCAATTTGTTTACACCAACTTCAGATTTGGTAGAATAAGGTACAACCTCAAGACCAGAGAAAAGAAATCTTATACTTCATCAGTCTTCGTACGGTACGAACCGTACACATGACCTTCGGTACACCAGACAAATACATACATTACGTACGTTACATGCGTTACATGCGTTACATGCGTTACATGCGTTACATGCGTTACATGCGTTACATGCGTTACATGCGTTACATTCTTTACATGCGTTACATGCGTTACATGCGTTACATACATTATATTCGCTAACTATTTAAACTGCATACACACAAATGTATAACACACTTAATTATGTGTACTTATAGCATGTATTTACTTCTCTTTAATAATTACATAAAGATTTATACATCTCATAGTCTGGCATAACTGAAGCTGGTACAGGGAAGCTGAAAAATATACATTATATTTTATATGCAATGGAGTAGGTGATCGGGGAACGTGATATACTCATGTAATATGAAATATAAAAATAAAGCGATACCTTTTAAATTATTTATTTCTATTGATAAATACATACCTTTCAACTTTGCTTAAGCTATATGGAACTTTACTTTTGGTTTCTTGTAAAGTCTCATTGTACATAAAAAATGTCAATGAATTGCAATTATATTTAATCATATATCTCGGTACAGTCTATAGAAAAAAATTAATGACATTATGTTTATTGAAATATTTAATAACATCAAATACATTTTACTCTAAGCTTATTACTACAAATGCACACAAAAACGAAAAATAAAAACATTTTATACCCATTCCATTGCACAAGGTTTAGATTGATTATACGAAAACTATGTCTAAAACATATTCAAGAATACACCCCAAATATACTTATAATAAATATGGTATGTGCCTAAATGACATACAACGAAATATAACATACAGACAATATACTCATAACATGGTATGATAGGAAAACAGTGAGAGATAAAAAAAGAAAGAAAACGTGATAAAAAGATTGAGAAAAAAAGAATAGATTTGGTAAATAATATAACAGGCAAACGTGAGCGTCTCTTTTTTTAATACCATGTGCATGTCAAAGATATATAATATAAAAATATATAATAAAAGAAGATATAATATGTATATACATATATTTATATAATAAGAAGCTAATATTATTAATTTGCTGACGGCTTTGCCAAAATGCATAGCAAGCTATGTAGGCCGTCAGCCTTGATGCACAAAAGCAGAAATGTAAGATGAATTGTTTATGTATATTGCGAAAATGTACAGGAAATACTAATTTTATAAGAGTCCGTGTGAAAGTATTTAATAAATGTTAACATTGTGAAAGACAATCAGAAGACAAGAAGATGAAACTGTCTCTTAAAACATGTATTCAAAACGTATACTATTTTTTTCCAGCTATTGAGTTTTAAGATAAGTGGAAAAACAAAATGGTTCCATACATGTTTATACCAATTTTATGACTGTATGTCGACTTTCAATGACAATTTCAAATATAAAAAGGGTGTTATCTTTAGCCACCGTTTAAAGTCCAATCTTAAGAAATCTTACATTAACTCAGTTATTTCTTTGATAAGTTGTTAATTCAAATACATAAGCTAACAATATTCTTAAACAATGTTACGGTGATTAAGACCATTCATTTATGTATACAAGTGTGAAATAATATATTGCTATCGTAAAAGGTCGAATAGCACCAGCGAATTGAGTACAGTAAGAGTAAAAAACTTTAAAACGCGTAAAAAACGGAAGCAATTTTGAGTAACTACTTCAAATGTATGGATAAAAAAAGAAAAGAGTTTACGTACATCTCCGGTACAGTCTGACCAATCAGCTACAAGATTTGTTTCATCTGTTCTTTCGAAGAACGCTTTGCATTCCTCTTTAAACGTTAGATCATTCAATGTTAAACTTTCCAGACTGGAAATATTGAAAGTTCCAGGCCTGACAAAAAAGAACACACAACGTAGATCTGAATTTGTATTATCATATTGAAGTTTTACTGATAAATATATATGTGTTAATTCGCTCTGTGTGTGTGTGTTCAACCAAATACGTGCATCCGTTTCGAGTGGACACCTCCATTTACACTTCTAAGTTTTTCGATATATTTTCCATGTTTATATAACTAACACCCATTTAAATTTTATACTAAGCTTTAACAGTAAGTTAATATTTTGGTTATTATGTGTATGCATATTTAAGACAAGCTTTAAGTCCTGAAATTCTTTACAATCTTTTAAAAAAGTAATATTTATGGAAAGTTTTAAAAAGTAGAAAAAAAAAACGTTATCATTGGGGAATCGAACCCAAGTCGCCCGAATGGCAGTCGGATACGCTAAACACTCAGCTAGGGAGAACACAGGCCAGAAGCGAGATTACAAAAGATTACAAAAGTAAAATATGAGACAATAAGGTCACGTGTCATGGAATTAGATAATGAGAATCGGAATCCAAACTCACATCATACTCTATGTATATACTAGGAGTAATTCCCGTCAAAATTGCGGAGAGACGAATGACTACTATGTGTTTTGTTAATAGAGAAAAAAGAAAAAACATACTATATTACAATAAAAAGGTAATGAGAACGTTTCTTTCGGTATTTGTTTTTTTTTATAATTGCCTGGCTCTGGAACATGCATATGAATTGTTGCTGTCAAGCTTCTCACTTCTCATTAATACTATTAAACAAACAATAATACTACAGTATCAAAAGGGAAAAAAAACCACAAATACCAAACTGTAAAAAAAAAGTTTAGAGTATATAATACAAAAAGTAGACACTAATAGTTGGCAGTGCGGGAACACGCAATCCATAAAAACAACATAATGTGGAAACATTTCAACGGGACATAATTCTGAAATGGCGCTCAGTTTCGAACCTTAACATATGGTGTTTAGTAATAGCTTAATTAAGCAATATTGTTTATATTATAATAAAAATATTTCTTTTGGAAGACGTTTCCGATTTATACATATAACTTTTGTGCCGATCGTTCAAACGGTCAAGGAGCCTATAGCGAACAAACATATATATATTATATATATAAACAAACTCACGGCAATTATATATAAGCTTATTGATAATATATAATATAAATATTTTAAATTTTCGCCCACTATTTTTTTGCTTTCTGTGTGTTAGAATTTTTTTATGACAATATTACAATGAAAATCATTTGTTTATTTGTACTTATGTTATTGTTTCTTAAACTTATGATCGAGCTAGAGTCTGCTACTTTATCAACTTACACAAATGACTCGGGATGAACAAATTCGTAAGGCTGCAGCTCAAAGAAGTCACCTTCACCTTTCACTGCCAGTATTTGCTGCCGAGTGAATTGACCGGAGATCCATTCAAGAAAATACAATACAAAATTCTGGAGGTAAAAAAAAACAAAGTATAACATTCTGTGACATATATGGCTGTTTAAAAGCTTTAGAACTATACCCTCTTTTCCAGAACTTTTCGAATGCATATCCTATTCTTATAGGCCTACTTAGTTAAATCACTTATCAGGATGTCATTGTTTTTGTTCTAGATATAAACTTACAAACGGTTATAAAACTAACTTCAATTTAAAAAACAATTTCATCATTTCATTTGGTTTTTATGAAGACAACCTTAAGTTAAATGTTGATACGTTTTAAAAAAAGCTGACCTCTGCGAATATTATAAGTAAATGAATAAATCAATGCGCAGTTCATCACTAATTGCTTCACTAGGCCTATCGTCTTATTTCTTCAAAACACGCAGAGACAAGTGGAATTTATTGGAATAATAAAGGCCGAAGATTGCAAAAACTTGACGAAAGATTTATCAATAATTTTATGTTTAGAAAACATTAGAAAATAAAACATCAAGTAGGCCTATCTTATCCAGTGTTCAATTCCGGAATAAGTATTTTTTAATATACCATCTAACTTACAGTATTCAATTCCGGAATGTTGTTCAATGGGTATATCGACATCTTGATTAGGTCTAGATTTGTTAAATAACCTTCCTCATCCATATGGTTCAGACTATGTTCATTGCTGAATCGACCACTAATTTCAGATACATACAGCTTAGCGGCTGAACCTAAGGAAAAAGTTCCATAAAAAAAAAACAATACAATTATCCAATCATATTTACGTTAATTATATATTTGAATTTGTTGCTTTACGTAAAATGTTCCTATTTAACTTACCAGTATAATCAGCAGCGGTTGTAGAGACTAAAACTGCCAGAAGAAATAACAGCGTGCTATTCATTATCATTGTATTTTTCTTGTTCATAAAATATTTTTCTTATTAAAGGTAAACTCGTCGGCTCTGTCGAGCTGCAAAAAATACAACTGATTTAAAGCGTCTTATGCTTTGTATAAATGCATTTATAATTACCCTGACTAGTTTATATATTGTATAGTAATATGCTTCTTTGTCATAGGGATAACCCCAAGTGTCCTTTATTAGGGGAAAGAACATGTTAAGGAATGCAACATCATGGAGAATCTAAATAATGTAAATGCAGTATTTTTATTGCACTAATTTATTTTTACATTTTTTCGCTGACTCAGTCCCCCGTTCGGCCCGAATTTATGCCGTTTGGTTCAGCTTCAGCACGTTCAGAAATCGTAAATTTAGTGCGTTTTGTGATCGGCCCACACTCGAAATCGTTCGGCAAATCTCTCTGCGCATGTGTGTTTAATAGCGTACGAATTACAGTTGGTCCAATTGCAATTTGTCGTCACCGGTGTGTAGGCCTTATAAGTATATTTTTACAAAGGTCAGTGACGGAGAAACTTTTGTGAATCACGTGACAATGTGAAGTATTCAAAATATATTAGTAATATTTTCAATAATATATAATACATTTTTAAATACAAACAAGTTAATGAGAAATGTGTTTGTATATTTAATATATATATAATCTATAAGAGAGAACATATAATATTTTTATAATATTTTATTACTATAACATTTATCAAACTTTAACATCTTGAACATCTTTCATATTTTAAACACAACACTGCTAAGAATTAAAAGACTGTTTCGATTTCAATAGTTAACCTGTCTAAATGTATCCTAATGATCAGTTAAATATATTTTTCGTTTTCAAAACAGTTTTTTTTTTACTTGCCATTATTAAAGTAAAAGATAAAGTATTGTTACGAACCTTGCCCTCTTTACCCCAGCTATCCCTTATAGCTGACCTCTACGTTCATTGGTTGAGGCCAGTGACTGGCTAAGGTGTAAATGTGTCATGAGTGGACACGGGGGGTTTTGTTTACTTTTTAAGTCGTCGTGCTGTGCAGTTGTGTTCCAGTTGTTTTGTACTTGTTTTTACTGAATTAAAGAGTTTTTGTTCATTGAAAAGCCATGTGTTTGACTTGAGACTCCATAAGAAGTAATCTACTAACCATACCCCTAGATCAAGCCGTTACAATTGGGATCTCGTCCGAAAAGCAGTTGATGCAGTAGTCTGGAAAAACTGTGAGTAACATTAACATTACATTATAATGGAGTCACCGATTAATATTCAACTGGAGTTAGCCAAGATTGAACTAGAAAAATTTAAAATGGAACTAGCTAGTAAGGAGAGGTTGCATAAACTAGCAATAGAAAAAGAAATACTAGCAATGGAAACTGCAATCGAAAAAGAAAAACTAGCAATGGAAGAAAGATTAGCCAAACTGGCTATAGAGGAAGAGAAAATGGCACAACAGATAAAACAAGAAGCTATTACTAAACAGACTCAAATATTTGATATTTTCAGGTACATAAAATACGTTCCCAAATTCAATGAAAATGAACCTGTTGACCAGTATTTTGACCGTTTTGAAAGAGTAGCCACAGACTTTCCGTTCCCAAAAGAAAAGTGGGCTGTACTCGTCAGACAAGGACTCACTAAAGTCGCTAACCGCAAAGCACGAGAGGTCATAGTTTTATTGAAAGATGAAGAGTTTGATGATTACCAATATATCAAAGAAGCCATCATTAGAAGATACGAATCTGTACCAAAAAGTCATAGAGAGATGTTTAGAAAACCCACAATAGAGAACGCCGACGACCTAAATACCCAGCAGAAAAAACTCACTGAGACATCTCAACAAATCGTGTGTCAACATTGTAAAAAAGTAGGTCACGCACGAGGAGACTGCTGGTTAACAAACAAGAAAGGTTTAAAACAACCATACAAAGAAATCAGAGCTTCTGAGATAAGTGAAAGTATAACACTACAGCCTGCGTGTCAAAATTGTAATAAAATCGGTCACGCACGAAAAGATTGTTGGTTTCTGAAAAAGAAAGTTTCAAAGCACTCAGAAAATAAAATGGGAGCTTATGATATGATTGAAGGTCAGCCAAAGCCAAAGCCTGTGTGTAAGAACTGTGATAAACTAGGTCACACACTAGAAGACTGTTGGTTTATGGAAAAAAGAAAAGATTCACAGCAAATAGAACACGTGATGGAAGCCTACTATCGTCAGCCTAATACAAAGGTAGAAACGTGTAAGGTTATCCAGTGTGCTGATGAAGGGAAGGAAAGTAAATCAGAAAGTTCACCAATGAAAGAATTGTCACCTTATATATCTAAAGGCGACACAAAAGATTCACAGCAAACAGAACACGCAATGGAAGCCAACTATCGTCAGCCTAATACAAAGGTAGAAACGTGCAAGGTTATCCAGTGTGCTGATGAAGGAAATAAAAATAACTCAGAAAGTTCATCAATGAAAGAATTGTCACCTTATATAATTAAAGGCGACATAAAAGATTCACAGCAAACAGAACACGAAATGGGAGCCTACTGTCGTCAGCCTAATACAAAGGTAGAAACGTGCAAGGTTATCCAGTGTGCTGATGAAAGAAAGAAAAATAACTCAGAAAGTTCTTCAATGAAAGAATTGTCACCTTTTATATCTAAAGGCTGCATATCGATCTCAGATAATAGAGAAAGCACAACAAAGGTAGAACATGTTAATGTAAACCAGTGTGCTGATAAGAAGATAGAAACTTCATTTGACAAAAAGATAGAAACTTCATTTGAAAAGAAGATAGAAACTTCAACTCTTGACGAATTTTCGCCATTTACATCTGAAGATAAAACTAAGCTACAAAAACCAGTTAAAATCCTAAAGGATACCGGTGAAACTATGTCCCTGAGTCTAGAGGGTAAATTATCACTCTCTGAACAAACATATACTGGACAAAAGGTACTAATCAAAGGCACTGAGATGGGACATGTGGAAGTTCCGCTTCAACGCATTCATCTTAAGTCCGAACTTATTTCCGGTCCAGTGATTGTAGGAGATAAACCTACACTTCCATTTGACGGAATCTCTGTCATAATTGGAAATGGCTTAGCAAAAGGCTGTGTAAAGCCTGAACTGATTGTGACTCAAAATTCTGAAGTCAACAATACAGAAGTAGAAGATACTGAACTGTACCCTATTTATGCCATCACCCGAGGCATGAATCAAAAAGACAATAGGGACAAGGCGCCTGGTGGACCAGCCAAAAAGGACAATACTCGGAGCGAAATTGACTTGGAAGCTACCTTCTTTTCCAGGTTGGTAGAACCACCTGTCGACAACGGAGGAGATAAGTTATCTCCTAGGCAGCAACTAATCCAAGAACAACAGAAAGATACAGAGCTGGAAAAGCTGCGTGAGAGTGTTGTGGCTGAGTCTTACGTCAGAGATGGCCCTGTGCAATATTTTGTACGTGGTGGAATGCTGATGAGGAGTTGGAGACCTCGAGATGCGGCGCCGGAGGATAACTGGAGAGTGGTGGAGCAAATCGTGGTTCCGGTGAGTTACCGAGAGGACATTATTGAGGTAGCGCATGACTCGCCTTTTTCGGGTCATTTGGGGATAAACAAAACATATCAGCGCATATTGCCCCACTTTTATTGGCCTGGGTTGAAACGTGACGTCACCGCCTACTGTAAATCGTGCGAATCATGTCAACTCATAGGCAAGCTGAACAAGACAGTACCAGTTGCACCACTACAGCCCATCCCTGCTTTTGGCGAACCTTTCTCGCATATTATCATCGACTGCGTGGGACCCCTTCCCAAATCTAAATCAGGTCACAAATACTTGCTGACTATGATGTGTACCGCAACTAGGTATCCAGAAGCGGTGCCCCTTCGCAGTATCAACGCAGAGAAAATAGCAGAGGCGTTAACCGAGTTTTTTACCCGGTATGGTCTACCCAAATCGGTGCAAACCGACCAAGGAACCAACTTTACTTCCAAATTTTTTCAACAAGTTCTAGATCGATTGAAGATACAACATGGAATGTCAACGGCATACCACCCAGAAAGCCAGGGAGCGCTAGAGCGTTTCCACCAAACATTAAAGACGATGTTCAAAACTTATTGCCATGACCATCAGAAAGATTGGGACAAAGGAGTGCCATATGTGCTCTTTGCTGCCCGTGAAGCGATACAAGAGTCCTTGGGCCCTGAACACACCGTCAGAGGTCCCTTAAAACTGCTTAAAGAAGCCTGGACAGATGAACAAACCGAGAAAAGAGGACTCATTGACTGTGTAGATAAGTTTAAAAATCGTTTGTTCAATTCTTTTGTATTTGCTAGAGACAATTTTAAACAAGCCCAGCGCAAAATGAAAACTGTTTTTGATCAAAAATCACGAGTTCGCACATTTGCGCCAGGGGAAAAAGTGTTGTTATTTCTCCCCACCAACACTCACCCCCTTTCTGACTTCGGTCCATACGAAGTAGATTCAAAGGTCAGTGAGGTCAACTACATGATCAAACCTTATGGGGGTAGGCAAACGGTAGAAGGTAAACATTCCCCTCCAACTCACCCCATGTCACCTATTGTTGTTGAGCCTGACGAACAACACTGTGAAATTGACCATAGATTTAGTGGGTGTAAACTAAAACACTCCACTGTGCTTGAGAACATTGATGAAAAACTTAAACATTTAAAAATGTCAGAGAGCAATGTCATCAAGTCCATTATTCTAGAATACCCTATGTTATTCAATGATGTTCCCACTAGAACACACTTGATAGAACATGATGTCATTTCGAATGAGAATGTTTCTCCCATAAAACAACTCCTGTATAGAGTTAACCCTAACCAGTTAGCTATTATTCAGAAAAAGATCCAATACATGTTAGATAATGATATCGTCACCCAAAGCGTAGCTATTGGAGTTCACCATGTCTCATAGTTCCAAAAGCAGATAAATCAGCCCGCTTGGTACTGATTACCGCAAACTAAATGCAGTAACTACAACTGTATTGTGAATTGTATTGATGACAAGGAAATTGGTAGACCTTGAGCACTTACACATATTTGTCTTATGTTAACTTATGTTTGAAGAAACAAACATTATGCTATTTCTGCTACCAAAGAATTATTAAGTTTTCTAAAGTCTATAAGATGTAATTACTTAATAATTGATATCAAGATTTTGTAGTTGTTGGATGCTCATTTTTTTATATATTTTTTTGTTGGTTGATTAAGTAAATTGACTAGTATTTTGAATAATATTCATATCTTAATGAAGATGAAATGTTTAAACTAAGAATTTATGTGGTATACAAAAAAGAGTGTGCAGAGAAATTGATGACGCAATTAGGAAAATGTCACTGATATCATAGAAATTGTATTTATAAATGAATTTTCTATAAACTAGCTTCATTCTGTCACTTACAAAGTTTAATTTCTTAAATTTAACATACATTAATGTAATTTGATGTTATACTATAATTATAGTCGTAAGTTTATTAAATCTATAATGCTCATTAATTGTCGCAACTTACTGTCGCGTAGAGATTTTTACATTAAGAGGTGATGTGGTTAATTTGCATTAGAAAGAGAGAGTAGAATGATACTGATAGAGAGATAGAAAAAACGTGAGAGAGAGAAGGAGAGTATTGTTTGATTTGTCACCAGTTATCTAATGTGTAGTTAGAAAGACGGCCAGCAGGCTTGAAATTGAAAATTAAACTGTCCTAGAGCTGAGACCGTAATTGGGTCAAGCATACACTAGTGAACAGTGGAAAACTTATGCTACAGAGATAGTATGATTTTTATGAATGGAAAGAAATTTAATTTCAATGGGAAGTATCGCCGCGGTTGAGTTGATTGTCGGTTGAGTTGATTGTCGGTTGAGTTGATTGTCGATTGAGTTGATTGTCGTTTTTATTGTTATGAAGTTATTGACAATGACAAAAGATGTTTAGTTCAGAATTAAATGAACGTGGGTTGAGTTAACCTTAAAAGAATGAAAATTATTGCATTGTATTGATTTTTCAATGAAGAATGAGATTTTTGTTTTCTATCTAGACTTAAGCTATGATATTTCTTGTCTTGCCAGAGTTTATTTGAATAATGTATTACTATTTTTTAATTTTTTCCCATTTTGTTTTGACCTCGGTCATTTTGAGTGTGTATAAAAAAAAATTGTTTTTCACGCTTCACCGAATTTATTATTGTACAATGACAAGGGAGAATACTGATAACTTCTAAAGTTATGCCCTTTTATTTTGACCTAAATGGTTTATGTTAAGTTGAGTTTTTCTCTTTTTGTTAAGTTAATACTACTATTATGCTGTTGTCAGTGTTGTGCGTTATATTTACACTGCTGTGTTTAATTAATAATGTCACACTTTCTTCCTTATGTTCTCATAAGTTTTACCCCTATTATTGTCACATACTTTTGTTCCTGTACCTTGAGATATTTGTATAAAAAAAAATATTTAGTTTAAGATTAACAAAAATATTTTTTTTTATCCCCGGATAATAGGGTGTTACGAACCTTGCCCTCTTTACCCCAGCTATCCCTTATAGCTGACCTCTACGTTCATTGGTTGAGGCCAGTGACTGGCTAAGGTGTAAATGTGTCATGAGTGGACACGGGGGGTTTTGTTTACTTTTTAAGTCGTCGTGCTGTGCAGTTGTGTTCCAGTTGTTTTGTACTTGTTTTTACTGAATTAAAGAGTTTTTGTTTATTGAAAAGCCATGTGTTTGACTTGAGACTCCATAAGAAGTAATCTACTAACCATACCCCTAGATCAAGCCGTTACAGTATCCCGACGGACAAAAATTGACCCATAGGGCCGGTGAAGCAGCGTTCACCATAATCTATGTGTGTTTCATGTCAAATTAAAGTTGTTAGTAATTATTCCTCAAGTCATTTATTGATTGCTTGGATGAAAGTTGGGGCGTGAGAATTCAAGATTGATCAGGGTAAAATAAAGATTTTCAAGAGAAAAGAACCTACCCTAGACTGCAAGACGTAACAATATATATATATATATATATATATATATATATATATATATATATTGTAATAGTGTTAGTTATTTTTTTCCTTCTCTTTTAACAAGACACATTGTAATCATTCGTTTCCCCGTCATTTTAACGGGAATAACTATTAGTATATATGGCTCCTATCTGTCTCGCAAGACAATGTATATTTTCGATTATCATTGTGAGCTGGAGTTCTACTCTCTTGCAACAACTTGTGTTCGTAAAGCCGAGACTTTACGCATACATTGGTAATTATGCCGCAGGTTGCATCCCTGTTTATGTCACAGCTCGGATTATGACTCATCCATTTCAGAACCAGGTTTCTCGTCGAGATCATCTCAAATGTCCACCTTGTATTCAGACACCTAATTATAAGCGATAAGTTGAAATAGAAAAGAACAGGCTTTCGAAACTCAATGGACACATTACACACATTACACAGATTATATATATAACATGCATTACACGCATTACATGATTAGGGAGGCCTGGCGGAACTTTGTTGATGCCTTATGCTCAAAGGGGAGCGATAAAGACTAAGAGAGATAATCTAGAAATTCACTAGAATGTCTTTAGTTACATCCTATTTATAACATACATGGCGGCTGAATAAATATATTGAGTGCATTATATAATCTTCGTCTTCTATTTAAGTAATAGCATGTTGAATTGAGTAAAGTTTGGGGACAGATGGTGAGAATAAAATTGAAATATATACTAGAAGTAGTCTAATAATGTATATTTATGTATAAATATGTACAATAAGGTTTTAAAACTAGTTAATATGGACAAACAACATATCATTCCTACTCAACTAAATTTAAAAGCTAAAGGCTTCATAATATATTTAAAAAAAAAAATAAAAGTTTTTCTATGTTTTATCAAAGAAAACACTAAACAACGTAATGAAAGGTCACGGTATCGTTTGTTGCTGCAGTTCTTAAAAAAGGACATATGGTTTTAACATCTCTTAAAGGGAATATCTTCATCCGTTTTCTCTACACATGCATGATCTCCACGTCTAATTTAACTCTAAAGTTGTGTTCCTACACTAAAAGTTTTAAACATAAATGTCAAAATATCATTCCTTGTTTTAATTAAGCCGGTGTTATCTCCCAGCAATATCGGCAAATGTTATCTTCTTCAACAAAATAAACATGTGCTAAAAATAGCGCTTGATTTTCTGGTAGGCTTGCGTAAACTCATCAAGATGTAAAGAAAATAAGAATATCTTAAGTTAACCACACAATGTAATATAAATCAACTGCCATCAATTCGTCTCTGCACAATGACATTAGGCTAATCAACTTATATTTTATGTTTTACATAAGTTCCGGTTATTAAAATGAAAGCATATCTAAATTTTCAAGTACGTTTGAACCGCCAATGCATCTTCAAAGCCCCATTATCGCCCCGGGAACGTCAGCGCACCTATAGAGCTTTTCACCGCTCCCTGGCGAGGGGGGGGGCGATAACGCCCCCATTGTGAATCTATAATATATTGTCAGCGGTTACTTAGGCACAGCGGAGCTTAATATATCTTGAGCTATTGTCAGCGGTGACTTCAGAACAACAGAGCCTAATATATCGAGCTATTGTCAACGGTGACTTAGCATAGCAGAGCCTAAAATATCTTGAACTATAGTCAACATTGACCTCCGCACAGCAGAGCCTAATATATATGGAGCTTTTGTCAATGGTGACTTCAGCTCAGCAGATCCTAATATATCTTGAGCTATTGTCAATGGTGACTTTAACACAACAGAGCCTAAAATATCTTGCGCTATTGTCAACGGTGACCTCAGCACATCAGAGCCTAAAATACCTTGAGCTATTGTCAACGGTGAATTTAACACAACAGAGCCTAATATATCTTGAGCTATTGTCAACGGTGACTTTAACAAAGCAGAGCCTTATATATCGAGTTATTGTCAACGGTGACCTTAGCACAGCAGAGCCTAAAATATCTTGAGCTATTGTCAACGGTGACCTCAGCACAGCAGAGCCTAATATATCTTGAGCTATTGTCAATGTTGACTTCAGCAAAGCAGAGCCTAATATATCTTGAGCTATTGTCAGCGGTGACCTCAACGTAAACTCCGCGTCCTGGGGCCATGCTTTACAATAGTTCTACGCCTGTCTGAATACCGTGTTCGGACAATTAATAACGCAACAGATAAACACGCGACACTTAAACACAGACACTTAAACACACGACAGATAAACATACGGACATTTAATCACACGACACTGAAACATACGGACAGTTTATCACAGCGACAGTGTAACCCCGAATACACGGTCTTGAGAAACTTGTTTCATTCAGGGAATCGAGGTCAGATCTCACGCCCTTAAGTGTTGAGCTGACATTAAGCACGTATCTTTAAGTTTGCAAAGATAATTGTCCCGTCATGATTACTCTCGAAACGGGAAAAGCAAGCAGGGTTTTGAATAAATGCATTTTGTCTACGTAATAATCTTGGCTTGTATTTAGAAATGAATATTCCGGTGACATGAAAATATTAATAATACTTTATTATAAACGCGAAAGACAATGTGTATAAATATTTTTATACGTACTCTCTACACATTTATCTTTTTGCGTATTTATTCTACAATGTATTATTACATTTAATAACATGTATGTATTTATATATGATTTATTCGATGTTTTATCCCAAGCTATTCATTTTACGTACGATTTGTAGACACTATGCTTTCTTTACTCTCTTTCTTACCCCATGACCTCACCAAACTCATATTTACAACGATCCAGATCATAGCTACCAGTCGCCATATATACATTTGATCGCACAGACTGCAACAACTACAGAGGCATTTCCCTCCACAGCATCATTGGCAAGGCTTTCGCCCGCTTCATCCTGAAGAGGTTACAGCTACTAGATGAACGCATATATCCAGAATTCCAATGCGCCTTAAGGGATGAGAGATCTACAATAGACATGATCTTCTCTCTTAAAGAACTGCAAGAAAAGAGCAGAGTCAGCCATTATAAATCGCCTTTATTGACCTGACGAAGGCTTTCGACCTGGTTAGCAGAAGTGGCATTTTCGCTATCCTAGAGAAGATTGGTTGTCCCCCAAAACTGCTCAAGCTTATCACCTCCTTCCACGACAATATGCAAGGAACGGTGCAATATGAAAGCCCCGCGTCCCACCCATTTCCCATTAAAAGTGGTGTAAAGCAAGGCTGCGTACTTGCTCCAACATTATTTAAAATATTTTTCTCCCTTGTGCTGTCCAGCGCCTTCGAGATATCTGAGGACGGCGTATTTATACGCACATGATCTGATGGCAAACTATTTGACCTGCTACGTCTCAGGGCCAAAACCAAAGTAACCATGTTCTAATATAAGAACTTCTCTTTGCTGATGACGCTGCTCTCATATCCCGCACACAGTCAGGTCTTCAGAATTTGGTTAACTCTCTGGCTCGTGCTTGTCAAGAGATTGGACTTACCATTAGCCTTAACAAGACAGAATAAATGGGTCAAGAAATGGGTCAAGATGTAAACGATGTCCACACCATCAACATTGGAAACCACACCCTGAAAGTGGTGAAAGAGTTCACCTACCTTGGATCCACTATATTCAGTACCATGTCCCTTATAAATGAGCTAAACAAACGGATAGGGAAAGCATCTGCTGCCATAGCAAAGTTATTAAAAAGAGTGAGGGAAAACAGCAAGTTGACACTCGCTACCAAAATGTCCGTCTACAGAGCCTGTATCTAAAGCACCTTGCTATACGACAGTGCCAGCTGGACAACATATATGTCACAGGAACACCGCTTGAATAAAAATACGTTCCACCTACGCTGCTTGCGTCGAATTCTAGACATCACCTGGGAAGAACGCAAATCTAACAAGGAAATCCTAAGCAAGGCCAAAATACCAATCATCTACGCATTGCTATCACAGCGCAGACTGCGTTAACTTGGCCACACCATGCGCATGCATGATGGCCGAATACCGAAGGATATCCTGTACGGTGAAATGGCCGCAGGATCTCGAGCCACAGGTCGGCCTCTTGTACGTTATAAAGATGTCTGCAATCGTGACCTAAAGGACATGGACTTAGATGAAGACTCATGTGATGAGGTTGCAGCTGACTCGGGAGCCTGGCGACAGGCCGTCTACAGTGGGTTCACCGAAAAGCAAAAAGGGCCAGGGCTGACATTGTCAGAAGGCAAACAAAAAAAGGAAGGCGAAAGCATACTCCATACAGCCGCCCTCACTGTTCAAATGCGAGGGATGCTCAAGGGACTGCCACTCGAGGAGGGGGCTGCTCAGTCACAGCAAGCACTGTCCCTCATTAAAATCCCAAAATCCTAAGGGCGCATCCATTGTTTTGCGAGACAGATAGGAGCCATATATAGTTCAAACTTAATAAGTTTTGCAATATATAAGACGAAATTGTGTTAGCAAGGCATTACAAGAATTGTTTAGTACGAATCCAAAATTATTTATAATAATTATTTACTTCAGAATAAAAAAAAAGGTATGTGCTACTTTACGTAATGATTACCTGCTAACCAACAAACCAAAACCCGGTTTTGAAAATCTAAAAACCTAAAAAAATGCTGAGCAAGCAAAGAAAAAAAAAGAAAGAATAAATTATTTCACATCCTTGTCAAGTGGGCTAGACCGTTGTCAGCTGCTTGGATAAGTCAAGTTGTGGCAACATCAGTTCTGTTGATGTTTAATTAAGTAGCTTAATACTACATATATATATATACAAGTTTCTTTATTTCTCTACAAGTCTTGCTTACTGCCAGTAAAGTTATCTAAACATCAACGTTTTGCTGTAGAAAATATTCAATCGAATGGCAATAGCAGCGACGCTATGCTTCATTTTTGTGTATTTTTATTTTGTATCTGCAGAATTTAATGGTAACCATGATAGATAAAGCAAATAGATACATAAGTAATTATTGATGCGATTGTTAGAAAGATTTAAAACAAGTTGATATGCATATAGTTAATTATATGTTTGTGTAATAATGTACTTATGCCAATTTGATACTGACTCCAGGGTCTGCAACGAAACTATACCTTTCCATGTTGAGTGGCTATTTCAGTAATGAAGCAAATCTGGACAATTTGTACGAACAAGGCATTAAAACCAATCAAGACCTTTTAAAAGTCTTCAACCATCCGATCAATAAGATTACCGATTTGATTTATGTAAGTTTATAGAACACAGTGCGTTCAGTTTTACAAATTTAAGAAACAAAAGAAATCTAAAAGCATGTACTAAAACTAAAGTTACTTTTTGTTGATTTTTCTCTTCTCTTTTTGAAGCAACTACAAACTATAAAAAAGCCATAAAATCATTTTATAAACTAAAACCCACGTAGATTAAGTAAACAATAATTATAGCACTAGTCTATGCAGATAATAATGTTGATTTGCATACATTACAGAGATTACAAAATACTATTTCGATTGAACTTAGTTAAGACTTTAACTTATTATGGCACGAAGACATTCTATTATTTTTTTATAGGACTTTGATTTATATTCCGAGGAATGGACTGGAAACGAACTCATTCGACAAGAGATATTGACATTAAGTGGAGAAGGGGACATTGTTGTGGCACAGCCTTACTTATTCAAGAAACCAGAATCCTTTGTGTAAGAACATGTAAAGAGTTTTAAAAAACTTTACTTTGACAAAATTCTATGTTACACAGTATAATAATCACATTAGATATATTTATGCACATTTATATTTGTTAAGTTTATCTTTGTTTAATATAAAGATTTATAGGATAGGATAACGGCCATCTGAAGTGTTGAAATATCTCTGTAGCGTGTTGTAATTTTGCACTCGGTTTTGCACTCGGTTGCACTTGGGGTCGAAATAAACCGATTCGTTACAGCTCACATATGATAAAAATCCATATAGAAAATAAGCATACAATAAAAAAATTAGTAATCATTGTAGGTATTATTCTCCCAGCAAAATTAACTTGTGATAGACACCTGTCTAATTATGCATACTAAGAATATCTTAGTGTATTTGAGATTTTTATATATTGAGACTGTTTAACCATTTCTTTAATAATAAAATACATTTGTCACAAGATTTGAACTTCAAAAGCCTTATATTACATATTCAAACATGCATGTATAGTTCATTTAAGAGTACATTTTCTGTATTTTTTCCGGTTTTTCTCTTTATTGTATTCTTTTTTCATTTTCCTTCGGATATTTTGCTACTCCTCTGTAATTAATCATTGCACAAGGTTGAAATTTAGCAGTTTTTGTCACTATTGTTACAATCACAATCCCCTTGTGGCCAGAGCCGTGTAAAGGTTGTTGATAATTCTCGTTCGTCCCAGGGTACACTTTGGTTATTAGTATTTATATTCCAGTATTACACGATCTCCTTATCTTCCTGGGAACAAACTCAGGATTTGCGTTCTAACAATTCCTTTATGTTTTAGTTGTAAATAAATATATGTTATCGTATTGTAGCCAATAAAAAGCAATAGTAACTTGAGAAGGAAGCTTCAATGTAAATGTTGTTTATAATTTAATTCACGTGATAATTTGCAAGTATATACAATAAATGTAGTATTTACAGCAATAATACAGAATAGTGCCAACACAAGCGTTCATAACAGTCTCAAAAGAAAATTATCTAAAAGTGACTAAAACAATTCGCCCACCGACTTAAATATTCGCGGAGGAGTGCGGGGAACAGAACTATTACTAGGAGGGGTGAAAATAATGATATCATTACAAAACTCATAATAAAAATGATAGTTTTAACATGAACTCCCCTGTACGAGAAATAAAAAAACTATTCCTAGCTATTCCGAGAATTTGAGGTCGGTACAAGAATTTAAGAATGGATTCCTAGAATAGTCAATACGATATTTAATTGATGATTGTTTCGTTGTTATCTTCTAGACCTGGAACCTTTAACATCAGCGATCTTCAGTTTTTGACTTTGAAAGATGTAGTTTTGAGAAAGGAGTGTAGATTTATGATTGAAATAATAGATGAAACCATGTTTATGTATACAGTACCCGACTGCTCACAAACAGTAAGTATATGCTTAAAACCCAGATTTGAACCTTGATAGCACACATTCCACACACTGAGCTTTGCAAGATGGACTGTTGCGTACATTTCTTCCTCATTACCGAATCTCGGTGGCTATCAACTTTGCAATGAATTAGACGCGCAACAGGGACATTAGGCAACAGGTGTACTCTTAATTGGAGCGTGTCGGTGGTTTACGCACTTCGTCAGCTTTGATGTCAATGAGTACATAAATGCATGCATGTAACTATACTTGAACTCAAACGTACCGAGATATGAAATAAGAAATCCATTACAACCATTTTCTGGTTTAACGTCTAGTGCGTCTATTTCCCCGTAGAGATCACTGGTCAGACAGTTATTGGCCTTGCCCATTTTCAAACTTCGTATTCAGGAGTGCAAACATAAATATATATAGTTAAAACTATACCAGACAAATGGTCAATTACTTTATCAAATGAAACGCGTTTCATGATATACACATTAAATTACCATTACGAATTATGATGTGGAAGAGATTAGATCGCCCAACAAGGCTAACAATCATAATTGTTAGATTTACTCTCGGTTTTGACATTTGTGTCATTAGATGGTGTGTTATCTATTACACTAACCTGAAACGATATTAATTTTGTTTCAAATACCTCCTGCTTGTACTGCCTGTTCAGGCAGTCAAAGCCATTTCATCTGTTCCATCTCTAGACAATCTGTATATATTTATAGATTATTGATGAGCACTACAAAGTTCCCATGAAAAAAATAACATTTCTGGCGACATGTAGAATCTATGCATTTCTGCAAACAAAATAAAAGCTATGATATGTTACGAATGACTTATTTATTATTATCTTAATATTTTTTCTTCAATGCAAGGACATGCTTTATATTTATAGTTTTAAAAATGCCTGTGAAAAGGTATACTCTTTTAATATGGAAGGAAAAAAATATGTGTATGGTACATTTCTGAATGTCTCTACAGACACTTAGTCAAGTGTACGTGGCCCAGACTTCATGCAATTCAGTGACCTTCTCTTCAGTCGATGACACACATCCTGAAGCAAAAAGTAAACTACCTTATAATTTAAAAAAAATAGAAAGGTATGTTCTCTTTGGTAAAATTAATATCTGTTGGGCGATTCATTAACTAATCATCTATCTATTGTCATAGCCGACGTTTAGGGATGTTTTTATGTTGTTTTTTTTGTCTAAGGTAAGGTAATCTAAATTAGCTTACTGAATTCAAACAATGATCTTAATTGTAAATATTTCTAATAGCATGCAACGACACATACATACTTTAAAAGGTACCACTTCCTCAAAACAATGCTGTCAACACATTCTACCCAATCCATGACCACCTCGGACCGCCTCTGACCAATCGGACATGGGTAGAGCTCAAAACATAAAACACAACGTGAAGACGAGTTGACGAAAGGGCTAATCAAAATTGGGGCGGGTATAAAAGTGAACACCTACTGACCTTTTACGTCACACTATTTATCTATATAATATCTATCAGCTATCTATCAATCATCCACCTACCTATGTACCAATTATCTTTCTATCATCTATCTATCTCTTTGTCCATCCGTCTATTGTTTACCTATATATATATATATATGTAACTGAGAGATCTTCATAACATGTAGTAACACAACTCAATAAACTTGATAAGACTTCACTTGAGGATAATAACTTTAATCAACGTATTGTATATCACCATCACTTCTACACTTCGTTACTACTACCATATCAAGACCAAGAACATCACTCTTCCACGGCCTAACATACACTGACTTTGTTTACCATCTCTCTCTCCCAAGTAAACATTACATGACGTCAAACACACATTTCCTAGTTACTCCTTAATCGCACCTATTGCACAAACTTATTCCTTATAACTTCACACCAAGTCATGCATCACTTACACCCTCCTTCTCACATTTAAAAATACCTTTAGTATTTTTTTTTTTTTTTTTTTTTTTTAAACTTATAAATATACATCTGCTATTATACAAATGCTCCAACTCTATTTAATTAAAATTTTCAACAAATCATAACAAATATCCACTTCCTTTCATTAAATCCATTACGCACCTAGTAAACAAAGTATTGTAAAATGTAAATTGCACACCAACATGTGTTCTCCTCAACCAGTCATTACATCTAATTCATTCACTCATTTACTCATGTTCACCCATTTTATTTCCACTTAACCACAACACCAATATAGAACATATAACTTGACTTGGGTACAATGTGTAGCAATATAACATCATCATCATCATCATCATCATCATCATCATCATCAAAATATCATCATCATAATAACCAAATCAAAATCTGTGAAAAATGTAACATTTGTTAATATCTCAAGTCTTCTGGATTAGGTAACGGTTCCCTATCAATTACCGTTATCTGGTTAATTTTTCTGAAATCGCAGCATAACCTAATCTTGCCATTCTTCTTCTTGACTATGACTATAGGCGATGCATAAGGCGATTGCGATTTCTGTATTAGACCATTATCTAGCAACAATTGTATCTCTTTTTCTACATCTTTTCTATAATGATATGGTACTTGATATGGCTTCTGCTTCAAATAACTGTCACTATTCACCTTAATTTCATGTTGAATGACATTAGTTTGTCCTGGTAATTCAGAAATTACATCCTTATATTCTCCAATCAATTGTATTAATTCCTTCTTAACTTCACTGGCAATATCTTTATTAAACTTTATAGCATTCACTATATCGCTATCTTTACTATTTCCCATTTCTACAGTGTGTATTGTCACATTATCACTATTCTCTTCCACTGCAATATTGGACATCACAAGATCAATATAATATTGTCTCAGTAAATCTATGTGAAAAGTTTTGCTATTTCCCTTTATATTAACTCTGTAGTCTACATGACTGAGTTTTTCTTCTACTGTGTAAGGTCCTTGCCACGATTGTCCTCCACTACTTCCATTCGGCAAGTACACTAATACCTTATCCCCTACATCAAGTTGTCTTAAAAACCTATGTTTATTTTTAATTGTTCTCTGTCTTTCACTACTTTGCTCTAAATTATGTCTGGCCTCCTTAACTGAATACGCAATTTCCTCTCTAGTTTCCGTAATCATATCATACGCAGATCTATTCTTTACATCCGGAGTAATTATTTCGTTTTTTAATATATCTAACGGACCTCTCGGATTTGCTCCAAAAATAAGTTGAAACGGACTAAAGTTAGTAGCTTCATGTGGAGTTTCATTATAAGCAAACACCACCATAGGCAAAAATCTATCCCAATCTCTCTCTTTATCTTGCACTACTTTTCTTAACATAGTTTTTACAGTTCTATTAGCCCTTTCTACTGCGCCATTCGATTGCGGATGGTATCTAGCCGCAAATATTTGCGTTATTTGTAACATCTCCGCAAATGCAGCTGTCAGTTGAGACCTAAACTGTGTCCCATTATCTGACAATATTTTTTCAGGAAACCCAAATTTTGTGAAAACTCCTAACATCGCATGACATATAGTGTCTGCCAAAATGTTCTTCAACGGAATAGCCTCTATCCAACGCGAACACATATCTACTATAACAAGCATATATCTATGTTTCCTATCAGTCATAGTAGCAGTCGGTCCTATTATATCTACTGCGATTTTCTGAAACGGCCCCAAGGCTAAATCCATCGGTTGTAATGGAGCCTTGTGTTTTGCATCCAGACTATTATGTCTGCAACATATTTGACATGCCTTTACATAGGACTTTATATCTTCATGCATCTTTGGCCAATAGAAATGTCGGCTAAGTCTTTGCCACGTCTTATTATGACCCATGTGCGCAGCTAACGGAATCTCATGTGCTGCTTTTAGAACTAACTTTTTTAAAGTCCTCGGAACCACCACTCTATACTCGGGTTTATTATCACGCCCTATGTTATAGTTACGTTTAGCTAACACTCCCTGTATATAAAAAAAACCTTTATTCTTACTCACTCTAGCCTTTTCTTTTACCACATTTAATTCAGCATCATCTTGTTGCTGAGCAATTATTTGCTCTTTAGTAACATTCATTATAGTTTCCACACTCACACCCATCTCTACCTTTCTTTCTTTATTTTCGTACTTCTGTTGTGCCCTAGTCATCACGCTACAACTATCTACCATATTATATTCATGCACTAAACTAACTTCCCTTACGTCTGTTTCCGGCTCACTCATACCACACAGTACATGTTTACCAGGCAACATAATTTTAAATTGTGCCTGCTTTCTATCCATCCAGTCCGTTAATAATTTGTCATAATTGTCTTGAATCATTTCTGGAATATTTCCCAATACCAATGGTGCTGGAAGCGACTCCATAACCAATGCCTCCACTCGTCCCTTAACCCAAGGTGTGTCAATATCAATAAATGAGGTTCTACAATCAACCACAGAACCATCTCCTAACCTAACTCTTCTTCTATTGTCAGTCATATCTTCTCGTTTAATTAAACTATTCCGCACCGCGACCGTACTACACCCAGAATCCTTCAGCATATGTGTAATCTGATTATTCACAAAAGCGGGATAAAGGACCAATGTTCCTGTATTATCCAAAACCGTAGATACAATCTCCTCCCTATTTCTAGATCTATTTCTAGCATCTCTCGAAACTTCCCTATGTCCAGACCTCGACTCTTCCCTATCTCTAGATCTATCCCTGACACCTCTGGACTCTTCCCTATCTCTAGATCTACCTCTGTCATCTCTGGACTCTGGACTATAGTCTGATGTCCGGTCACTTTGAATTATAACATGGCAATCTCTATTGTTATTAATCCGGCCTCTTCCCGACCTATTAAACCATCCACCCCTTCTAAAACCTCTCTGATTATTCCTGTGCCAGTTGTCATTCTGATTTTTTTTATTACACCTAGCCTGAGTGTGACCCACATCACCACATGACCAACATTTAATACCAAAAGTACCAGGTTTTCTAAACCTATCCATCCGGAAAGGTAAACTACTATGTCTCTGTCTTACACCTCTCATAACAAATAGCTCTCCACTACTGGTCTCATTTTTAGCTAAATTTGAATTTGGGTGGCTATCTTTAAAATCAGCCAATGCCTTTACTAGATCTTTTTCTTTATATATCTTTCTCCCCTTTATAAATGCATATAATTCAGGTGTCACCATATTCAGCACTTTGTCTACTAATAAGAGTTCTAACATGCTACCAAACTCATGCTTAATTTCAGACATTTCAATCCAATTCATTAGATCAGACTTTAAATTCGCGACAAAGTTTTGCGGATCATCCGATTTATTAATTACCCTAGTATTAAATTGGATCCTGTAATAATCTTCGGTTTTATTAAAGTATACTAACAACTTTTTTTTTAACTCACTGTAAGCTAATCCCTCAGAGTTCTCTATACACGCGAGTGCCTCACGCGCACCCCCTCTCATAGCCTGGTATAAGTGGATACTCCACTGGTTCTCAGCGACTCCTACCATCTTCATGTGAGTCTCAAAAACTCTTTTAAACTTCTCAATGCTTTCAGTCAAGTGATGCATGACTTGGTGTGAAGTTATAAGGAATAAGTTTGTGCAATAGGTGCGATTAAGGAGTAACTAGGAAATGTGTGTTTGACGTCATGTAATGTTTACTTGGGAGAGAGAGATGGTAAACAAAGTCAGTGTATGTTAGGCCGTGGAAGAGTGATGTTCTTGGTCTTGATATGGTAGTAGTAACGAAGTGTAGAAGTGATGGTGATATACAATACGTTGATTAAAGTTATTATCCTCAAGTGAAGTCTTATCAAGTTTATTGAGTTGTGTTACTACATGTTATGAAGATCTCTCAGTTACAAAATGGTGGAGCAGCAGTAGAAATCAAGACCATAGAGAGACACATCACAGAGCCTACTTTATGTGCAGTTGTTGGAACTGTTAGAAGTTGACCTGCCTGCCTGTCTTGGAGGAGGTAACTTGAGGGAATCGACGTTTGATTGCCCTGCGAGTCATTGTATATGACTGGTGGATTTATTGATTTGTGGAGTTGCACTGTGGGTCATGGTATATGACTGGGATGTTTATTGACCAGTGGAGCTTTTTGTGAGTTGTGGAGCAACCCTGTGGAATGGTTACAGAATTGTACTGAAGCTGATGAGCTGCGAAGTCCGAAGCTGTCTGGTGGGTGTCCTGAAGTTGTACTGTCGTCTGTGAGCTGTACTGACGAGCTGGTATCTATCTGGTGTCGAAGTCTGTCAAGGTCGACGTCGTACTATCCGGTTTGCCGTGGCTACACACTATTGCCTATTGCCAGCCGTAACTGCTTACGAAAGCTTTCTGGCATAGTAAGCGGGCGTCATTGCATCGTTGCAACCGCTGATAAAGGCATACATCGTCTGCGTCCTTGTGCAGAGGGCATATTATTGCGGGCGTCATTGCATCGTTGCAACCGCTGATAAAAGTATACATCGTCTGCGTCCTTGTGCAGAGGGCATATCATCTCCTGGCGCCGGATGTGTAACTTTGCTGTTGATCTCGTTTGCTGACTGTATACAATACGTCGGTGGAAGTTAGTCAAGTTCAACTGCAATTTTGATAGGTGATTTCAAGGTCGACGCAACGGACGCTGGTTGTAGACTTGAAGGTTGGGAGGACACTCAAGGTTGATCCGTTGGATGCTGTGGAACATTTGACGTTGATTTGGTTGGACAGAGCTATCAAGGTCGAGGAATTTGGACGTTGGACAAGGGACGTGCGTGGACCTGGATTGGAGACAGCACTACTGAAAGCTAAGTTAAATATTTTTTTAACTTGTATGATAATATCTAGGGTATAATTTATTATCATTGCTATATGTATATTCGTATATTTGTATATGTAAATTCTATTAGGGCTACATGAGTATATTTTTATTCATTGGGGAGATTCGTCCTTTGGAAAAAGGATTGTGCGGACTTAGACTGTGGGTTTGAGTGGGCTTCCCATTGAATCAAAGTGAACTTAGTATTTGTTTAGTTTGTTAGCGTGCTGGTATCTTGTTTTGGGCTGTTTTGTTTATCTATTTGTGTCAAAACATTAAGTATAGTTTACTTGTGTGTATTCTTCTGTCTTTCTGCTAAACTATCTGTGTATATATATATATATATTTATTTGCTTTATGATTTACTTCTAATTGTAATTTTAATTGCAACTATAAATGTTATATGCATCACATTGCTATGTCGTAAGTATATATGATTTATGCTGGTGTGTTGGTTAAGGTAATGTGCTATATGGTCAACGTTTACACGCCTTTATGTTAATCAAAACTTAAAGATTTTAAATTAAAAACATTGCACATATTAGGACGGTATTTGTGCTGATTTGGAGGTTGTGCATACATTTATTTTGGTACACATATTGCATTGTATTATAATATCGTGTATAGTGGTATTAGAACGATACTTGTGCTATATGCACACGCATAGATTTTCTTTATAGTATATGCTTTTTAGTATAGTATAAATAGCGATAATGTCGGACATGGATCCGTTGAGGCTATGGGTGGACATTGCCAAGAGCATGGGATTAAAAGGGGATGCCTTGGGTGATTTCTTGGAGAAAAAAGGGCAGGAGTTTAAGGAAGTGAGGGAGAAGGAGATACAGAGGGAATTGGAAAAGGAACAAAGACAAAAAGAAGATAGGGAGAAGGAGATACAGAGGGAATTGGAAAAAGAACAAAGACAAAGAGAAGAGAGGGAGAGAGACAAAGAGAGAGAGCATGTATTAAAAATGAGGGCACAGGAACTAGAAATAGAATTGGCTAGGCAGCGTGCAGCACCAGTGCATAATACTAATGAACATAATGGTGCGATTAAGAACATTAAGATACAACCTTTTGATGCTAAGACTGAAAGCATTGAGAAGTTTATAAGAGTTTTTGAGACTCACATGAAGATGGTAGGAGTCGCTGAGAACCAGTGGAGTATCCACTTATACCAGGCTATGAGAGGGGGTGCGCGTGAGGCACTCGCGTGTATAGAGAACTCTGAGGGATTAGCTTACAGTGAGTTAAAAAAAAAGTTGTTAGTATACTTTAATAAAACCGAAGATTATTACAGGATCCAATTTAATACTAGGGTAATTAATAAATCGGATGATCCGCAAAACTTTGTCGCGAATTTAAAGTCTGATCTAATGAATTGGATTGAAATGTCTGAAATTAAGCATGAGTTTGGTAGCATGTTAGAACTCTTATTAGTAGACAAAGTGCTGAATATGGTGACACCTGAATTATATGCATTTATAAAGGGGAGAAAGATATATAAAGAAAAAGATCTAGTAAAGGCATTGGCTGATTTTAAAGATAGCCACCCAAATTCAAATTTAGCTAAAAATGAGACCAGTAGTGGAGAGCTATTTGTTATGAGAGGTGTAAGACAGAGACATAGTAGTTTACCTTCCCGGATGGATAGGTTTAGAAAACCTGGTACTTTTGGTATTAAATGTTGGTCATGTGGTGATGTGGGTCACACTCAGGCTAGGTGTAATAAAAAAAATCAGAATGACAACTGGCACAGGAATAATCAGAGAGGTTTTAGAAGGGGTGGATGGTTTAATAGGTCGGGAAGAGGCCGGATTAATAACAATAGAGATTGCCATGTTATAATTCAAAGTGACCGGACATCAGACTATAGTCCAGAGTCCAGAGGTGACAGAGGTAGATCTAGAGATAGGGAAGAGTCCAGAGGTGTCAGGGATAGATCTAGAGATAGGGAAGAGTCGAGGTCTGGACATAGGGAAGTTTCGAGAGATGCTAGAAATAGATCTAGAAATAGGGAGGAGATTGTATCTACGGTTTTGGATAATACAGGAACATTGGTCCTTTATCCCGCTTTTGTGAATAATCAGATTACACATATGCTGAAGGATTCTGGGTGTAGTACGGTCGCGGTGCGGAATAGTTTAATTAAACGAGAAGATATGACTGACAATAGAAGAAGAGTTAGGTTAGGAGATGGTTCTGTGGTTGATTGTAGAACCTCATTTATTGATATTGACACACCTTGGGTTAAGGGACGAGTGGAGGCATTGGTTATGGAGTCGCTTCCAGCACCATTGGTATTGGGAAATATTCCAGAAATGATTCAAGACAATTATGACAAATTATTAACGGACTGGATGGATAGAAAGCAGGCACAATTTAAAATTATGTTGCCTGGTAAACATGTACTGTGTGGTATGAGTGAGCCGGAAACAGACGTAAGGGAAGTTAGTTTAGTGCATGAATATAATATGGTAGATAGTTGTAGCGTGATGACTAGGGCACAACAGAAGTACGAAAATAAAGAAAGAAAGGTAGAGATGGGTGTGAGTGTGGAAACTATAATGAATGTTACTAAAGAGCAAATAATTGCTCAGCAACAAGATGATGCTGAATTAAATGTGGTAAAAGAAAAGGCTAGAGTGAGTAAGAATAAAGGTTTTTTTTATATACAGGGAGTGTTAGCTAAACGTAACTATAACATAGGGCGTGATAATAAACCCGAGTATAGAGTGGTGGTTCCGAGGACTTTAAAAAAGTTAGTTCTAAAAGCAGCACATGAGATTCCGTTAGCTGCGCACATGGGTCATAATAAGACGTGGCAAAGACTTAGCCGACATTTCTATTGGCCAAAGATGCATGAAGATATAAAGTCCTATGTAAAGGCATGTCAAATATGTTGCAGACATAATAGTCTGGATGCAAAACACAAGGCTCCATTACAACCGTTGTATCTTAATGTTCTTAATCGCACCATTATGTTCATTAGTATTATGCACTGGTGCTGCACGCTGCCTAGCCAATTCTATTTCTAGTTCCTGTGCCCTCATTTTTAATACATGCTCTCTCTCTTTGTCTCTCTCCCTCTCTTCTCTTTGTCTTTGTTCTTTTTCCAATTCCCTCTGTATCTCCTTCTCCCTATCTTCTTTTTGTCTTTGTTCCTTTTCCAATTCCCTCTGTATCTCCTTCTCCCTATCTTCTTTTTGTCTTTGTTCCTTTTCCAATTCCCTCTGTATCTCCTTCTCCCTATCTTCTCTCTCCCTCTGTATCTCCTTCTCCCTCACTTCCTTAAACTCCTGCCCTTTTTTCTCCAAGAAATCACCCAAGGCATCCCCTTTTAATCCCATGCTCTTGGCAATGTCCACCCATAGCCTCAACGGATCCATGTCCGACATTATCGCTATTTATACTATACTAAAAAGCATATACTATAAAGAAAATCTATGCGTGTGCATATAGCACAAGTATCGTTCTAATACCACTATACACGATATTATAATACAATGCAATATGTGTACCAAAATCAATGTATGCACAACCTCCAAATCAGCACAAATACCGTCCTAATATGTGCAATGTTTTTAATTTAAAATCTTTAAGTTTTGATTAACATAAAGGCGTGTAAACGTTGACCATATAGCACATTACCTTAACCAACACACCAGCATAAATCATATATACTTACGACATAGCAATGTGATGCATATAACATTTATAGTTGCAATTAAAATTACAATTAGAAGTAAATCATAAAGCAAATAAATATATATATATATATACACAGATAGTTTAGCAGAAAGACAGAAGAATACACACAAGTAAACTATACTTAATGTTTTGACACAAATCGATAAACAAAACAGCCCAAAACAAGATACCAGCACGCTAACAAACTAAACGAATAACATATACTTTAATTCGTTGGGAAGCCCACTCAAACCCACAGTCTAAGTCCGCACAATCCTTTTTTCAAAGGACGAATCTCCCCAATGAAGAAAAATACATATAAGTAACCTAATAGAGTACCATTGTCATGGGGTCACCCAGATATAAACTATGTGGCCTCACGACAATCCCATCCAACCGCCCGCAAAATACAGAATACAAATATACGAATATACATATAGCAATGATAATAAATTATACCCTAGGTATTATCATACAAGTTAAAAAAAAAATATTTAACTTAGCTTTCAGTAGTGCTGTCTCCAATCCAGGTCCACGCACGTCCCTTGTCCAACGTCCAAATTCCTCGACCTTGATAGCTCTGTCCAACCAAATCAACGTCAAATGTTCCACAGCATCCAACGGATCAACCTTGAGTGTCCTCCCAACCTTCAAGTCTACAACCAGCGTCCGTTGCGTCGACCTTGAAATCACCTATCAAAATTGCAGTTGAACTTGACTAACTTCCACCGACGTATTGTATACAGTCAGCAAACGAGATCAACAGCAAAGTTACACATCCGGCGCCAGGAGATGATATGCCCTCTGCACAAGGACGCAGACGATGTATACTTTTATCAGCGGTTGCAACGATGCAATGACGCCCGCAATAATATGCCCTCTGCACAAGGACGCAGACGATGTATGCCTTTATCAGCGGTTGCAACGATGCAATGACGCCCGCTTACTATGCCAGAAAGCTTTCGTAAGCAGTTACGGCTGGCAATAGGCAATAGTGTGTAGCCACGGCAAACCGGATAGTACGACGTCGACCTTGACAGACTTCGACACCAGATAGATACCAGCTCGTCAGTACAGCTCACAGACGACAGTACAACTTCAGGACACCCACCAGACAGCTTCGGACTTCGCAGCTCATCAGCTTCAGTACAATTCTGTAACCATTCCACAGGGTTGCTCCACAACTCACAAAAAGCTCCACTGGTCAATAAACATCCCAGTCATATACCATGACCCACAGTGCAACTCCACAAATCAATAAATCCACCAGTCATATACAATGACTCGCAGGGCAATCAAACGTCGATTCCCTCAAGTTACCTCCTCCAAGACAGGCAGGCAGGTCAACTTCTAACAGTTCCAACAACTGCACATAAAGTAGGCTCTGTGATGTGTCTCTCTATGGTCTTGATTTCTACTGCTGCTCCACCATTTTGTAACTGAGAGATCTTCATAACATGTAGTAACACAACTCAATAAACTTGATAAGACTTCACTTGAGGATAATAACTTTAATCAACGTATTGTATATCACCATCACTTCTACACTTCGTTACTACTACCATATCAAGACCAAGAACATCACTCTTCCACGGCCTAACATACACTGACTTTGTTTACCATCTCTCTCTCCCAAGTAAACATTACATGACGTCAAACACACATTTCCTAGTTACTCCTTAATCGCACCTATTGCACAAACTTATTCCTTATAACTTCACACCAAGTCATGCATCACTTACAATATATATATATATATATATATATTATATATACTTATATACTTGTCATTATTTCCCTTTCTTTACCTATAATATTTATATTACTTATACATCCATATAGTTTTTATAAGGACCAGTTTTAAGAACATTTTTTACATTGTTTTTATATGTATTTCAGTTATCCAATACCGGACTCAATCATGCCTGACTATGACACGTACAAGTCTCTGTGCCAATATTAAACAATTATTTCTCCAATCATGCCTGACTATGACACGTACAAGTCTCTGTGCCAATATTAAACAATTATTTCTCCAATCATGCCTGACTATGACACGTACAAGTCTCTGTGCCAATATTAAACAATTATTTCTCCAATCATGCCTGACTATGACACGTACAAGTCTCTGTGCCAATATTAAACAATTATTTCTCCAATCATGCCTGACTATGACACGTACAAGTCTCTGTGCCAATATTAAACAATTATTTCTCCAATCATGCCTGACTATGACACGTACAAGTCTCTGTGCCAATATTAAACAATTATTTCTCCAATCATGCCTGACTATGACACGTACAAGTCTCTGTGCCAATATTAAACAATTATTTCTCCAATCATGCCTGACTATGACACGTACAAGTCTCTGTGCCAATATTAAACAATTATTTCTCCAATCATGCCTGACTATGACACGTACAAGTCTCTGTGCCAATATTAAACAATTATTTCTCCAATCATGCCTGACTATGACACGTACAAGTCTCTGTGCCAATATTAAACAATTATTTCTCCAATCATGCCTGACTATGACACGTACAAGTCTCTGTGCCAATATTAAACAATTATTTCTCCAATCATGCCTGACTATGACACGTACAAGTCTCTGTGCCAATATTAAACAATTATTTCTCCAATCATGCCTGACTATGACACGTACAAGTCTCTGTGCCAATATTAAACAATTATTTCTCCAATCATGCCTGACTATGACACGTACAAGTCTCTGTGCCAATATTAAACAATTATTTCTCCAATCATGCCTGACTATGACACGTACAAGTCTCTGTGCCAATATTAAACAATTATTTCTCCAATCATGCCTGACTATGACACGTACAAGTCTCTGTGCCAATATTAAACAATTATTTCTCCAATCATGCCTGACTATGACACGTACAAGTCTCTGTGCCAATATTAAACAATTATTTCTCCAATCATGCCTGACTATGACACGTACAAGTCTCTGTGCCAATATTAAACAATTATTTCTCCAATCATGCCTGACTATGACACGTACAAGTCTCTGTGCCAATATTAAACAATTATTTCTCCAATCATGATGAAGGGGGCAAATATTGAAAATTGATTTTGAGTTTGTTTTTATTATGTTTGGTTTAAATATTTTTCTCATCTCATCATTAATATATAAAACTAAATAATATGTTTTGTTTTAACTAGGCCTACAGATAACCATACATTGTGATTGTGTCAATAAATTAATTAAGGTTCATTACTAATAATATTCACAACTTACAAAAGTAACAGTAGTTAAGTCACCAAACCGAGAAACACCAGAGGACAAAAAGTTAGGAAGAAATCACATTTCTTATCCCTTGTAAATGAACAGTACAGTCTTTGCAGTACTCTTTCTTTCCGAGTGGTATTCGGGCATGGAATGGGTTGCCTGAACAAACCAGGAAAACCAATAGGGCGTTTGCAATCACGTGACAGGTCCGACGGGTACTTTACTTACTTACTTACTGCTCAGCCACACGAGAAAATGCAACCTTAGCCCATTGTCTGGCGAGACGGAAGGATGCCGAAGAACCTTCCCCCGAAATCCAAACAATCTGATTTAATTGTTTATTTTCTGTACACATCGGTAAAATCCTATCGAACGTAAATGATCGATGTATTGTAAAAATTACTTTATTTTTATTTTTTTTATTTTAACAATAACAATAAAAATACTTGATTTGTATGAAAATATTAATATAACAAAATTTCACGAATAGTAATTTATTTGATTCTCAATTTTATAGAAGTTTAGTTTCCCTTTTTCTGTGTTGTTAAAGTTACCTCCCTTACTATTTTCTTATGTAAATGCCTTCTATTGTGACTAAAAAGTTAAAACCTACAATATATAAAAAAAAAAATTAAAAAAAAATAAGATTTCTTTTTAGACGTGTACTAATTAAAATATACTTTAAAAAAAAAGATAATTGGATATTTTTCAAATCATGGAGGAAAATATAATCATAGACATACTATTCTCAACTAATAATACATGAATTTAATCTGTTTATAGTGGATATATGATTGCCTAGCCTATACAGTAGAATCCGTAAACCATTGAATCTTGCATTATTGGCCATATTGAACAGGATCAATCATTATTAGATATGATGTTCTTGCTGACCCGTATAGTAAACATCCGTAATCTAATTTTGACCTAATGTGTGATCTATATATTTTCAGTAGACGTTCTCTCTCCTCCCCAATCTGTTTTTGTTAAAGTTTTCAGAAGATTTGTGGATTTTTGACGCCTGGATTTGAGTTCTTTTTTTATGTAGCAGGGCATCTGTTGGCGCTGGCATGTTAAGAACAGCATCTATCTTTTTAATCTTATCTATTCCTATGTTGGATAGTTTGTGTCCTAAATATTCAATAGAGTCCTGTGCGTAATTGCACTTTTCCTTTCTGCACTTTAGGCCCTTTTCATTTAACTTGTGCAATAATTTACGCAAGTAACTGATGTGTTCTTCTTCAGTATTTCCACTCACTAGAATATCATCCAGATATAGGGACACTCCATCTAAATCTTGTGTCTGTTGATCCATAATTTCTTGGAAGTAGGCGGGTGCTGAAGTTATTCCAAAACGTCGGCGTGTCTGAAACAATGCACCTTTATGCGTGATTAATGCTAACTTCTCCTGAGATTTCTTTGTTAGCCTGTTTTGATTATAAGCATCTGCCAGGTCGATCTTTGACAAATACTTTCCTCCTGACAGTTGTCTCATTAAGTCTTCGGGTAACGGCATTGGATATCTGTGTATTTCCAATTGTGCATTTACAGATTTTGAATAATCACCACAAATCCTGATTTTGTATTTTTTTCCTGCTCCAGATTTCTTCTTTATAAGAACCACAGGAGTGCCCCATTGATTAAATTGGACTGACATCCAAACTCCAGAGGTTATGACTACTGCAAATGCCTGTGAAATTTCTTCCTTTATTGCACATGGTACATTCCTGGGCTTCACATAAACTGGTTGAGCATTGGGTTTGAACTTAATATCCAATTCAAAGTCCTTCAACTGTCCTAGACCTTCTTCAAACAGTTTTGGGAATTCACCACTGATTCTCTCATATGCTGAATTCAGAGAGTTTTGAGTATTGTTCATATGAAATATCTTTTTCTGACTGTCTATTGAAATGCCCAAATCTTTTATTGCAATTCTGCCAAGCAAATTCAAATTTAGTTCATTCACTATCACAAATGTCAAATTTAAAGAAAACTTTCTGATAGAAGTCTTTATCTCTATACTGCCTAGAACTTTAAGTTGATCTCCTGAAGCAAATTCATATTTACTGTAGACTGGTTTCAAAGCTGGTTTCCCAAGCTTTTGCCTAACAGTTTGTTTACAAAAAAAATTCTCTAGACCCGGTGTACACTTCAAAAATAAATGTATTTCCTTCCAGGACCAGTTCTTAATTTATGGGTGGTACTGATTTGATCGGATTTAGCCCTCTTATTGTTTTTAGGTAACTTGGCTTCTGTTTCCGTGTATGTTGTTTCATACTCCGATATACTCGCTCTAGATGCCCCTTCTTTTGGCAATTGTGGTATATCATATTTCTGTATCTACATGTGTTTCGTGTATGGCCCTTCCCTCCACATCTTCCACATGTTGTCACAGAAAAATCATTTTCCTTGTGGCCTAGACACAGTCTCTCCTTTCTTTTGCTTGCTACCTCCATACCTGGTTACTTTATTTACCGGCATTTCTTGTAGCATTGTTTCTTTAGCACACTTTGCCGCCTCTTCTGCTTCGACCGCTATTTCACCGCTTTATTGAAAGTAAATTCCGTGTCCTTCATTCTAAATAATATTTTCAGAATTGCTTCATTTTTCACTGGGCAAACAAATTTCGTCCGCTTTGACTCATCCAGAGGGTCTATTATGTAGTCAAAGTTGCATCTTGATTCTTCTTGTCGAATTCTAGCAGCCAATTCTTTTACGGTCTCCTCTGGTTTCCTGTTGGTATTGGACCAGAATTTGAAACGTTCGCTTATTACGAATTATTTTCCCGGGTCAAATTGATCAGCATCATTTTATGCACTTTATCCATAGTTGGGTTATTTATCTTCTGTGTATTATCCTTTGTTTGCACATTGTTGTTAATAGTTTGTGCACTTCAGCAGATTGATTTGCTAAGAATACCTGTGTTTCCTTTTCCTTAGGTATACCGTTAGCAAATATATATTTTTTAAACCTAGCAAAGTAATCGTTATACATTTCTTCTATTTCATTGCAAAATGGGAACTTTGTTTAGATGTGCGGTACTGCTAACGATGCTAAGCTTGTCATTTTGCTGACGTAGCATTTGCAGTAGCTCTGTGTTAATTCTGCCATCGTTACTCTTTTTTATCTTAAGTCATGACATAGCTTCAGTTCAATACTAATAAATAATTCCGGTTGTTTTTGTATCTTAAACGTAGGGAAAAATAACAGCAGATGTGGACATATTTTCCATTCAACGTGTGACGCATCAACATCAACTTAAGGTGTGACACATTGTGAATGGACATAAAGTATTGCTACTTACATTTACATACTTATAATTTTTTTTCGTTTTTTTATTGATTCAAAGTGTGTCTGTCTCTGCCTCCTTAAACGTGCCGCAATGTTATAAATGATAATATGTTTTGTCACATATTGGTAGCTCCAAATACTGGAAAACACATTACTTATTCCCCCCCTCTCTCTCTCTCTACGCAATATTTGTGGGCGGGGCTAAGTTTTTCCATTTCCTCGACTTTTAGTAACGATTGCTAAAGATTCGTAGTAATCCTAGGATTCCACGCTTATGCCGACCTCAAATTCTCGAAATGGCTAGGAATAGTTTATTATTTGTCGTACAGGGGAGTTCCTATCATTTTTATTATGAGTTTTGTAATGATACCATTATTTTCACCCCTCTTAGTCCGCGAGTATTTAATGATTCGCGTTGTCTTTCAAAGCAGTCAGTTTCTGCAGAGTTTTTGCAGAGAGTTTGTTTTGTAGATACTTTTCTTTGAGCTTGTTATAAACGCTTGTGTTGGCACTATTCTATTATTGCTGTAAATACAACATCTATTGTATATACTTTGCCACCAGAATTAAATTATCAACAACATTTATTCTCAAGTTACTATTCTATTTTGTTCTTTACAATACTATAATATATTTATTTACAACTACAACGTCAAGGAAAGAAACTGTTAGAACGCAAATCCTGAGTTTGTGCCCAGGACCATAAGGAGAGATCGTGTAATACTGAAATATAAATAATAATAACCAAAGACTACCCTAGAGCTAACGAGAATTATCAACGATATCTACACGGCTCTGACCACAAGGGGATTGTAAACGTAACAGTATCAAGAAAAAATTATAACATGAAAGGCCAACTAAACATGACATTCATAAAGTGACACACAATGAACGATACTGGTAGATCTTTTATTTGCCACATAGTACATAAGAACAATAAAGACATAGTCAAAGACATAACAAGAAAATGTTCATTGGTAAAAAAAATAAAATTATATCGAGACAAAATAGTCAAACAGATATTAATAAACCAGATAGCATCATACCGAAGTTATGTTTTGATGGGGAACAAAGCTAACAATGCTTGGCTTATTAAACCTAAAATTTGCCATTTAGTTTTTGGAAAAAAAAAACATGTAAAAATTCAAGAAATTCAACTGAGTTGCAAATTAATGCCTTCCTGACACTTTGTTGCCGGAAATCAAACCTCTTAAATGGCACGAGATTTTCATTGTTTAGTGCCTCCCAAAAACACACACATTAAAGAGTGAATATTAAACTAGTTAATTAAATTAAGTATCTTTGCTTTGTTTATGATCCCATGCTTTCAACCACCAAATGAGTAACTTTTAAAGCGACGGCTATGGAAAAAAAATGAATTGTGGAATTCAAATAATGTGTTCCTTCAGCTAGAGCCTCTAAATTCAGCATGTTCTATTCTAGTTATTTCAATTATTTCCCCAGTAAAGGATACTTCAACTTGACAACAACTTGCAGGGACAAAAACCAGAGGACTTCAATACGTCTGCGGAATGTACTTGCATATCGACAGAGATGTATGGGAGACTGTTTATATGGCGTTGGCCTTATTGCACGTCTATTTCCAATGGAGTAAGTCTTTGTTGTGTTGGTTGTTTATTTGCTATTTAATTGTTTATTTAGTTTTTTTTGTTGTTTAGTTCTTTGTTTTTGTTTAATTGTTTATTTAGTTTGTTTCTTGTTTAGTTCTTTGTTTTTGTTTAATTGTTTATTTAGTTTGTTTCTTGTTTAGTTCTTTGTTTTTGTTTAATTGTTTATTTAGTTTGTTTGTTGTTTAGTTCTTTGTTTTTGTTTAATTGTTTATTTAGTTTGTTTCTTGTTTAGTTCTTTGTTTTTGTTTAATTGTTTATTTAGTTTGTTTGTTGTTTAGTTCTTTGTTTTTGTTTAATTGTTTATTTAGTTTGTTTCTTGTTTAGTTCTTTGTTTTTGTTTAATTGTTTATTTCTTGTTTAGTTCTTTGTTTTTGTTTAATTGTTTATTTAGTTTGTTTCTTGTTTAGTTCTTTGTTTTTGTTTAATTGTTTAATTGTTTATTTCTTGTTTAGTTCTTTGTTTTTGTTTAATTGTTTATTTAGTTTGTTTCTTGTTTAGTTCTTTGTTTTTGTTTAATTGTTTATTTAGTTTGTTTCTTGTTTAGTTCTTTGTTTTTGTTTAATTGTTTATTTAGTTTGTTTCTTGTTTAGTTCTTTGTTTTTGTTTAATTGTTTATTTCTTGTTTAGTTCTTTGTTTTTGTTTAATTGTTTATTTATTTTGTTTCTTGTTTAGTTCTTTGTTTTTGTTTAATTGTTTATTTAGTTTGTTTCTTGTTTAGTTCTTTGTTTTTGTTTAATTGTTTATTTAGTTTGTTTCTTGTTTAGTTCTTTGTTTTTGTTTAATTGTTTATTTAGTTTGTTTCTTGTTTAGTTCTTTGTTTTTGTTTAATTGTTTTTGTTCTGGTTTAGCACGCGTGCGCTACCTCGTTTTCATTGGCCTTACTACATATCTTATAACATATTTCTTAGCCTTGGAACTCTGTTCTGTTTTTATTTCATTCTTGTCCTTATTATCTAGAGGTCGAACAAAATTAGGTTTCAGTTTTGGCGCCGAAAGTAGGCGAATGGACTTTTTCGGCGTCGTTTCGATTTCGTCCGAAGCCAAAAAGTTGGTTTTCGGACCACATTGGTCCGTCGAGATACTTTACATTTTTTATAAAGACATTTATAGATTACAAAATGCACGTGAAAAGGTATATGCTTTTTATATGGAAGAAAATAGTAATAATATATTAAATCTGTATTGTAAATATCTGAATTTCTCTACAGACAGTTACTCAAGACTACATAACCCAGACTTCATGCAAGTCAATAACCTTCTATTCAGTCAGTGACACATAATATCCTGAAGCAAAAAAGTTACCTACCTTATAATGTAAACAAAATAGAAAGGTTTGTTATCTTTGGTAAAATTTATGTTTGTTTGTCGGTTCATTAACTTTCTAGTTATCTTTCTTTTTTCACAGTCATCGTCTCGGGATGACTTTTATGTTGTTTATTATAAGATACGGCCATCTAAATTAGCTTTTAGAATTCAAACAATGATTTTGATTATAGACCTCTTTAATAACATACAACTACGCGCGCAGACTTTAACAGACTTTATATATATATAAAAATGGTTAATCACCACTGTTCTATAAATCAAATAAATGATACGACAATGATGCTATATTCTACATCATATAATTTGGTTACTTTTGTTATTCATAATATATATGTTATATTCATAAGTTCATATAGGCCTATGTCAGGCATAGATGACCTAGATCTATATTGTATGTAGTGTTAGAGAGTTTCTAATTGATCCTAACAACTGGGAAAGCCTAGCCGAGTGCCGATCCTCCTGGCGCAACATGACCCGAACTGAAGCAGCAGCCTACGACGACAGAAGGCAAAAGGTCGCTATTGAAAAACGGCAAATAGTAAAATCCAGCAAAGACAGCCCCGCTTCTACCGGCCATCAAGCCCACACTGTGGCAAGTTCTTTCGGGCAAGAATAGGCCTTCTTAACCATCTCCGAATTCATAAGAAATCATGACTATGATAGAGGATGGTCGTCATCGAAAACGATGGACACACATCATCAGTGTTAGAGAGTCGAGCTAAGCAATAATTATAGGCCTACATATAATATATGTAATTTTTCTGTATGCCTACAACTAAAAATAGCCATATGCCTTAGCCTTATGACCGTATTATATAATATGACATATAGAATATTAGGTCACATTTATATAAACAACGGCATTTTTTTATCTTTAATATTATGACAAAGCTTAATAGACATATTATAGTTTAGGGCCTATAACCTATAACAAATAGTTTCAGTTTAATCCGTTTATAGCCTAGGTTATATACTATAGACTATAAAAGGCCTACTATAGTATAGTATAGTTAACTATATGATAGGCCGATTCAATAGGCTTATACTTTATTAAATAGTAGGGCCTATATCCTATATATTTATAATTTATATATGCCTATATATATGCTTATACTGCTATAGCTCTAGCAGGCTCTATATAGTCTATATGTTTAGGCTTTAGTCTAAGTCTAGGTAAGACTATTTGTCGATGATTGCATAATTTATAGAATAATAAAAACAAGAAAAGATAGTGAACTTCTACAAAGGACTTAGATGAACTACAAAAACGGAATCAACTGGAGTATGTCTTTTCACCTGAAAAATGCCAACTAATAACGGTATCCAAGAAAAATAAACAAATAATAGCAAACTACTTCATTCATGGTAAAGAACTAACTCAAACTAACAATGCTAAGTATGTAGGAGTAATAATAAATAATAAGTTATCTTGAAACCCTCATATTGATGAAGTAATTAAAAAATCAAACAAAACATTAGGATTCATAAAAAGGTAATTTTACCAATGTAATAAGAAAATAAAACTAAAATGCTATCTCACATTGACTTGACTTACTTGACTTAATCCTGTATATCCCCATAGGAGCATAGGGCCGCAACTACACTTTTCCATCGGTCTCTGTCTTGGGAGGCTTTTTTTTATTTGTGTCCATGTGAGGCCAACAGCCTTTGCCTCACATACGACCGATCTCCTCCAAGTTTGTCTGGGTCTGCCTACTTTCCTTTTGCCCTGGGGATTCCAGTCAAGTGCTTGTCTTGCCACATTGTCTTCTGTTCTTCTTAAAGTGTGACCAATCCACTTCCATCTACTGCTTTTGATGCTGTTGTCGATGGGTTTTTGTCCGGTCTTTTCCCATAGATTGACGCATGGAATGGTTTCCGGCCATCTAATTTTCATCATGCGCCTCAGGCATCTGTTAACAAAAGTCTGGAGTCTGCTTGTATTTGCCTTAGTAACTCTCCAGGTCTCTGAGCCATATAGGAGGACTGCCTTAACATTTGTGTTAAATAGTCTTACTTTGTTCTTTAAGGACAGCGCACTTGAGCTCCACATGGGGCGCAGGGCATTGAAAGCAAGCCTGGCCTTGTTGATCCTGCTCTTTATGTCTTCATCTGTTCCTCCATCTCTACTCATCACACTTCCTAGGTAGACAAATTTGTCTGTGTCTATTATTTCTTCATCATCTAGCTGTATTGACCTGTCCTGTTCATTATTTATCCTCATGACTTCTGTTTTCCTTTTATTTATTTTTAGGCCAACCTTTCTCGCCTCTTCGGACAGTCGGTTTAGTTTAGATTGTGTGTCTTGCTGTCTGTGTGAGAGGAGGGCGACATCGTCTGCAAAGTCCAAGTCTTCTAGCTTCTTTGTGAAAGTCCATTGAATGCCTGTGCTGTTTCCCGAGGTTGTCTTATTCATGATCCAGTCTATTACAATTAAAAAGATCAGCGGTGACAGCATGCAGCCTTGACGCACACCGGTCTTCACAGCAAATGGACTCGTTAGCTTTCCTTTATGGATCACTTGGCAGCAACAGTCTTCATATAGTTTCTTGGTGATGTTGATGAATTTTGTTGGGATGCCATAGTAGCTCATTAACTTCCAGATGGTTTCTCTATCCACACTGTCGAAAGCCTTTTCAAAGTCTACAAACGTCATGTACAAGGGAGATTGCCATTCTAAAGATTGTTTAATGATTATCCGCAAAGTGGCAATGTGGTCAGTACATGATCGGCCTTGTCGAAAACCTGCTTGTTCTGGCCTAAGTTTTACATCTAGGGCTTCCTTCAGACTCTCTAAGATAATCCTGGTCAGGACTTTGCCTGGAACTGAGAGAAGCATTATTCCTCTCCAGTTGCTGCATACAGAGAGATCACCTTTCTTCGGTAGCTTGACCATGTAGCTTAGTTTCCATTCGTGTGGCACTTGTTCCTCTTCCCAAATTTTTTGTAGTAGTGGCTGGAGCATCTCTGCCGATACTGCTGGGTCTGCTTTTAGTGCCTCTGGTGGGATGCCATCTGGTCCAGCCGCCTTACCGTTTTTGATAGCATGGATAGCTTTGATGATTTCTGCCTTAGAAGGAGGACCTGTGTTGACATTGAGAGGCTCATTTTCTGGTGGGATGTCTGGGGGAGATAGTGGTGGGGGTCGGTTAAGTACCTCCTTAAAGTGTTGGACCCACCTATCTCTCTGTCCTACATCGCTTGTTATGACCTTGCCATTACTGTCCTTGACTGGTTTGTTGGGATTGGAACTTTTGCCAGACAGAGTTCTTGTTATTTCATACAATCTTTTCATATTTCCTTGTCCAGCAGCCGTTTCTGCCTCTTCTGTCATTTCATAAATGAAACGCCTTTTATCTTCTCTTGCACTCTTCTTCACTGTGCGGTTGGTTTCCCAATATTGTCTTCTCAAGTTTTCTTTGTCTTGTTCACTTTGGCATTGGTTTATTTTCTGTTTAATCTCTCTCCTAGCCTCTATCTTGTTCCATGTCTCTGGTGTTATCCATGCTTTTTGCTCTCTTTTCCTCTTCCCTAAGATCTCAGTGCATGTTGTTTTCCAGATTTGTTGGATTTTTTCCCAGTGTTGTTCTATAGTTTCCTCTATTAGTCCTGAAAGGGCTTCGTATCTATTTTTAACAGTGCAGTTAAAAACCTCTTTTGCAGCTTCATTTTTTAGATACTGTGTGTTAAACTTGTGGTGTGGTTTATCTGCAAATTCCTTGAAGGCTTTTAGCTTTGTTTTCAATGTTCCAATCAGAAGCTGGTGGTCTGAAGCTACGTCAGCACCACGTTTCACCCTAACGTCCAATAGGCTTCTTCTCCATTTGCGTGAAACTGTAAAATGGTCAATCTGGTTTTCTGTATTTCCATCTGGAGAAGTCCATGTTGTTTTGTGGATGGTCTTGTGTGGAAAGACTGTCCCACCAATGACAAGATCATTGAAAGAATAGAGGTCAGCAAAGAGCTCACCGTTTTCATTCATGTTTCCAACTCCGTTTCTACCCATGATGAGCTCTCTGTCTGTGTTGTCCACGCCCACTTTGGCATTCATATCACCCATGACTATTATCATGTCTCTTTTTGGTGTGTGGTCAATCACAGCTTGTAGTGACCCATAGAAATTTTCTTTATCTTCTTCCTTCTCACATTAGTTAGACCTATACTAGAATACGCAGCACCTGTATGGGACCCATCAACTAAAGAAACCATTAAACAATTAGAACAAATCCAAAAAAGAGCGGCAAGGTTCATAACCAGTGAATATTCCCAGTTAACAAGAGTAACACCATTAGTCAAATCACTTAACCTAGAAACACTAGAGGACAGAAGGGCAAAGAGTAAAGTAGTAATAATACTTAGGCATTAAACTCTAATTTAGAAATATAACCCAATAACAACCTGTTGCAAAGCTCAGATAAACATAAAGACAAATACACTTTCCTTGTCCCTTATGCGAGAACAAATGAATATAAGTACTCTTTCTTCCTGAGTGGCATTCGGACATGGAATGGGTTACCTGAACAAACCAGGAAAACAAGTAACTTAACATCATTTAAAACTTTAATAAAAATGCCAGACTTGACTCGGACCACGGATGAGCGTAGGACGCAATAATCTTCTTTATAGAAGGAGCGTCTGTAATGTATAAAATAAGAGTAAGAGAAGTAAAATTACAACGATTTATATTGCAACGTATAAGAACGAAATGCAAAATAAGTGTTGAGACTTCTACACAAACAAAGCTTTTATAACTATCAAAAATGCTATTTATTGTAGCCCATGTCTTATAAGACGAGTAACTGATACAGCGATTGCTCGGTACATTAACTGGCACTAGGAAACCATAGACGCTGCGTAACCCAAGAATGTATAATAAATGCTTTTTTGTTGTTAAAATCTGGTTCAAAATGTAAAAAAAAAAGTACAGTTCGCTCCCTGGGTTTTCGGTATAAAGTTTTTACGAATATATTTTAAAAATAAACAACTAATATAATTACGCCTAAATATCACTAGGCCCCCAGTTAAATAACGAAGGCGAAGAAGTTTATGTTGATACCTCATCCCCCCCGACTCTTTGTACATTGTCCAAATTTGACCCCATTGTTGGAATAATTAAAAAAAAAGAAAATGTCTATAGCTTGTTGAAAGAAAGTGTGAACATCATGTAGACTAGGTCTACTAAATTAATTTATATTTTATGAACATTTAAATAAATATTGTTCACTTCTTAGCGCCAATTAGTCCGGCGCCAAATCGGCGTCGCCAAAACGTCCTGCTTTTATAAAAGCAGTAGAAAGTTGCATTTAAATCAAATTCCTTCTATAATAATATTGTCGACATGAAAAATGAGGTCAGACTATGAAGCAAGACAAATATTCATTCTCAATAACAACTCTTCTAGATACAAAAAATATGATTATATTTTACACATATCTATGTTACAATATGTGTATATTCTATATATTTTTTGTTTATATTCTGTGTACACAATGTGTATGTTCTGTGTAGTACAATCTGCGGCCAATCGTGTATATGGTGATGAACTCTGGGGACGTCCGAACTCTTGAAATATTGATGTGAATAAATGTTATGTTGCACATGAATAAAATACAATGTGGGAGTGGGGGAGTGGGGGGGGGGTCTCACTAAAGGAAGATTTATGTACCTGAATGTGTACATTACCAGATATCTTATCATGACTCACTTCAAGATATTAAGTAACCTTAGAAACACAGTAACAATAATTTATTATGTAAAATAAAGTATTAATAATGTCTGATTTTTTTGGTCTAAACTCACTGTTTATAAGCTAAAAATTGTTTATTTTATTATTGTTAGATAAAGATAAACAAATTTATATGTTGCTTTAAGTTGAAGTTAGTAGTAATTTTTCAGTGTTTTATAAATTGTGTAAAATTATATTTTTTGTTACTATAAATAAATATGTATCGAGCCATTGCAATTATTATTGTGTACCTTTTATTTGAATGTGTTGAAAATGTGTGTTACAATCTAGTTTTACAACATAAAATCAGTAGAATAAAACATCAAACTAGCTCAGATAACGTCATGTATTTATTTATCATTTAATAATGACATAGAGACTTGTACTTGTCATAGTCAGGCATGACAGAATCAGGTACTGGATAACTGTAATACATAAAACACAAATGTTATTAATAATATACTTTTATAAAGTTAAGTGTAAAACAATATCCTATACTATAATACGAGCAAAAATTGTATAGATATGTATGTATGTATGTATATATATATATATGTATGTATGTATCTATGGACATTTTTTCAAAAGTGCTCTATCGATTTTCTTCATGTTTTAATTTACGACTTGTTTCACCTAAAAAAAAATCTACAGCTTTTCGGCCCCTGAAATAAAAATCGGAAATGAAGTTTAGACAAAAATTACACATTAGATTTATTTAGATAATTGATTTTGGCCGTGAAAACTTGCCATTGCTCGACCCACGTGTAGCGTGGCTTTCAAGAACAACGATGAACAATATTTATTTGCCACATAGTACATAGGTACAATAAAGGCATAGTCAAAAACATAAGAAAATTATAGCATTTGTGAATAATAAATTAAACAATAATAGTAATACCAATATTAGTAATAAAAATGAATGTAATAAAAGATTTATTAATTAAAGGTATTCTAAACGAAAATTCAGGGGGGGGGGGATAATTTAGTTTATAATACAATTTTGTTTGGGCGAAAAAAAAAACAAAGAAAAAAAAAAAAACTTAATTTACTAACATAGACATACAGGTACATCACTTTCATTAGACCTGCACAGCATTAACATAGTGAGAACGAACATTTAAGAAATCTTTCACAATTTTTCTTGCGGCTTAGTATATTACATTACTTCCACGACTATCTCTCATTAACATAGTGACAAACCAACATGTTAAAATACTTAAACATTTCTAACCTTTTTTTTCATTTTTTAAAAGCAGATACTAATATTTTTGAAAATATGCTTAGTTTTTAAGTTCTTTTAGAGAGCTAGAATTAAGTAGTTCCGACATTTTTCTACATTAGGTCTGTTATAGTAATATTTTTTTAGATACATTTTTCGTTGGGCATTGAAGTGCACACATTGGAGTAAATAGTGAAATCCATCTCCTATTTCTTTTAAGCAAAGGGGACATAATCTTAAATTATAATATATTCTGGAGTGGCGACCCAGTTCAACAGGGAAATTATTGTTACTTGTTCGTATTTTTAGTATATAGATAGCTTCTTTCAGATGTAATTTTTTTAAAAAGGGTGGAATATTTTCTCAGTCAGATTTATATTGTAGAGCGCTATATAATTTACCTTTATTGCTTATTTGCATACTCTCATAAAGTTCTTGTTTACTTTGATCATTTATACGTAAGTTAATTATTGATTTTGAAAGTTTAGTATCTATTATATCTTGTTCTAACCAAATATATCCTAATCCTAGTTGTTCTAGTTGTAACTTTATATTGGCGGACCATTTGCATTTTTCAACTAGGTTCTCTTTAAGTAAAATGTTATAAATTATTTTAGAAATTCTGCTTTGTTTACCGCTCGCTATTTTGATCCAGAAGTGTAACATTCTTTTTTTAATAAATGATCTTATATAAAGTTTGCCTGTTTCGCCTAGGACTACATAATTTGGTGTTTTTGTGTTCAATTTTAAAATCATCTTAAAATATCTTAGTCTAATATTTTCTAAAATGTCACAATTTTCCATACCCCATAGTTCGCAACCGTAGGTTAGTATAGGTAGTACTGTTTGGTCAAATAGATCAATTTGACTATCTATGGGCAAGCTTAGTGTATGGCATTTTCTGAGAAGATTGAACATAGCATTAGTACCTTTCATCTTACAATATTTTCTGTGTTCTGAGAAAGAACCGTTTGCTGAAAAGATTATTCCCAGGTATTTAAATTTAGAAACTATTTCTATTATATTATTATTTAGTACACATGTGTGATTTCCTACCATACCCTTTCTACCGAATATCATTATTTTGTTTTTATCTTCATTTATGTTTAAGTGGTTCTCCTTGCAATAGTTACTGTAAATGTTTAAGTTTTTCTGTAATTCTTTTGCGGTTTTAGCTAGGATTGTTGTGTCGTCAGCATATAATAATGTGAATATTTTTTGTATATCTGCGTTGTTATTGTTGCTGATAGTTAAGCTACTTGCGCCTTTTAGTTCTAAATAAGAATCTAAGTCATTAATAAACATAGAAAATAATAGAGGGCTCAGATGTTCTCCCTCTCTTAGTACTGCTTCGCAGTTAAATAACGGTGACAGGTTTGTATTTAATTTTACTGTCGATTTAATATCTCTATATAACCCCTGTATACATTTAAGGAAAATTCCATCTATGCCTATATCTAATATTTTCTCCCAGAGTAATTTTCTTTTAATAGACGGGATAGCTCTTTTTAGATCAATGAATGCACAGAACAGTTTGTCACCTTTATTTTTTATTAAAAAGCTAAGCGCATATAGGATAAATGATGCTTCCGCTGTAGAATAACCTTCTCTAAAACCCATTTGATTCTCGTTTAATAAGTTGTGCTCTTCAAGGAACATCTCCATTCGTACATTAAGAATGGATGAGAATAGTTTACCTAAGCATGATAATAAGGTAATTGTTCTAAAGTTTTCGGGCTTTGCCTTGCTGCCTTTATTTTTATATATTGGACATATCATCCCTAGTGACTAGCTTTCGGGGAAAATTCCATCTTTTAGGATAACATTAAATTATTTTACGTATGTGGCAAGGACTACTGAAGACAGGACGTGCAGGGTTGAATTTCTGACTTCCTAGCTAAGGCCAGTTTTTTTTAACAGTAGCGATACACTCCCTTGGCGCAGTGATATAATGTTAACTATTATTAAGTAACTAACAAAATTCTTTACTACTATGATTCATTAATGGTTTATGTCATTGTCATTAATTTAATGACAAAGAACGATCTAATAGCCATTAAAATGTCTTAATAATTACCAAGCATGTGCGCACTATTTTTTAAGGAGTATGAATAGAAGGCGCAGTTTGGTTCCAAAATGGATACTTGTTGTTGGATTTTACTTCACTGTGTTTGTTTTTAATTTTTCGATCGTGTATCAAAATGCCTTATAAATGTGGTGTAGTTAATTGTAAAGGTAATTATAATGCTGCCAACAAGTGTCGTTTGTTTAAAGTGCCAAATAGTGCATGTATACCATTATTGAAAGCAGAAAATATGAGAGGAGAGCACAATGTTTGTTTATTTTTAACTATCACAGTCAATTTACATTCTTTATATTCCTTGGTCATGAAAACACATAAATTTTGCCATAGATATAGAAATCAAATTATCGTATTTATAATTATGGTATACATGTACCACTTGGCAAAATTCTCAACCCAAATAATCGACTTACTTCATAATCACTTTTTTTAGAGGCTTTGCATTTGTCTCTTAATTATGAGCGAGATAAATTTTATGGGTGGGTTACGTTTTTCCCTTTTTAGGTCAAGAAATAACGATTTTTTTGAATTTTTTTTTCACTTTATTTTACTCCTTATGTGACCCCCCACACGAAACCGTCAACACCAACCGCATATATATATAGGGTATCATGTGTACGGCCCTAATCATTCAATCATCTAAATAGATCTTAAATAATATTCAAATGCTCTTTGAAACCCTCTCAATCCTAACCCCTCATTAGTAAACGGCCCTGCACATTAACATTATTGACATTATTGACATTATTGACATTAATTATGTTAGTTACTTAATAATAGTTTACTTCATATATAAGCGCGACAAAGGAAGTGTATCGCTACTGTTAAAAAAACTGAAATTCAATTCTGCATGTCCGGTCTTCAGTAGTCCTTGGTATGTGGGTATCATTATAACCTTTGTGCATTTTATATATTCATTAAAAATTGTATCGTGTCCGCAGCTTTTATTATTACTTGTTTTATTGATGGCTGATAACACTTCATTATATGTTATTTCACCATTAAGTCTTGTCGTATCTAAGTTAGATGCGGTTAAATTGGTTTTTATTGGGTTCATGTAACAGTTGCCTGTCGTTTCGTTTTGGGATTTGAAAAAATGGAACAATTCGTCAATACTAATTTCATTATAATCTTCTTTTCTGTTTTTATCCTTTAGGATACGCCAGTATTCTTTTGGATTCTTTCCTTTCAGATTTTTTATTTTACTTCTCATTTTGTTTTCATATTTATTTATAGCGGTGTTCATTTCACGCTTGTAGTGTTTACTGTGTGTTTTTAAACTTTCAAGTGAGCCTTTGGTTTTGAGGGTACTATTCATTCTTCTTGCTTTAAGGTATAATCTTCGTTTTTGTCTACATATAAGTGTAAACCAGGGTTTATTTTTTCTTAGGTTATTTTTATCATTAGGATATCGATTTGTGCCAAATATTTCAGTTGCAGATTGTATTAATATTTTATTTATTTCCTCTACTATGTTCTTTATTTCTTGTTTTTTGTTTTCAGGGGAGTTACAAAGGTCACTTCATTCTAGTAATTCGTCTAGTTTCAGATTTATACTGTTTTTGTTTTGTTTTTCTACCATTTCAAAATAGTTCTTAGATTTAGTTTGCACCCACGGTTTAATGATCTCTACCACTGGTGTATTATTTAGTTGTCTACTTGCATTTCCAGGTTTATTTGCTCCACCAATCTCAATCTCATATTCACATGATATTAAACAATGGATATCTGAAAATAAGTGATCAAAGTCGTGGATTATTATAGAGTGGTGTCGCAGTTATGACGTTTCGGGAATACCCGTAAAACCACAGAAATAAGTTTAATTTCTTGTTTAAACTACTGTTGCGCACCGATGATAGATATAGTTTAAAGCAAGACCAAGTGTAATTTAGGTAATGAAGGGGTGTGCAAACTGCAGCCAGTGGGTAACACCCGGGCTGACAAATGATAGTATGCGACCCTCAAGGCCTATTTAGATTATAACGTCTTCAATATATTTTAAATTCATCAAAAAAATCAATAAAAACAAATAAAATATTCACGTATTAATTAATAGTAAGATATTGTTTGCCATTTAAATAATAACTGAATTAGATGAAGTTTCACAAAACTAAAGGTCTATTTTTAACTTTCTTTCATCTAACATTATTTTGAAAAAAAAAAACACGTCGAAAACATTTTTTTTGTGTATAAACACTGTATAACTGAGATAACTGAATATAGTATATACTGTAGTAGTATACACTACGCTGTATATAGTGTACACTGAAGCAGTGTACAATACGCTGTATATTATAGTGTACACTGAAGCAGTGTCACCTGGTACTGATTTTATAATAGAGAACTGGAGATACAAGCAGAAAGCTGGAGATATATATGTATAATGGACAGATAGATTGATAGTTAGAATGATAAATATTAAGTATAGGATATATAAGATGATTATTATAAATGTGAACAGATAGATGGATTAATTTAATGCATTGAATGATAATTAGAAAACAGACAAACAGACAGTGTAAAAGACAATGAAAAACATATTTAGTGCACAGTAGAATTTTTAAAATTTACTTAAGAGTACCCACCTTTCAACTTTCGTTAAGCTATATGGAATACCACTTGTGTGTTCAGGAAATTCGGCACTGTCTGAAGTAAAGACTAATGCATTACATGAAAACTGCATTGTGTAGCTTTGAGAAACTGTCTGTTGAAAAATGTATATTACTATTATTTATTACTATAAAATAGACTAGGTTATCTATATTATTATCTATATTATTAGAGTGTCTTTAACAAACAATTCAAAATTTGTTAAAAGCACATATTGTGGAAATTAGTTACGAATTTGTCGATGGAATTTGTCTCCTTTTAAACAAATCTTGCAGGCGCAGTAGACGGGAATGTGTGGAAGTGCCAGATTTAAGAAATATGTAATTTAATTAGAGCTCATTTTTAGGGTGTGTGTGTGGGGGAGGGGGGAGGGGCGGAAAAAATACAAATTGCCTCGTTTATGTAACAAGTCAAGAGCGATGTAAGCGGTTTGTGTGTAGAGATTTTGACAATACTGGGAAAATACGAATCAGCTTCCCAAACAATTAATCTTTTGCACAAAACCACAAAACACCTACCAGCAAAATAGTAGACTGACCTGGTAACCAGAGGACCAATTCGTTACCCTGAATACCTATTCGGTGCTTAAAATACTATTCCGCTGCCCAAAAGACACTTGCCCAGAGGACAAAGCCGGTGCACAGAAGGGAATGGTCTGCATAGAAGACTATTTTGCAACCAATTCAATCACTATATCTCTTGGAAGACCAATGCAATGCCAAAATATTTACAAATCATTATGATGAAAACAATACTCAGACACGCCATTATAGAATATAATGGTACGGACCTGTATAAAGTATTATTGGAAAGAATATTATTTGCTAAGATGTCTATATATTATATCTTTTTCTAGGTGCTCAAGCCATGTGTGACAATTTCTACTGCATATTATGCAAACAAAAATATATTATTATATAAGACATACTTTATAAAAAAAAAATGGTTTGTATGAGCCTATCTTATATATTACACACTCTCCTTCTATAAAAAAAAAAGATTAATGCCACCTACTGTCATCGGTAGTCTGAGTCGAGTCTTGCATTTTATTCAGTGTTTTATATAATGTTAAGTTACTGGTTTATCTGATTTATTCGGGTAACCCATTCCATGGCTGGACGCCACGCATATGCCAATGTTTTATTACACTATTTCTTATCTTATTGTTTCGAAAAACTATACATTTATCATTCTAACTTAAATTGTGTATTTTTTCCTTGAGAAAAGAGTGCCTGTTTCTCCTGCAAACAGTGAAGCCGGCTGGTCCAGCGGTTAGATCACCGGACTGTCAATTAAAAACCAACTGACAGGTCGCGGGTTCTAGCCCTGCCACCGGCGGATCCCTGTCGCCCTGCAGGTGTTTTGGGCCTAGTGGACGTAATAATCTTCTATCTAGAAGGAACGTCTGTAAACATAACATTTCCTCTTGTCGTCATTTTTTAAAAGACATTTTTTTTTATCTAAATATTTCTAAAAAAAAATATTTGCACAAACAAACTTTCATTTATGAATTACACTATAACTTTCTATAACAAATGTAAAATGTAGAAGCAAAAAAGAATTTGGAAAAAATATGGGTTTATTTGGCCTTGAGACGCACAAAGATGAGGTTTGCTTATAATTATTGTACACACATTTTGTAATCTATTTATTACAATATTTTTAGTAATAAATTGAATAATTACTTTTAAAAAAATCGTTTGTTTCTATTAACAAAAATGTAGTGTAATGATTCAATTATAGAAGCTAATTTGGTTATAACAGTATTTAATCGACAAAAAAAAAATTCTTTTGCGTTTCAGTTTCCACTGAACAAAGATTTATTTAAAATCTGTTACTTTCAGATAGTAAGCAATCTATGTAGTGTATTATACTTATATATAACACTGTTAAAGTAATTTAATTCAGAATTCAGTATACAATTCACATAACTCGAATTTTATTATTGTTTTAATATTAAAAAAATCAAGAGACAACGATCTATGGAATTGCCAAGAAAACAACACGCCAATCATTCCCAGACAAAACACACAATACTCACACTCCATTTCCGTAACTAACAATAACGTCATACACTATACATATCGTTTAGAGATTATTACGCATTAAATACTAAATAAAATAGCTTACAATTAAATACTACAACACAAAAACCAAACACAATATTTTAGATCAAATAGCTCACAACAAAAACCAAACACAATATTTTAGATAAAATAGCTCACAACAAAAACCAAACACAATATTTTAGATAAAATAGCTCACAACAAAAACCAAACACAATATTTTAGATAAAATAGCTCAAAACAAAAACCAAACTCAATATTTTAGATAAAATAGCTCAAAACAAAAACCAAACACAATATTTTAGATAAAATAGCTCACAACAAAAACCAAACACAATATTTTACATAAAATAGCTCAAAACAAAAACCAAACTCAATATTTTAGATAAAATAGCTCACAACAAAAACCAAACACAATATTTTAGATAAAATAGCTCACAACAAAAACCAAACACAATATTTTAGATAAAATAGCTCAAAACAAAAACCAAACTCAATATTTTAGATAAAATAGCTCAAAACAAAAACCAAACACAATATTTTAGATAAAATAGCTCAAAACAAAAACCAAACTCAATATTTTAGATAAAATAGCTCAAAACAAAAACCAAACACAATATTTTAGATAAAATAGCTCAAAACAAAAACCAAACTCAATATTTTAGATAAAATAGCTCACAACAAAAATCAAACACAATATTTTAGATAAAATAGCTCAAAACAAAAACCAAACTCAATATTTTAGATAAAATAGCTCACAACAAAAATCAAACACAATATTTTAGATAAAATAGCTCAAAACAAAAACCAAACTCAATATTTTAGATAAAATAGCTCACAACAAAACCCAAACACAATATTTTAGATAAAATAGCTCAAAACAAAAACCAAACTCAATATTTTAGATAAAATAGCTCACAACAAAAACCAAACACAATATTTTAGATAAAATAGCTCAAAACAAAAACCAAACTCAATATTTTAGATAAAATAGCTCAAAACAAAAACCAAACTCAATATTTTAGAAATAGCTCACAACAAAAGCCAGTGCTATAGAAAGCAGAAAACGGACGTAAAACGCCCTATTAAAACAATAACAATGCGTAATTTTATTGATTACCGATCTATATGTTCTAAATTAATTGTGCTAAATTACAATGAACAAAACGGAGAACGCGCATGCAATTTATTTCTAAGAAGAACTAACCATACTGCACGCTACGTGAGTTTATTTTCAGTGTTTCAATAGGTCATAATAGGGGCCTACTATTTCTCAGTACAATACTAGTTCTAATCGAGTAATAAGAATATACTTACATCTCCCGAGCAATCGGGTAGGTTAGCTGCAAAAACGGTTTCATCTATTCTTTCCATTATAAATTTACACTCTTCTCTAACAATTAAATCATTTAAAGACAAAGACTGAAGATCGCTGGCGTTAAAGCGTCCAAATCTAAATAAGAGAAAAATATATTCAAGCATATTGATAGCGCAAGCAAGAAAAATAAAAGTTAAAGACAGATCTTGTGGATATATATATATATATATGTGTATTGTAAATGAGAGACTTTAATATAAGCTTACAAAATCATTGTATGAGACACACAGTATTACTAGTTATCATTACTTATTAATTAATGCCTTTTTTCTTGATTTCTACGACATATATTTTCAACTTTATTTGATCGTAGACTTAGCAACGTGTTCTTATCAAAGCTAGATCTTTCAAAACGCTCAATGTAACAAAATGATATTTCACTTACATGTATTATATGATAATAAATATTCTCAATGTAAAGTCATCTAAACTATTTCTCAATCTTACTCAAAGTTTTCCGGCTTCTTGAATGAATATATCTCTCCGAATACAATGTCCCCTTTTGCACTAAATGCAAATATATTTTGCATAATGACTCTGTCATTAGCCAACTCCAAACAGTAGAAAGCGAATTCCTGAAAGCACAATATAATGTCTTTTGACAAGTCTTAATTAGGCGTGACCTTTTCCAATGGAAGAGATCACAACTTTCGGTTCTATTTTTAAATTAGTAAACAAAAAAAAAACATGCTTTTGCAGGTGATTGACAATTGATTTCAACCGCGTCGGCCAGTTCTAGTCTTTTAGAATTATACAAAGGATACAAGATTTTTATGAAAAATCCGTTTAACATCAAAAATGAGTAGGCGATAATTAATAAGCAAGTGTTAGTCGCGTAAGGTTAAATTTATCTTTTTTTACAAAATCAATTAGTCGAGAATTGCATTTCTCGGTTATTAAAAAACACAATGCGTAGATTCATAAAAACAAATAACGAAAATTATTTTCCATTAAGCAATAAGTTTGATATTATAAAAAGGTGAAATTTTAATTCTGACTTTCACAATCCATCGTTTTCTTTTGGCCCATTTTTTTTGGAAATGAAATTAAATTTAATTAATCTCATACAGTTTTAAGTACAATCAGTAACACGTTTTTTTAATTAAATGATCGAATAAGACCGGAAATCTCTTTCGTTGCGAACTTTCATGCATGCATATTTTTTAAGACTTGTCAATGGCCAATAATTTTAAAAAGAAAGAAATCTTAAATTCCGCGGCCCCTCCCCCCCCCCCCCCTTTTTTTTTAAATGTCCACGACGCACGATAGCGCATAGACAAAGAAAAGTACGCGAACTCCATTCGACTAATTCTTTATTTAAACAAAAATATAAGTAATTATAATTTGTAAAATAATAAAAAGCTAGGCCTGTATTAAAATGTTTACTTTGTTGAAATACATGTAGGCCGCCAAATACTGTTACTTTATTTACATTTTTACTTTACTTACATATTTTAATTCAGGATTATTTGTTATCGGAAAGCTGTACTGGTGTATAATGTCTTGTTTGGTTTTAAAGCCTTGCTGGGACAATTTCTGCAGATTTGGTTCATTACTGACAAGGCCACTCATTATCGAAAGGTACATCTTTGATGCAGAACCTAAGGACAATACAATATCAAATGATACCATTACATCATTATGTTATTACATCATATGTACAAAACTCGATTCTTATGACAACAATTTATATATATATATATACATTTCTATAAAATGTCACCTGTGAACTTAGCAGTTGTAAAAGCAGAACAAACAAAAACATAACAGAATGTGGTTACAATGTTCATTCTATAGAATTTTTTTCTGCAGCAAAAACGTTAGTTTCTAATTCGCCTTTATTCAATGATGAGAAAAAGATATTTGTGAAACATAAGGGCGCTTTATAAATATGTCATGCTGAATTAAACAGAACATGTTAGGCTGTTTCAACCACTTGGCATCTGATCTCGATGTACTTGTGTCGGACAGGGAACACTTGACTAGGGTTGGGCAACCGATGGCACGCGTTGCAGACTTGGCACGCATAGTGATTTTCAAAGGCACGCGGAAGACCCTCCAAAATGACAATTAAAGTCCTTTCTACGAGAAATTGAGTGGTAGAACAGGATGCGTTTTAGGTTTTTTACACGCTGAATGAATTAGAAATCCTACTTTGGCACATTATTATCAAAAGGTTGACGCCTGTGCATTAGAAAATATATTCAACAGTTTAATGTAAAGAAAATGTGGCGGTGCTATGTAGGAGTCATTTTCTTAAAGGTTTTCAATTATTGATAGGTATATGACATTAGTACGGGAAAAATAAAGATGGCTAGACTTTGTGTGAATACAATAGCCCCTTTATCATGTCTTGGCTAAAGCAAATGGAGAATGCTGCACTGGCTCTACGCATCGATTTAGTTTGTGGAAATTGCATTTAACTTTAACTTAGTGCCTCTGTAAGCCTGCGAAGGGGACTATCGCTTTCCCTGCGCCTTAAGAATATCTTTAGACAGTCTATTATTTACCTTATGTTAGTTAGTTATGCGCACGTGTGCTAATTATTAATGTGTACAACATTGGCATTAATATTTCTTTACTGCGGTCTAGGCTTTAATCTTTGACTCTGTCAAGCCAGTCAGCTGTTCATTCACCCCCTCCCCACTCCCCGCCACAATGTTGGCTGCACATTTGATGTTTGCTAATATATTCAAATGATATCTAAACGATCGTGTACAAGGAGCCTGCATAAGCCACAACAAAGCTACATTGCATTTTAGATTAAGTTTCAAATGTATAATTAGGCTATAATGGGCCTACACAGTTTGTGGATAACAATTGACGCACTTATACCCTAAGCACTAAGGCCCTAAGTAAAAGTAAAGGACCCGTTCATTAGTTTCTGTGGCCACGGCATACTAGGTGATTGTGTGGCCAGCACTATGCATAGTCGCCTTAACTTTACCCCAACTAAGGTCAGGTGCGTAACCATCAGAGCTGGGTAGACTCAGGGACACCCTACAAACCCGGGAAAAAATCCTAGCCTGCACCAGGATTCGAACCCGGGACCTTCGGCTCGCCATTCGAACGCGCTGCCACTCGGCTACCGTGGCCTATTAAGGCCCTAAGCCCTTATAATAAAACGTATTCTTGTGTTAGTTAATATAGCTGTAGATTTTTCGGTATTCTGGAAAATAAAAATAAAAAATTATTTAAAAAAAAGACAATAATTTAAGTATGATTACTTATTTTTCTAATTGAAGGAGCCATTAAAAAGCTGGATGTTTTTTTTTATTTGGTACACTTTACCAGGCCTTTGTAGATCTGTTGAATGTTCATGTGCTAACAAGTAGGCGTTAATATATCTAAGATTTGTTTCATGGGTATTCTTATTAATTAATTTTCAAATCTCTACGAAATCGTAAATCCCTTTTATAAAAAAAAAAGGAATACTGTTGACTGTTAAAGTCTACAAGTTTGTCCGAATTATTTGAAGATCACATTGTTGATTTGTTTATGCTCTATGAAAAACGTTGATTGATTCATTGATTTCCAGTTTTCGCAAGACTGGCAATACTTCTCCACTCAACTTCACTGAAAGGGAGACATGTAGAAACGTTTTCTGTGTAACAAAACAAGGCATTGGTCAATGCCCCAATAATTTACTAAGATCCAATGATAAGTCTTTTCATCTCTGGTAAACGACCAAAAGGTGTTTTAACGCTTATTAAAATCTTGAGGAATGTATTAACTGTATAATATAATAACAGATATAAGATTTGATTACGTAAAGGCTGCTGGATTATTAGCAGATCAATATGCCATTATTCATCCAAACGCTAGAATATTTCTCAAAAACCCATCAAACCATAGATTAAACAAAACCATGAAGTAGCTTTGGCATCCCTACCAGTGCCGATAGTACTGCTATTGAGTTATGTAAACAAAGAAAAACAATATTGTCAATATTGCAAGAAGGAAGTTCAGGTAAAACAGAGCAACTTGGCACTAACTAACGAAGAATATGGGTGGGGACGACAAGCACCGTGTTTACATAAAAATTAACAGCTTTAATTTAATAAGACTCAAATTTAAATTTGTCTCGAAAAGAAAAAACATCGAAAGTTAAGGTCAGTAAATCAAAATCAGTCATGGGCGCAGTTTTAATAAAAGTATAAATATGAATGAAACCAATGCAAGTCACACGTGTCCTTTGATGAAAAGCAGGAATCTAAATCAATCCAATACCATTCACAAAGATTCCTTTGGTAATAAACCAGGAATCTAATGCAAACCAATGCCATTTACGAAGTTTCCTTTTGTGAAAAGCAGGAATCTAAAAAAAAACAATACCATTTACAAAGATTCCTTTGGTGATAAACCAAATCAAATACCAATACCATTCACAAAGTCTTTTTTGGTGAAAAGAGCTATTAAAGACAAATCAAGTGATATTCGTGATAATTCAAGACAGTTCGATAAACCTAACCTCCAAGAGGCAGTAAACGTTAATCTTCGAAAACAGAAATCTGAATTTAAACCAGACTCGACTGGCCGCACAGATACTCTAACCACGGAAGTATGGGTGGACGAGAGAAAGATCGTTTGCATAAACATATATAACCCGCCGAAGCACGACATCTCTCTGTCTGTAGATTCACCCATACTCTCAAACACTATCATAGGAGGCGACTTTAATGCACATTCTCCTGCATGGGGCTATAACATTTATGATATGTTCGGTAGAAAGGTAGAGGAGCTCTGTAATACTACTGTCATGTATATTGTTTTTCCAAGAATTGGAACACGCAATGTTTATTCTCCTCTCTCTCTCTTTTCTTACTACACACAATATTAGGACGTTTAGTAGGAAAACGAAAGGTTCTAGGTAATGCTGGGATTCTGTGTTGATCTCAAATTCTCAGAGTCTGGGAACGACTCATTATTTAATAGGGGAAGTTCCTATCGTTTTTGTTATGAGTTTTGTAATGATACCATGATTTTCACCCCTACTGGTAATGGGTCTATCCCTTGCACCACTCGGATAGTATTTAATGATTTGTTTTGTCTGAAAGACAGAGAGTTTCAAAATATGTTCCTTTAAGAACGTTTGTGTTTGCACTATTTTATTCTAACTGTACATAATAGATATATTGTATATATTGAACATACCACCTGAAATAAACTATCAACAACAGTTACACTGAAGCTTCCTTGTCAAATTACTATCCTATTGTGTTGAATACATTACTATAAGATTTATCTACTACCATAATATACAAGAAAGGAAATGTTGGAATACAAATACTGAATTTGTGCCCAGGACTATAAGAAGAGTTCGTGTAATACTGAAACATAAATACTAATAATTAAAGTCTCCCCTAGGACTAACGAGAATTATCAGCAAGATCTACACAGCTCTGGCCACAAGGGGATTGTGGACGTAACAAAATTTGGTGGTCTCGCCCGGTATATTTGAGTTCTACTTTTCTTGATCTAGGATTGGAAAAAATTTGTTGATCTCGTCTGGAAAATTTGAGTTATATTTTTTCCTGACCTATAAATATTTTGTGACATTAGTAGTACTGAGAGCGGCATATTTGTGTTTCGTTTTCTAGGACTGTGAAACTATTTAAAAAGAGGAGAGAACTGGTTTGCGTTTTTATTCCTTGGGAAGTGTGAAGATTCCACGAAGTGTTTAATATTATATTGTGCAAATTTCTGGACAAATCGTAAGTTGGAACTTTATATTTTATTAAACAATATATACTACTCTACTATAACAAATATTTCGAACGCTATACTATGGCTTCGAATATATCAAGTGAGGAACTTAATGCCATGTCATTTGCTGAACTAAAAGAATTAGCTGAGTCCTTTGGGATTGAGGCAGGACAGGCAAGACCTAATCGTAATCGTTTGACCAAAGAAATTATGACATGTTTGAACGGGCAGAATGCCATGAACACTGGTAGTGTAGTTGAAGTGGGACAGAACGATATCAATGAAGGTTATGTAGCTCCCAGTGGGGGCGAGATAATTGCCCACGGAGACGAGGTAAGAAATATGTCATCTAGATCATCAAACAATGATGAAGATGAAGGGTTGAGTGAAAACCTAAAATTCCAATTAGCTATGAAGAGAATGGAATTAGAAAGTATGGAAAGGAGAGAATTGGAAAGAATTAGGATTGAAAGCAGAGAAAGGATAGAGATGGCACGCATGAACAGACCTGACCATCGTAGGGACAGCAATGGTATGGATATTAGCGCAATGAAGCAACACTTGCCTATATTCAGAGAAGAAGATGTTCAAGATTTCTTTTTGCTTTTTGAGAGGATAGCTGTAGATTATCAGTTCCCTGATGATAAGATGGCTTTATTGTTAAGGTCAACTCTCAACAAAGGAAAAGCATTGGACGTAGTGTTGAGTTTAACACCCGAGGAAATAAATGACTATGAAGTAATCAAAGATAGGGTGCTAAAAAGTTATTCCCTGACACCAGAAAAATATAGAAAGCTATTTAGAGACAGAAAGAAGGCATATGATCAAACTCATGTAGACTTTTTGAGACAAAAGGAGAAAATGTTAGAACAGTGGCTAAGGTCACAGAATGTAAGTGAGTTTGATAAACTCAAGAACCTAATATTGTTTGAGGAATTCAATGATTGTATTCGAGTGGATATTAAAACCCACATCTCAGACCGAGGGGTTGAAGATGTGCATGAAGCTGCTAGATTGGCAGATAACTATGCCATAATTCACGCCAGCATAAAGCCATATTATGCTGACAAACCCAAAGTGCACAAACCAGAGCCCAAGGAGGCTAGTAAACCAAAAGAGACAAGTGAAAACAATAATAAGAACAGTGGTGTAAATAATAATAGTAACTTAGTTCATTTCAGGAAGCAGACAGATGTAAATAAAGCAAAGGTGGTATGTTTCAATTGCAAGAAAGAGGGCCACATGAAGAAAGATTGTTGGATCCTTACCAAGAAGCAAGGTGCTATTCTACACTGTGCCAGAGTGCAGAAAGATAGCAAGCAGACAGAAGAAGTGTGCAACACAGGGTCAAGAAACTCAAAAGAAATGCGGCCGGCATCGCCCATAGTTGTGGAGTCGATGGTTTTTGAGAACAGTCTATCTAAGGTAAAAGAGAATAGCTGTACTCAATCTATTATGCTTTCAGAAGGCCGTGAGGAACAGATGGTTCCTGAAGTCCCGGAAGAGGACGACCTATCCGATTTTCGACCCTTTGTCTACGAGGGGACAGTGTCGACAGAAGTCGATGTACTCAGCAAGAAGAAAATACAGATATTACGTGACACGGGTTCTGCTGTCAGCGTGATCCTGGAGGGCAGTGTGCCGTTAACAGATGCCACCAGTACCGGTGAGTCTGTTGTGCTGAGAGGTGCTAGTATGGAGGCTGTGGAAGCTCCACTGCACAGAATAAAACTCGAGTCGGATATTTTTACAGGTAACATCGTAGTGGGAGTGTGGCGCGCACTACCCGTCAAAGGCGTTTCCATGATATTAGGAAATGACATTATGGGCGGCAGAGTCACTGTCGAGCCCATGGTTAAAGTGTTGGAGACAAAGATGGCGGAGGACAAAAACCTACGTCCTGCCAATGAACGCCCAACATGTGCACTGACAAGAGCAATGCAGAAAAAGAAGTCGGTAAAGACTCCTGCTACGCCGTGTAGTGCAACGAAAGATGTGTTTGTCTGTTCTGAAGACACACATGCGAATGAAACAGTGATAACAGAAACACCTGACATCGATTTAAGTGCTACGTTCTTTGCTGAACTAACAACTGGTGATGCAACAGAGAACGATAACATTTTGTCACCAAAGCAGAAATTGGTGAAAGAACAATTGAATGACGAAGTAATAATGCAACTCAGAATGAAAGCTGTTGATGAAAAGACTGCAGATGCAATGGCGGAATGTGTTTACATGAAAGATGAAGTGTTGATGAGAAAGTCGAAACCGCTCAACTCAGGTACAAACGAGTGGGACAGTATTCACCAGATTGTAATACCTAAGTGCTATCGTCAAGATATACTGCGTATGGCGCATGATCTTCCTTTCGCTGGTGGTCACATGGGAGTCCGAAAAACGCACCACCGTATCCTCCCCCACTTCTACTGGCCAGGACTGAGAAGAGATGTCGAACAATACTGCAAGACTTGCCACGTATGCCAAATGGTAGGACGTCCTAACCAACGAATTCCTGTCGCTCCACTCCAGCCGATACCAGCGTTCGACGAACCATTCAGTCATATACTCATTGATTGCGTGGGCCCGTTGCCGAAAACAAAAGCCGGTTTTCAATACCTGCTTACAGTCATGTGTTCATCCACTCGCTTCCCGGAAGCCATTCCGTTGCGGAACATAACAACAGTGAAGGTGGTAGACGCCCTGACACATTTCTTCACACGTTATGGCCTACCGAAGACAGTACAGTCCGACCAGGGGACTAACTTTACTTCGAACATTTTCAAACAAGTCATGGAACAATTAGGGATAAGCCATAGGCTATCAAGTGCCTATCATCCTGAGAGCCAGGGAGCTCTGGAAAGGTTTCATCAGACATTAAAATCGATGCTTAAAAAGTACTGTTATGAAAACGAGAAAGACTGGGATAAGGGTGTGCCTTATGTACTGTTCGCTGCAAGGGAGGCCACTCAGGAATCCCTGGGGTTTAGCCCATTCGAACTTGTGTATGGACACTCAGTCAGAGGTCCGTTGAAACTTCTACATGAAACTTGGCTAACGGACAGTGAACCGATTGGACTTTTGTCATATGTAGATAAATTTAAAAATAGGCTTTATCATGCTTTTAACCATGTGAAGATTCATTTTCCACAGATGCAGGAGCGTATGAGACAGAACTATGACCGTAAAGCTACAGCTAGAACTTTTGCACCAGGTGACAAAGTTCTTGTGTTTCTACCTTTGCAAAATCAGCCTTTAAGTGCAAAGTTTAGTGGACCCTATGAGATAGAGTCAAAGCTTGGCGAGGTCAATTATTTGATAAAGACTCCTGACCGGAGACAAAAACAGAGGGTATGCCATATTAATTTACTTAAGCCCTATGTTTCCAGGGAAAAGAGTAAACCACGGGAGGTCCCCATGATTTCATTAGCTAGAGTCCCGACGGATTTATCTAGGATAGAATATAAGTTTGCAGAAAGTAAACTTAATAATACAGATGCCCTTAAGAGTTTAGATACAAGGCTAGAACATCTTCCGGTAGAAGATAAGGAGAAGATTATTGAGCTGGTACATGAATATAAGTCACTGTTTACAGATGTTCCCAGGAGGACACATCTAATAGAACACGATGTAGTATTAACTGAGGGTGCCAGGCCAATTAAACAGCATCCATATAGAGTTAACCCCATCAGACTTGAACATATTAGAGCAGAGGTGAAGTATATGTTAGAAAATGACATAGTGGAAGAATGTGATAGCGAGTGGTCTTCACCCTGTGTGTTGGTACCAAAAGCCGACAACACATTGCGGTTTTGTACAGACTTTAGGAAATTAAATAATTTGACAAAGACTGACTCGTATCCCATTCCTCGTATTGATGACCTCATTGATAAGATAGGTGATGCGACGTATGTGACAAAAATTGATCTTCTCTCCGCGTACTTTCAGATTCCTTTGACGCCACGGGCACAGGAAGTATCCGCCTTTGTGACACCTGACGGACTTTACAGGTATAAGGTCATGCCATTCGGACTCCGTAATGCCCCTGCGACGTTTCAAAGGCTTATAAACACCCTCACTCGCGGTATCTTCCAGTGTAATGCCTACCTCGACGACATAGTGGTGTATAGTACAGATTTCAAGACACATGTCAGTCAACTACGACACTTGTTTGAACGACTGAATGACGCCAATTTGACAATAAACCTGGCTAAGAGTCAGTTTGGACATGCCACTATCGAGTATCTTGGACATGTAGTGGGTGGTGGAAAGGTTAAACCAGTAAATGCTAAAATAGAAGCTATTCAGAATGTCCCAGTGCCACAGACAAGGAAACAACTCCGTAGTTACCTTGGAATGGCCGGGTATTATCGTAAGTTTTGCCAGGACTTTTCTACGGTAGCTTGCCCCTTAACCGACCTACTAAAGAAGAACAATCGCTTTGTTTGGTCTGACAAGTGCCAAAAGGCGTTTGATGAGTTGAAGTTAAGATTATCCAGGGCACCTATTTTGGTGACCCCGCGTTTTGATAGACCCTTTAAAATTGCAGTAGACGCGTGCGATACTGGGATGGGAGCGGTGCTGACTCAACAGGATGACCACGGAGAGGAGCACCCGGTGTGCTACCACTCACAGAAATTCAATATCCATGAACGTAATTATAATACAAGTGAGAAGGAACTTTTAGGGTTGATCCTGGCGTTAAAACAGTTTGATTTCTATGTAAACAGCTCTGGGTACCCGATAGAAATACTGACCGACCACAACCCTCTGACTTTTCTCTCCAGGGTCAAGCAAAACCAGAGGCTTGTTAGATGGAGCTTATTCCTCCAAGCCTATGACTTAAACATAAAACACCTGAGGGGTAGGGACAACGTCACAGCTGATACTCTATCTCGGGTGCTACATGATTGACTGAATAACCCTATACTTCTTTTTCAGATCATCTCACTTATTCATTAAGAATGTGTCATGATAACCTATCATTCGTTTGAATTTTGATTATGGAATACCTATAGAATACTTGTATCATATAGAAGTCAAGTCTTTTGAAAGTATTAATAATTTTTATAATCATGTATTATATTGATGTTCTGATATATTTTAAATTCATTTGATTATGGAAAAGAAATTCCATTTAAATTTTGATGCATGATGCAATAAATATATATGCACGTATTTACTTGATATGGATGGATGAAAGTAATTGTCATCACATGCAATTACGTGAGAAAACTTTGAGCTAGTTGATTCATTATCTTGTTTTTATTTTAGTTAATGAATGGAACTAAATAATAATATGTACAATTTTTATCTTAGAAAGAGATGTAATATCAATTGGTATAAATTAATAGATAATATTGGAAATCTATTGCTAAATTGCTATATCATGGTAATAGAATGGGAAAAACTAGTGGATATTCACTATGTTGTATATAGGTTGTTATATATTCCATACATCCGGGAATGGAGGGAAACAAAGGTACCTAAAGGTGTACACTCATTCAACCCTGAACAAACTTTTATATTAAACTTTCAAATTTGCCAAAAACGCATAATAGTGGATTACATTTTAATATTGAGATTACTGTAGTAATCGTAACTAGAGCGTATTTTCTCCTCATATTTGAGAAAAGGGGAAGTATCATCATCTTAGGTATGAACCATGTTAATGTCAAGTTGACACTGTAATTTAAAGGGGAAGTAACCTATAGTTTGATTCGAGTTACGTATTACTTATATTTTGGTTTGTATATTAGAAGTAAACTGTTGAAAATTGACAGAGCTTGAGCAATGTTATACTTGTTTAAAAAAATTAAGACTTTTTGCAAATTTTTGGTGGAAATCCACACAACTGTACATAGTTAAAATAAGAATGACTAGAATATTTTTTTAAATTATTTGTACTTGTTGAGACATTAGTTAATATTAATATTAACGGGGAAATATTTGTCCATCACGTTATAATCACAATTACCATTGGGTAGTGACACTTTTTATAATTTAGTTGTGCCAGTGAGCCATGTTTGCTTAAATTGTCTTATAATCTTCCATTGGTTGATGGTTGTTAAAACGATAGTGTTAAGTACGAAAAATGTACCATGTTGAGTATTACTTGGGTAATTATGGTACATTATTTCTTTCATTGGGTGGGGGCGTGTCATGTATATTGTTTTTCCAAGAATTGGAACACGCAATGTTTATTCTCCTCTCTCTCTCTTTTCTTACTACACACAATATTAGGACGTTTAGTAGGAAAACGAAAGGTTCTAGGTAATGCTGGGATTCTGTGTTGATCTCAAATTCTCAGAGTCTGGGAACGACTCATTATTTAATAGGGGAAGTTCCTATCGTTTTTGTTATGAGTTTTGTAATGATACCATGATTTTCACCCCTACTGGTAATGGGTCTATCCCTTGCACCACTCGGATAGTATTTAATGATTTGTTTTGTCTGAAAGACAGAGAGTTTCAAAATATGTTCCTTTAAGAACGTTTGTGTTTGCACTATTTTATTCTAACTGTACATAATAGATATATTGTATATATTGAACATACCACCTGAAATAAACTATCAACAACAGTTACACTGAAGCTTCCTTGTCAAATTACTATCCTATTGTGTTGAATACATTACTATAAGATTTATCTACTACCATAATATACAAGAAAGGAAATGTTGGAATACAAATACTGAATTTGTGCCCAGGACTATAAGAAGAGTTCGTGTAATACTGAAACATAAATACTAATAATTAAAGTCTCCCCTAGGACTAACGAGAATTATCAGCAAGATCTACACAGCTCTGGCCACAAGGGGATTGTGGACGTAACACTACCAACTTGTTCAGATTGCAGGACGCAAACTCTCCTCCAACCCTTCTCCACAGGGGAAATGGCACCCTGTCAAGACCAGATCTAACACTGGTTTCGGGTGATCTCATCCCCATAACAAACTTTAAAGTCCTGGACGATGTTGGCAGTGACCATAAGCCAACAGCCGTACATATCGACCTGGAAAAGGCCAGGAAAAAGAGTAAGGCCAAGGGTAACAGAACCAAAGACAGGGCAAGGCGGTTCATGTTTACCAAAGCTAACTGGCCTGCCTTCAAGGAAGCAACCGAAATTGCTTTCGAGAGGGCCGAAGTGCACGACGCTCCAATCAACATGGTGTACACAAACTTTACTAAAGCGATATTGGGTGCGGCCCGCAAAACTATCCCGAGATCCTTCCAAGGCAGGAAGTACAAATCATTCTGGACGACCGCGCTTGGCAAGCTGGTTAAGGCCTGACGCAGGGCAAGAAAGAAGGCCGAAAAAACGGGTACTCCTGACGACAGACGGGAGTACAACAAATTAACAGCTGAGGTAAAGCGGGCATGTCAGGAAGCAAAACGGCAAAAATGGAGTACGGTTAGCAAGGAGGGACCAGCAACCACCACACCAACTACAAAAAGGCAAGCAAAATACGCCTGCGAGCCAAGCGTAATGACAGAGGTGTCACAGAGTCCGACCCAATATTCAGTTCCCCCCTCACTATCCAGGAACTAGATAGGGCAGTCCGAAAGTGCCAACCAAAGAAAGCACCAGGCCCGGATCAGATAGCGAACGAAATGATCCGAAACCTGGGCAGATTAGGTAAGGCCAGACCTGGACCTAATAAATCAAACATGGTCAACCGGCGAGGTACCAAAGGCTTGGCGGCAAGCGGTGATAGTCCCAATCTTGAAAAAAGGCAAGATCGCCACCGAGGCAGAGAGTTACCGCCCGATTTCCCTTACCTCGTGCGTCGGGAAGCTGGCCGAACGTATAGTCGGCAACCGGCTAACGTGGTATCTTGAGAAAGAAGGCCCAGAACAGGCAGGTTTTAGAGCAGGCATGAGCGCGATAGACCAAACAAACCTCTTCGTACAAGAGATGGCCGATGGATTCCAAAGGGCCGAGTTCACCATAGCAGTTTTCCTAGACCTCAAGCAGGCTTACGACCGAGTCTGGAGGCAGGGCCTCATGCAGAAATTGAGGAGAATGGGCATTGAGGGCAATATGCATCGCTGGATCAAATCATTCCTATCAGAGAGCGATCCAAACACGATACGGGACAAGCCTATCCAGAGAAACAACCCTTGAGAACGGCTTGCCACAAGGCTCTACTCTGTCCTGCATCCTCTTTCTAGTGTACATAAACGACCTGCCAGAAAAACTTGGCTGTAGGAAGCTGCTATTTGCGGACGATCTTGTCCTTTGGAAATCTGGAAAGAAATCTGCAAGCATGCAATTAGACTTGCAGAAAGACCTCCAAACCATCTCCGAGTACGCCAAACAATGGCGACTCGAAATTAATTGTTCAAAAACGCTGTTCAGCCTAGGCATCGACATTCTAAAGGAGCCTATAGAGTTAAAAATCGGCAGTGAAACCCTCAAAGAGGACAAATCACCCAGGTACCTAGGAGTAGTACTCGACAGGAAGCTTAGACTATTCGACCATATCCAGGAGCTGGCACGAAAAGCTTCGAACAAGTTAAACCTAGTCAAACGACTGGCCAGCACAAAGTGGGGTGTCGACGCCAAAGTATTAAAAACCCTTTACACAGGGGCCGTAAGATCACAATTAGATTACAGCCTGCATCTACAGGTTTACGCGTCCAAAACGGCCCTAGAAACTTTGGATCGCATCCAGAACCAAGCACTACGCTTTATCTGTGGCACCGTTCGAACGTCCCCAGTAGCAGCTGCCGAGGTGATGGCTAACATACCACCCCTTCAGCTTAGGAGAGAATGCGCTGTCATAACGACCTATGAGCGCTATAAAAGACTCGAGGAAAGCTTCCCAACCAGAGTCTTAGTAGACACCTGGAAGGGTAGGAAGAGAATAAAGATGCAGTCCTTTATGCACCACGCAACAAGGCTGTCATCTGAAATCGACCTACCCGATACAAGGCTGCCTATGCAAAGGTACTCGAGTTTCTCTCCGGGGAACACGCCAACGCTCCCCGAAATACGAACGAAGCTGAAGGACACCTCAGTTAGCAAAACGACCGACCCAAAACTACTCAGAAAAGTAGCCATGGACACGCTAAATGCCCTACCGCCCGGGGCTGTCCATGTGTACACCGACGGGTCGGCTAACGCAGACACCGGTACCGCTGGCTTTGGTGTTTACATAGAGTACCCCGGCAACCCGAATAGAGACGAACTATGGGGGCCTTGCGACGGTCTCTGCAACTACGGCGCATCAGTCGAGCTCTGGAGTGGATTCGCCTTCGCCACGTCGAAGGCGCCCTCGGCTCTACGACCGTCATTATCCTGACTGATGCGTTGTCTGTGCTCCAGGTTACTGAGAATATGAACAACTGGCCCCCTCAGAGAAAATTCTACTGGCTTCAGACGAGCTAATCCAACACTTTGGAGACCGCGTACTACTGCAGTGGGTCCCAGGGCACACAGGCCTACCTGGCAGTGAGAGAGCAGACCACCTTGCCAAAAAAGGTGGGCTGAGTACACCCACCTCCGAGGAGCCCGGCAGTACACCATGCTCCTTTGAGAAGGCCCGTACATTGATCAGGAGGTGGGAGACAGAAAAGTGGAACGAGTGCTGGGACAGCTCTGACAAGGGCCGAAAAGTCTGGCGGCATTTGCCCCGCCCTAACCGCGCCGACCCATGGTGGTGCCTAAATAGGTCGGAACAAAGTATCATATCCCAATTCCGCACTGGCCACTGCCCCATTGGGGCATACTTCGCCAGGTTCCGGCCTAACTACGACTCGCGGTGTCGCCACTGTGGGGAGGAGGAGGAGACAGTGGAGCATATCCTGCGGGAGTGCCCCGTCTCGTCGATCGAGGAGATGGGACGGGTGACCCACTACCCACTGATCTCTACGGAGATAGAGCCGTGCTCAAACGCACGACTAAGTTCTTGCTCAGAGCTACAAGGGAATAATACTCCCAGCTCTCGTTTCCAATAGGAGTTCAAGTTAGTTAGTTAGATGAACACCTAGCTTATAACTCTCTTACATCATGTAGTACATTAGAACAGGTTGAATTAATAGATCTTGAGAATAATACAGCTAAGGAATTGTTGCCTTTATTTTTAAGAAGGAAATGCGTAACGATTAGTTAGTGGTAAACTAAAATCCTTAGAGATACTGGGTCGTCGACAACAACCGTTAAAACTGAACCAAAGTCAAAAACCGCGCTAATTGGTCTGAATGTTATTAATAATAATATTTATATAGCGCTGCCAACAAACGTAATGTAAGCTCAGAGCAAATAAAAGAGAGCTGTTTAAAAATAATTGTCGAATTCCCGTTACTATAAAGAAAATCAGGGCTAGTTAATAAAAAATGTATGTGATTATTATAAGTGCACTTTTGAATTGAGCCTCATTTACACGAGTTTCTTCCCCCCGCCCCCCTTAATGGGCCGTATTGCTGCTGAGAGTTAACACCCTTGCCCCTTATACAAGTCAATCTTTTATGACTGACTTGTATATATTTACAAGTCAGTCATAAAATATTGACTTGTATAAGGGGCAAGGGTGTTAACTCTCAGCAGCAATACGGCCCAATTAGCACTTAACACAATAAAGAATAATTATATAGGTTAGGCCAGAGAATTTAGGCTACATTATAAAATTGATGTTACAGTATTCTTAAAATAGTTCATAACGTGGATCATACTGACAACATGTAATTATTTGAGCAACACGTTCAATAGTTCAGATGAAAATGTTTATTAGATCTACACTTATTACATGTAGACGAACCACATAGTCCATAAACATCACGAATTCACAATAATCAGAGTCCAATTGTAATATCCCTTTTTTTTATTATTTTAAAGAATTTTAAAGTTATTTTAAAGTTATTTACCATAACTGCATGTACAATAACCAGTAATAAAAATTATGCTATAAATTATATAAATTTTTTTATAATAAAAAACTACACGAAAGAGAGGGATATAATTTCAATTTACAAAAACATAAGGAAAGAAGCCAACAAGGAAAATTTATATAAACAAATATATAGTTTTAGCGTGAAAATAAAAACATTGGCGAAATATAACGAATTCAAAGGGAGAGAAAAACAACAAAGGACATTATGTACTCTTTTTTTTTTAACAGGGTTTTGTACCTTTGCGGATAATTAAAACTTAAACTTTGTATAAATATCCTATTGACAAGTCTTAACGTTTATGCATGCACAAAAGTTCATAAGAAATAAGATTTCCGGTCGAATTCGATCATTTTATTCGAAACATGTCTGTGTGCTGGGTTGCTGGTTGTACGAAAATTTGTTGGGGATTAAAATTTCTTTCATTTCCAAAAGATGTTTACAAAAGAAAACAATGTATTGTGAAAGTCAGAAGGGAATAATCACCTTTTTATAATATCAAACTTATTGCTTAATGCAAAATAATTTTTGTTTTTCGTTTTTATGAATTTACGAATTTTTTTTTTCAATAAAAAAAAAAACGCAACTCTTGACTAAGTTATTTTATAAACAAAGTACATGCGACTAACACTTGAGTATTAAATATTGCCTACTCACGTTTGATGTTAAAAACGGATTGCTCAAAACTAATATTGTATCCTTTGTATAATTCTAAAAGACTAGAACTAGCCGTCGAGGTTGAAATCAACTGTCAATAATCAGCAAAAGCATGCTTTTTTGTTTACGGAAATGCCTAAAATAATGAAACATTTATAAATAGAACCGCAAGTTCACGATCACACAAGTTACAAAGGTCACGCCTTGTCGATGCGCATCAGGTCTAATGAAAGTGATCTAATTGTATTTCTATGTTATTTAAAATTTAGTTAATTTAGTGTTTTTACGCCCTCTATAAATTGTATTATAAATATAATTATCCTACTTGAGTTTTCTTTAGGATACCTTTAATTAATAATTATTATTTTCATCATTATTATTACTTTTTGTATTACTATTATTGTTCAATGTATTATTTACTAATGCTATGATTTTCTTGTTATGTGTTGACTAGGCCTTTATTGTACCTATGTACTATGTGGCAAAAAAACATATTGTTCATAGTCGGACCATATCGATCCATGGGGCTGGTGAAGCAGCGTTCGCCAGTTTCTGTGGCCACGGTATACTATGGGATTATGTGGCCGGCAAAAAGGCCAAGCCGCTATTACTTTAACCCAACTAAAATCTGTTACTATGGCGCTGGTAAAAGTGAAACGTATTCCGGTTCGAACCAAATTCATACACAGTGTAAGTAAAACAGCGCTCTCCTCAAACTATTGAGCATGAAACAAGCATTCTCTAAGCTCTCTTTTCTCTTCTGTATATGCATTTGTTCTCGCATAAAGTATAAGAAAAGTGTTTATGTCTTTATGTTATTCTAAGCATTGCAACATGATGTTATTGGGTTGTATTTCTAAATTAGAGTTTAATGCTTTATGTATTATTACTACTTTACTCTTTGTCCTTCTGTCCTCTAGTGTTTCTAGGTTTAGTGATTTATTTATTGTTGTTACTCTTGTCATATGTGAATATTAGATATCTGATCTTATATATTACAGAAGTTTCTTCTATAAAGAAGATTATTGCGTCCTACGCTCATCAGTGTTCCGAGTATAGCCTTGAATCTTTATTATTGTTACTAGTTTTCCTGTTGTTTTTTTCAGGCAACCCATTCCAAGCCCAAATAACCCTCGGGAAAAAATAATATTTCTATACATTTTTTCTCGCAAAAAGATAAGAAACTTGTTTCTGTCCTTATGTTTATTTGAGCATTGCAACAGGTTTTTATTAGGTTGTATTTATAAATTCGAGTTTTGTACCTTATGTAGGCCTCTTTGCCCTTCCGTCTTCTAGTGCTTCTAGGTGTAGTGATTTGACTGTTGGTGTTACTCTTGTTAGTTGTAAATATTCGCTAGTAATGAACCTGGCAACTCTTTTCTGAATTTGTTATATTTTTTTCATGTTTTCTCTATACATCGAAGAACTTGGCACACACTAACTAAAAAATACAGCGTGCACATTATTATAGCTTTTGGGCAAACATATTATCATTTTATAGTTAAAATAATTATGATGCTCCGCCAGAATCCAGACCCATTGTTATAAAAGTTTAGCTCGACCCATCCTGGAGTACGCATCGACGGTGTGGGATCCCCATCAACAACACCTGATATCTAAGTTGGAGATGACCCAACTTCGAGCGGCACGTCGTATCTTACAGGACTGCGGTCTTAAAATAAGCGCCTCTGCTTTGGTGGCCAAACTCCAACTCGAGCCCCTATTGCACTTCAGAGCTGTAAATAAGGTCACCACTATTACAAGATCATGAACCGCTACGTGCCAGGTCGCATCCAACAGGTGTCCAGCTCTAATCGAGATCATCAGATCAAACTGCATGTCTCACACGCACGCACCGACGTCTACAAATATTCTTTTTTATCGTCATGCCATTAGGCTGTGGGACACAGTGGACCAGGCCACCATCACTGCCCCTACTGTGCTGCCTTCAAATCTTCACTAAAATCCTAAAGTGAAACTCTGTCATTTGTTTATATTTCTAGTTTGTGAAGTATTTTTTTTATTATTTTATGTCAAGTTAAATTGTGGAATCATTCCTCTGTCCTAACCGGGTCTCCACAATAATATGAAGAAGAAGAAGATAACAATTAATTTTAAATAAACCATAGATTTTAACTTTTTCTAACTTATATGGAACTTATATTGCCTGTGGAAAGAAAGATAAGTTTCTATTAAATCTTGTTGAAAAAAAGCCTATCAAATGAAATACATCAAGAAAAATAAAAGCAATCAGAATAAAAGTTTGCACTGAATATATCTAGAAAATAATTTTTATAGAGCCTAACTAAAAGTACAAACAAACACACATATACACACAAACACACCTATATAAAAAAAATACCTATTACAACCTAATCTCTCAAATTTTTAGCCACCATCCCACCACAAACAAACAAAATAGTTTTTGATGACTTACTGATGCGCACTTTAAATTATTTTGGATTTACGTTTCTGTTGTTTCAAAATTAAATAATGAAGAAAATATTGTCGTGATCTCAAAGGAAATGCAGACGTTTGATGAATACATTTTTTAAGGGATTGCATACAATGCATATCTGGTTGTTTGTACAATTATAGGCAGCGCGTTCGACTGGCGTACCAAAGGTCCCGGGTTCAAATCCTTGGTGAAAGCTGGGATTTTTCCCCTAGTCTGGAGGGTGTCCATGAGTCTACCCAGCTTTGATGGTAACCTGATCTTAGTTAGGTCGGCTGTGCCTTGTGCTCGCCCCACAATCAACTAGTATGCCGTTACCACAAAAACTGGTGAACGCTGCTTCACCAGCACTTTAATCACATTTAAATAATAGGTCAATTTGGTCCGACGGGTACTTTACTTTTTAAAAATAGTACCTATTTGCTTGACAACAGCACTGTTACAAGTTTGTTGAAGTAAATGCAATAATACTTTCATTACTTATACAATGTGTCCAATCAGCTTCTAGAGTTTTGTAACAAGTCCTTTTGATATTGGCATTGCACTGCTTATTGAACTTGATATCTTTATATGTTAAATAAGCTTATATTGAACCGTAAGTCCTATTCATAATTCACAAATTAGTCAAATTCAATATCCGTAAAATGCATTTGCCCTAAGCAGAATAGGTCAATATTTAATGATTGCCTCTAAGCTGGTTTGCCTGAAGTGAAAGTAAAATTAAAAACCAGAAAAGCTTAGATCTAGACTATAGTAGCTTTAATTACAATACGTTTTAGTATCGTGTTGTTTCCGTATCAGCTACCATCATTCATATCTAATATAAATAATTATAAAACCAGCAAATTTAATGTGAAATCTTAATTTGTTATTATTATTAGTAAAGAAATTAACAATTAACATCAGAAGACAATATATGAATTTAATTCATGAACATGAGACACGGCAAACATGTCAACATGCCTGACATGTTAAATTAATTATAATTTGCTATTCCAAGTTTTTTTACTACTTAGGTTAGGCTATGAATTGGCCTAATGCTTAGGTAACTATTAAAGGGTATTAGCCCTGTATAATAATCGGCTGGCTATTTTATAATTAACAAAGATAATTTACGATGTAGTTGGTGACTTAAGTTCATTGTCACTATTAGTTAGCTTTAGGTTAGCCTAGCAGACGAAACCTAACAGGCGTGTAAATAATCATATTAACCTGCAGTGCATTTATTTTTAACAAATTATTTTTAAAAATTTTAAATATTTAAATACATAATATGCCATTAGTTTAAAATGATTATTAATTAATATTGATATAGATAATTATTAATTATAGGCATATATATTTACCATGTGTCCATGTGTTAATTGGGAAAATATACAGGCGATTTCTCCAAGATCTACGTGTCAGGAGAGGAGCTGAGGTTATCCTAGACCACCATCCCCTAGTGGCCCGGTTGAAACTAATGCGCTGAAACGGCATTACACAGAGCAAATAACATATCAAACACCTTTCTGTAGAAAGACAAAGCCCACCAGGAAGAATTCAAGATCACCCTATCCAACAAGTTTCAAGTCCTACATGAAATGCTCGACGAAGAGACCACCGATGGAAAGTGGAATGAAGGTTAGAAAGCAGTCCAGTCCACATGCCTAGAAGTGTTGGGAGGCAGGAACCATGTGCACAAACAATGGATAATAGCGGAGACATTGAAGGCGATGGAAGAGTGTAAAAGAAAGGGAAGAAATGAACAACAGCCGTACATGTGCGCAGAAAGCAGTCTCAAAAATAGTATTCAAACGCTAATAGGAAAGTAAAGAAAAGCATCAATATAGACACAAGTACCACTTTGTAGACATGCTTGCCAACGAGTCAGAAGATGCAGCTTACAAAAGAAATATGCGAGAATTGGTCGCTTCACCAAGAAGCTATCCGAAAACTTCTAAAAGCCAGAGAGACAAATGAAGGACAAAGATGGTAAGAAAATATCTAATAAAAAGCAACAGAGAAGCAGATGGAAATAGCACGTTGAATGGTTTCTAAACAGGCCAGAACGAAAAAAGCACACCAGCTGACATTGAACTGTATTTAACTACAATACACCTACCAAAAAAGAGATATGCATTGCCATCTAACAACGCAAGAACAGCAGAGGCATTGCAGACTAACTTGGAAACCAGTGAAGAGATGCAACATATCATGTTCATGCACATTTGATCTGAGCGGAGGAACAGCTACCTTCTGAGTGAAAGGAGTGGTAGCTTATCAAAATCCCAAAGAAAAAGGTCTTAGAAAGTATAAAAAAAAACATTGTTCTTTCAAAAACGAAAATGTTCTTAAAAAAAAAATGTTCAGTTTTAAGTGTTGTACAGCCCCCGCCAATACTTTATCATGTAAAAATATCTTTTTCTTTGTACTGTTAAACTAATATATTTATTTTGAATATAATATGTATTATAGAAACACAAATACATTTTTACTAATTTAAATGATTTGTTTCCGCGAATACGATAATAAAGCATTCTGGTTTTGACACGCGAGACAGAATAAATGAGAGAATAAGTCATGCCCTAATGTAGTACGATAAACAATGTACATTGTGTTTTGAATAGCCAAAGCTAGCAGGTGTTGTATGTGAGTTTGTATGATTCGCACAATAATGTATTTTTTACTTAGGGGCTGTACACTTTATCGAAGCATGATATTGGCATGTCAGGCAGGTGGTGACCTTAATTGTGAATGAGTTACAGTGCATAACAATGATGCACTTTTCAACTCATCAATTAGAAGCCACACATACATGTTTATGAATTAGCCCTACCAGTTGTTATATTTTCTGTATATCATTTTCTTTCCATTGTTACTGTATTGAACACGAAGCTAAAATTACTTCGTTGAAATCACTTAGATTGAAATTATTTTCATTTAAATTGTTTTTTAGCAGATTGATAGAAAGTTCCTAATTCTAAAGTATTTTAAATGACAGTATTTTAACTGTTGTGTTTTAGATGACTGATATTGACAATACTAGATTGAAAATACTTTGATTGACTGTACTTTGGTTGAAAGTATTTTATTGTTAGTACGTTGACTGAAAACAACAGATTTGAGTGCAGAAATAATGCCTATAAAATAAATAGTGTGTTACCCAAATTTATCTTTTCAAAAATGTCAAAATTAGTGTCGTGGCAGAAGTCGTATCATATTGTTACCGCGCCACGTTGGAAGTTCTGTACGAACACTTCCTAAAGGTATTTTAAATTAGAATTTTTAAGGTGGTGTTTGACATTTCCTAAACGTGTTTTATATTAAGATGTTTAGAGGTGTTTGACACTTCCCAAAAGTGTTTTATATTAAGAAGTTGGTGGTGTTGTTTGACATATCCTAAAGGTGTTTTGTATTAAGATGTTTCGAGGTGTTTGACACTTCCCAAAGGTGTTTTATATTAAGAAGTTTAAAGGTGTTGTTTGACATTTCCTTAAGGTGTTTTATATTAAGATTTTTGAAGGCATTGTTTGACATTTTTTTATTGTCCTTTATGTTAAGACGTTTGAAAATTTCGTTGGACACGCCCTAGAGGTCTTTATTTGTATCTTTGATGTCAATTTGTTGTTGTGTTTTGTTGTGAAATTAAAGATGTGAAAATGCACAGCGAGTTAGTTATACTGTGACACGTTGCAAAAATAAAAGTTTGATCTGATTATAAAGTAAGCAAATTTATTATAACTATACGATTTTCAGGAACAAAATCTGACATTAAGTTTAGAATTAAAAAATAATGTTTGAGTACATTTTCATGTCAATTTTTACACCTTTTTTTTATTGAATCGTGTTTAATTTATTTTCTAGATCTTATCTTGTAATTTGTTTGTTGGCTTCAAAGCATTGTGATAGTTTAATCAATATTGTTTGAATGCCTTTATTTAACCCATGTACTACTTGGTAAATGAAATATTCTTCTTTTTTTTTTTTTGCTTATTGTCATTTTCTCAATGTAACGTCACAAAACTACTTTTTGGTAATAATTTTTAATAACTGTGAAATGTATTTGACTGTATAATAAAATTATCTAGAGTGTTGTATTGAGTATTGGGCAGGGAGATAATAATTTGTATACGCATTATTTAAACTCATTGTCTTAGCCATTCTATCGACTCATTTCATATACAGTTTAATCTTTTATCATTCAAAGTTTATAAATCATTTGGGGCTTTTGAGATCAGGGGAGGCATACGATATCTGGCCATCGAAGCAACGAAAACCTTATTCTGCCATGTTGTATTTAACCTTGGATATTTTAAATGTTTATTTTATTAGGCAAAGAATTAACCATTAACATAAATGTTCATTATTAGCTTTAAAATGTTCTCATGTTTCGAAAATGAGACGCATTCTGCACGTGGGTTATTACAAATACATTAGTCGAGAAACTAACACTGGCTATAAAAAGCTTCTAGTGTCATTAGTAATAAACACATATTTTCAAACATACATAGCTGACAAGTTTATCTTTTATAGTCAACAATACAACAGAGTGAAGATAACAATGGCGACGAAAGAGGCAATGTTCTTTTTTCTAGCGACTTTTACTTTAGCAAACGCTGAATTTAAAGGTAACTATATCTAGCATACAACAAACAATGATTGCCAGATGGCCGATTTAGGCCGGACAGTCTTTTTTTTAGTATACTGCTTAACATAACATTATACATAGGCTAAAAGATTGGAAAAAAACAATCTGACATGAATAACAATTTATCCAATTTTCCTATTAGCCGCATTGAACAGTTTCCGGTATTTTCTGAAAGTGCCCGGTATTACCGGTACCTGACAATTTTAACAACTACGGTATGATTGTTGTTGTTGTTTTTTTTTCTTGCACATTTTTTCACTAGGCTCCGCCATGAAGATGTTTGTAACAGAAATGAGTGGCAAGTTTAACAACCAACACAACATGATGCTGTTAAAACAGAGCGGCTATGACATGAATCAAGACTTGATAAATGTATTCGTGTATCCAGTGAAAAACAATCCGGCATTGGACGCTGTAAGTGAGATTGGTATATTACAGTATCACGGCTGTGGCATGATAGTTGTTGTTCAGTCACACATTAACTTTAAACTTGTGTTTGATGCCGTGCCTGCGTTTCAAGTTTCAACAACTATTCCGACTATTTGATGCAAATTTGATAGTGTTGATGCAAACATTTTTATGTCGTTTGATAATCTGTCATAGTAAAGTATCCTTGTCGGACCAATTGAAGCCATATGGCTAGTAAAGCAGGGTTTACATGTTTTCTTGGTCAAAACATAAAAGGGGATTGTGTGGTCAGTAAAATCCCTAGACTTTCTTAATTTATAACCTACATAACCGAGAACAAAAATTAACCCTAACCGACAGCGCTGCCCCTTATCGTATTATATTGGTTTGTGTTAAAATGTGTCCACTAATATTCTTCATACTAAAATTAATGTTTCTACTACAATGCTATCTTTTATTACTTCTAGGAGTATACTTTATACCTGGAGGAATGGATAGGCGATCAACTCAATCGGCAACTTGTTTTGGGATTGACTGGTAAAGGCAACTTCATAGAGATAGAGCCTTATGACTTTGTTCATCCTGAGTCATATGTGTAAGTTGATAAGTAGCTAAGCTCTAGCAAAGGGTTGTGCAACAGGCGGCACGCGGGTCGTATCACGGCCCGCCCAGGCCGTTTAGTGAGGCACTCATATTATTTATAACTGCATTTAATTAGTTTTTAGCAAAGTAAATGATTGTTTTAATTAGTGGAATGCCTTGTTGTTTCAAATACTTTTTACCTCCAAAGTAGAAAAACTTTGCGCAGTCTAGCTCTAGTTAAGAAAAAATAAGATTACTTTAGATCGATTAATCCAAACAAATGGAAATTTGACTTGATTACATAAATTCCGTCTTTCAGCATATTTGAAACAATATTAAAGAACCGTTTGTACTCAAGCACAATAGACATTCAAGCACACTATCATACCATTTATCATACACGAAAAAGTCTCATTTATAAGTCAGCAATTGTATTTTCTGGCTGACTGATGATTTTTTTGACAGATTCTCACTGATAGTGGAACAAAAGAGTTCCGAAATCTCCCTAATCTTGCCCTTATTGGAAAAAAGGCGACCACTTCAACTAGATATGATGTAGCTGTCGTGAAGAGGGTGTGCATGGTGCACTTAAAATTATTATTGTTCGTTTAATATTATCAATAAGAAATCAAGTCAACACAACCGTTAGATCAGGGGTCGGGAACCTATGGCTCGCGAGCCAGATATGGCGCTATTGATGGCTGCATCTGGCTCGCAGACAAATGTTCGATTATAAAAAAAAAAAGTTTATTTACACTCCTTTGATCTACATATTAATGGCATATCAATATTTCATTCTACAAATGAGCTAAAGTCTACTGCAGCTCAGCATCAGAAGTGGTAAAGGAGATAAACTCCGCTGACCTAAAAGACAGAAAAATAGCAACCCTGCATTCATTGTATTTAAAGGGAAATTTACTTGAATTTTCAGTTTTAAACACATGGTATGGCTCTTACAAAATTACTTTTTAAAATATGTGGTGTCCATGGCTCTCTCAGACAAAAAAGGTTCCCGACCCCTGCGTTAGATACATGTCAATACCAGAAGCTTGACAACAGCAATTCTTATGCATATGCCAGGGCCACGGCGACCGGAAATAATAAACAAGAACAAAAACTAAATATAGAAAGAAGCATTCTAAATAAAAAAAAATTTAAATATTGTTTTCGTTTATTTCCTTTTGATTGCTTTTATTCTTTTTACAAAATATATTGTATTGATTCTTTTATGCGACATTTTGACGGGAATGACCTCTATTTGAATAATAATTTTGAAGTGTTGACGCTATGAAATGTTAGTAAATATAAACATCAGTTTAATTATGTATGCATCCTTAGCTGGTTAAATTAAATATATATTTGGCACATACAAACAATATGTATCTTTCATTACAATAGTCTTATTCATATCCCTTGAACAAAGGGGTACAAGAATCTTCTCAAATGATGAAAATGAAATCTTAATAACACGTCTTGGTAGGCTATTGATAGGTTGTAGAAAAATTCCCGAATCGTCCTTTTCTCCCTCTTGTATACTGCACTCAGTGCTAACTACTAAATTATTATTTTTTTCATAATTAATACTTTTAAATTAAGATTGTATTATTATTCTTTTTATAAACCTTTTTTTCAGACCGAAAACATTCAACATTTCCAATCTTGAAAGTTTAACATTAAATGATCTGGAGTTTAAAGAGGAATGTAGAGTCTATATCCAAAGGAATGAAGAAACATCTTTTGTAGGGAATTGGCCTGATTGTACAGGCAACGTAAGTACATTTCGTTATGTCTTTTAATTTACAGAAAGAGCACCCTCTGCTACTACGACGTGTGCTTCATAGCCCTCTGCTTCATAGCCCTCTGCTTCATAGCCCTCTGCTTCATAGCCCTCTGCTTCAAAACCCTATGCTTCATAGCCCTATGCTACTTTGCCTCCTTGGCCATCTGCTACTTTACTGGTTTTCTTTTATGATTCGTCCACCAAATTATTTTGCAATTTTGACAGTACGGCAATATGTGCACAGTACGTGGCACATTTAATTTTTTAAAGTATAATTCTGCAAATGTAAATATATATGTTAATGTGTATCATTTTATTTTGATATACTGTTAATAATTTCTGTATACTCTCTGTATTCTAATTTTATAAACAAAATATATAAGTATGCTAGTAGTATATTTATATTTTTTTTATATCATGTTTCTTTTCTCTGTATATTCTGACCATAACTTGTCTTATGGTGCTTCAAATATTTTTTAAATTTCTTCATGTGATCGAAAAGTTTAAATAAAATAAAAAACAATTCTTTTATTTTCTAGAGTAAGCAGAGTTATACGTTTACGTTAGGTTGCAACTCCTTGGCGTTTTTGGCAGACGATGAGGATTTTCCGGAATCTAAAAGTCAAATGCCATACGACTTGGTAAAAATGCAAAGGTATGCATTTTCCAATAGTATGTACAATTTCTGAAAGGAATTATTTTATTCCTATGTTATGTAGATGTTTAAATACAATACTTACTATAATGTATGTGTCTGTTTTTTTCCAGTTTGCCAGTGCCAGATTCAACAATGGAAGACTACGAGATGTATAAATCTTATTGTTAATTTTAAAGGGACTACTATACATCGTAATAAATGATTAAATAGTTTTATGACATTGATTGTATAGTTATTTTATTTTTATGCACGCATTCTCTCATTCACAACCTTTTAAAAAAAAGAGCCAGTTAATACAACGGGTTTAAAAATAATTTCTGCACATGTCAACTATTTAAAAACATAACGAAATTTAAAAATGTTTTTATTGCACTCGAAATAACGCAAATAATTGCAAAAGATTGGAAAGAATCGGGTCAAGATATGGTAAAAATATTTTGTAACGGAAAAAAACAACATCTTCTTAGAGAAATGAAAATTTACTTGTTGTTATTTTTTCACGGCAACGATAAGAGTCGTTAAAACACACGTTCTATCAACCATCGCACCCTTTTTCGGTAAACATCACAACCGAAATGGTACTATGTACATCTGCTTTACCCCAATGACGCTCACTTCAACCAATTATTGACAAGTCTTAATTAGGTGTGACCTTTTGAAATGGGATGAGCGTGAACTTCCGGTGAAATTTACCGCCATTTTCGTAAATAAAAACCATGCTTTTGGTTCTGTTTGACAATCGATTTCAACATCGACAGCCAGTTCTGGTCTTTTAGAAATATACCACAGCTCCAAGATTAGTAATGAGGAATCCGTTTTTAACATCAAAAGTGAGTAGGCGATAATTAATACTCATAGTGTTAGTCGCGTTTGGTTAAATTTAGCTTTTGTTTATAAAATAAGTTAGTCAAGAGTTGCGTCCTTGGAAATTAATAAAAAACAACAACACGAAAATTCTTTTGCATCAAGCAATTAGTTTCGGATTATAAATAGGTGATTCTTCAAATCTGACATTCACAATCCATCGTTTTCTTTTGGCGCTATCTTTTTGGAAATGAAATAAAATTTAATTCTCTACATATATTCTACAACCAGTAACATAGCACACATGGCAGACATGTTTTTTCAATAATGTGATCGAATTCGACCGGAAATGTTTTTTCTTGTGAAGTTGTATGCATGCATACACGTTAAGACTTGTCATGTTTTCGCCAAAGTCAAAATGAAAACAAATTTTAAAAAAAAAATGCCCTGTTAGCTAGTATGATCTTCGTCGCGATATAAATTTAAAATTTTCGAGGTGTCTAACACACACACAAATCACGTAAGAAGAAATTGATCCATGGAGGCTGTGAAACAGTGTTTATCAATTTCCTAGGCCACGACAGGCTATGGGATTGTGTTGCCAGCACAATGTTCAGCCGCTTATACTTTTCACCTAATAATGTCATTAGTACGCGTCAGAGCTGCGTTGACTCAGGGACGCACTCTAGGCCAGGGGCCGACAACCTTTTGCTATTAGTGAGCCAAACTCTGATTTCTACATCATTCAGCGTGCAAACAGCCTGTTAGTCCACATGCTTTACTATACCCTTTGTGTAGAGAGGATATTTATATTTAAATCTCCACCCAACTGAGACTTTCGTTAATGGTTTTGACCGACGCACATATTGAGGGATCAACACAATTAAAGTGTCATAGATACATAGTTAGCATACAAAGTGTGTAGTTAAATGTAGTGTTGAATGTTTAAAAATATACATATAATTTATTCACTTAAAAAGCGTGTATATAATTTTCATATATTTTTTAAATAGTATTGTTATTGTAAAACTTGTAAGTCAAACAATTAATTTAATAATAGAAAAATAGAAAACATTTAGAAATATTAACTTTAAATATCGTGTTAATTATCTCCCTTTAATTGTTGGTTCCACATTAAAATTTGATTCCAACTAGTAGTTAAATGTATATAATTAATTTACGTTAAACAATTGTAAGTAAACAGTTCCTACATTAATTGTTAAGTTAATTTAAGGAGATTTTCAAAAATCATTAAATAATAATTCCAAAAATTACATATCAAAGTTCTACTATATAAGCCTCTTATATTTTTTAAAATAATACAACAATACGACCTTTTAAAATAATTAATTATAGACAATTTATGCTTAAAGAAGACAGGCATACAAACTCTTTTAAATATAATTAGCGTATTGGGCAGTAGCGTAGACTGGTGGGAGCAGGGGTAGCGGCAGTCCATTTTGCGAAAAGCGGGAACATTTTTTAGAATAAAAACTGTTGTCTTTTCAATGATAAAAAGTGGTGCATTTAAAAAAAAATGAATAAAAAAAGTGGCCTCTTCAAGAAAAAAGAGGGACCTTTTTGATAACGAAATATTAGGACTTTTTCATGAATAAATAGTATGACCTATTTAAGAATAAATTTGTTGAACATTTTAAATGATACAAAGTGGGACCTTTTCAAGAGTGAAAAGTGAGGTCCTTTCAAGAAAACAGTGGGGCCCTTTTAAAAAAATAGGGCCCATTCAAGTAAAGAAACAGCAACATGGAGAGGTGAGTAACACTGAAGAGCACAGAAAAGCCTCCCCTGCTTAGAGTTAATGACCGCCCAGATGTGTATTAGTGCTGCGTCATCCCAGAACACTTCTGTATACTATTTTTTACACTTCTGTATACTAAAATAGACCATCACATATCTACATTTGTCTGATTGGGCACCTTCACGTTTATGTACGAATGTACGTATTTCAGGGTTCAGGTCTCCCTGCTCCAACAAAGATTATTGCAGGTGAGACCGAATGCAAATCGGAATAGCTGGACTTCAAGGAGGTGGTCCAGGATCCTCTTTAGAGCAAAATATATATTTTAAAAAAAACATGTCTAGTTTCACTAATACAATTCTGCTCTCTATTATGTAGGTGCCCTTTTCTAACTGAAAACCTCTGGCTTGTAAAGCTCCCTCTGTAGTTGATCCAGACGCGACATGATCTCTCTGGACTGGCCACTGACAGATTAGTGAGTACTACATCCCATCGACTTGCTGGCTAAATCTTTTGAAATCTACACACATGATCATGAAAGTCCTTGAACTGAACCAGAGCAATGAACAATATTTTTTTTGCCGTATAGTACATTGGTAAAATAAAGGCCTAGTCAAGACAAAACAAGAAAATTATAGCTTCGGTAAATAATAATAGATTGACCAATAAAAGTAATAAAATATTAATAATAATAATGAAAAAAAAATTAATTTAATTAAAGGTATCCTAAAAGAAAATGTAAAGGGGATAATTATTTTTAAAATACAATTATGTAAGAAAATGAAAAGGTCACTGAATAAAATATAAATACAGTTACATCACTTACATTAGATCTGCTTTGCATTAATTTGTTAGCAACACAAATTGAGAATGTAATGCAGAGGCTATATAAAATTACACTAGACTCAACATTGAAGTAAAGTGAGGTGCAAGACAAGACAAAAGAGATTATGTCAATAAAAGGAGAGGTCCAGGTGACTTTGCGTATATTCTTGTGCTGGAAAACACTTCCTTTTCTGCTTGTCAATGCTGACCGTCAGATCTTCCAGAGTGATGCATGGTTTAGCCTGGTGCCAGATTTACCATTCCCGAGTCTATTCATTTTGCTTATACCCAAGATCTTGATTTTGTAGGGTACTGTTTCGTTGATTACTTGGGCAGCTTTCCCTGATTCGTGCATGTTGCGTACATTCCACGTTCCGATTCTGATTTCTTTTCGGGGGGGGGGGGGGGAGGGGGGGGGGGGGGGGGGGGGGGGCAAGGCAACAAGTACTGTTTTACTTAGATCGGTGTGTGCGTCGAAATGTTTTTTGTTGAAACTTTTGCCGACTTTCTAAAAAATTAAACCACCTAAGGTTACTGATGAAAAAACAACAGCATGTAAAATTAATTGTATTTTGTCGTTGTTTTTTTATATTATTTTATATTGTTATTGTTGTTATATATATATATATAACAGTATTGGCCATTTCATGTAAAAGTATTCTTCAATATTCTTTATTTATCAAGTATAAATTATGATTTCAATGCATAGGGCATACAACATTAAATTTTATTAATAGGAAATGAATATCTTTTGTTGAAATTGTATTGTATAAAATGGAAGAAAATGTAAAATACTATTATTTTGATTATTGTATATTTTACTTTTATGATTCTTTGAATTCAAACACTCTTTTATGCCAATATTGTTGAATGTATGTGTGTTGATATAAACAAATGTTGAAATAAAATTGTTCATAATTGATGGATTAAAAAAAAACTACTATATATTGTTACGTCCACAATCCCCTTGTGGCCAGAGCTGTGTAGATCTTGCTGATAATTCTCGTTAGTCCTAGGGCAGACTTTAATTATTAGTATTTATGTTTCAGTATTACACGAACTCTTCTTATAGTCCTGGGCACAAATTCAGTATTTGTATTCCAACATTTCCTTTCTTGTACATTATGGTAGTAGATAAATCTTATAGTAATGTATTCAACACAATAGGATAGTAATTTGACAAGGAAGCTTCAGTGTAACTGTTGTTGATAGTTTATTTCAGGTGGTATGTTCAATATATACAATATATCTATTATGTACAGTTAGAATAAAATAGTGCAAACACAAACGTTCTCAAAGGAACATATTTTGAAACTCTCTGTCTTTCAGACAAAACAAATCATTAAATACTATCCGAGTGGTGCAAGGGATAGACCCATTACCAGTAGGGGTGAAAATCATGGTATCATTACAAAACTCATAACAAAAACGATAGGAACTTCCCCTATTAAATAATGAGTCGTTCCCAGACTCTGAGAATTTGAGATCAACACAGAATCCCAACATTACCTAGAACCTTTTATTTTCCTACTAAACGTCCTAATATGGTGTGTAGTAAGAAAAGAGAGAGAGAGAGGAATAAACATTGCGTGTTCCAATTCTTGGAAAAACAATATACATGACACGCCCCCACCCAATGAAAGAAATAATGTACCATAATTACCCAAGTAATACTCAACATGGTACATTTTTCGTACTTAACACTATCGTTTTAACAACCATCAATCAATGGAAGATTATAAGACAATTTAAGCAAACATGGCTCACTGGCACAACTAAATTATAAAAAGTGTCACTACCCAATGGTAATTGTGATTATAACGTGATGGACAAATATTTCCCCGTTAATATTAATATTAACTAATGTCTCAACAAGTACAAATAATTCAAAAATATTCTAGTCATTCTTATTTTAACTATGTACAGTTGTGTGGATTTCCACCAAAAATTTGCAAAAAGTCTTAATCTATTTAAACAAATATAACATTGCTCAAACTCTGTCAATTTTCAACAGTTTACTTCTAATATACCAACCAAAAGATAAGTAATACATAACTCGAATCAAACTATAGGTTACTTCCCCTTTAAATTACAGTGTCAACTTGACATTAACAGGGTTCATACCTAAGATGATGATACTTCCCCTTTTCTCAAATATGAGGAGAAAATACGCTCTAGTTACGATTACTACAGTAATCTCAATATTAAAATGTAATCCACTATTATGCGTTTTTGGCAAATTTGAAAGTTTAATATAAAAGATTGTTCAGGGTTGAATGAGTGCCCACATTTAGGTACCTTTGTTTCCCTCCATTCCCGGATATATGGAATATATAACAACCTATATACAACATAGTGAATATCCACTAGTTTTTTTCCCATTCTATTACCATGATATAACAATTTAGCAATAGATTTCCAATATTATCTATTAATTTATACCAATTGATATTACATCTCTTTCTAAGATAAAAATTGTACATATTATTATTTAGTTCCATTCATTAACTAAAATAAAACAAGATAATAAATCAACTAGCTCAAAGTTTTCTCACTTAATTGCATGTGATGACAATTACTTTCATCCATCCATATCAAGTAAATACGTGCATATATATTTATTGCATCATGCATCAAAATTTAAATGGAATTTCTTTTCCATAATCAAATGAATTTAAAATATATCAGAACATCAATATTATACATGATTATTAAAATTATTAATACTTTCAAAAGACTTGACTTCTGATTGATACAAGTATTCTATAGGTATTCCATGATCAAAATTCAAACGAATGATAGGTTATCATGACACATTCTTAATGAATAAGTGAGATGATCTGAAAAAGAAGTATGGGGTTATTCAGTCAATCATGTAGCACCCGAGATAGAGTATCAGCTATGACCTTGTCTCTATCTTGTCGATGATACGGGGAATGGGATACCAGTCGGTCTTTGTCAAATTACTTAATTTCCCAAAGTCTCTATAAAACTGCAGTGTGTGGTCGGCTTTTGGTACCATCACACAGGGTGTAGACCATTTGCTATCACATTTTTCTCCTATGTCATCTTCTAACATATACTTTACATCTAATTTAATATGCTCAGGTCTGATGGGGTCAAATGGATGCTGTTTAATAGACCTGGCACTATTGGTTAACACTACATCGTGCTCTATGACATGTGTCCTACTGGGAACATTTGTAAACATTGACTTATTTTCATGTACCAGCTCAATAATCTTCTCCTTATCTTCTACCGGAAGATGTTCTAGCCTTGTATCTAAGTTCTTAAGGGCATCTGTATTATTAAGTTTACTTTCTGCAAACTTATATTCTATCCTAGATAAATCCGTCGGGACCCTAGCTAATGAAATCATGGGGACCTCCCGTGGTTTACTCTTTTCCCTGGAAACATAGGGCTTAAGTAAATTAATATGGCATACCCTCTGTTTTTGTCTCCGGTCAGGAGTCTTTATCAAATAATTGACCTCGCCAAGCTTTGACTCTATCTCATAGGGTCCACTAAACTTTGCACTTAAAGGCTGATTTTGCAAAGGTAGAAACACAAGAACTTTGTCACCTGGTGCAAAAGTTCTAGCTGTAGCTTTACGGTCATAGTTCTGTCTCATACGCTCCTGCATCTGTGGAAAATGAATCTTCACATGGTTAAAAGCATGATAAAGCCTATTTTTAAATTTATCTACATATGACAAAAGTCCAATCGGTTCACTGTCCGTTAGCCAAGTTTCATGTAGAAGTTTCAACGGACCTCTGACTGAGTGTCCATACACAAGTTCGAATGGGCTAAACCCCAGGGATTCCTGAGTGGCCTCCCTTGCAGCGAACAGTACATAAGGCACACCCTTATCCCAGTCTTTCTCGTTTTCATAACAGTACTTTTTAAGCATCGATTTTAATGTCTGATGAAACCTTTCCAGAGCTCCCTGGCTCTCAGGATGATAGGCACTTGATAGCCTATGGCTTATCCCTAATTGTTCCATGACTTGTTTGAAAATGTTCGAAGTAAAGTTAGTCCCCTGGTCGGACTGTACTGTCTTCGGTAGGCCATAACGTGTGAAGAAATTTGTCAGGGCGTCTACCACCTTCACTGTTGTTATGTTCCGCAACGGAATTGCTTCCGGGAAGCGAGTGGATGAACACATTACTGTGAGCAGGTTTTGAAAACCGGCTTTTGTTTTCAGCAACGGGCCCACGCAATCAATGAGTATATGACTGAATGGTTCGTCGAACGCTGGTATCGGCTGGAGTGGAGCGACAGGAATTCGTTGGTTAGGACGTCCTACCATTTGGCATACGTGGCAAGTCTTGCAGTATTGTTCGACATCTCTTCTCAGTCCTGGCCAGTAGAAGTAAGGGAGGATACGGTGGTGCGTTTTTCGGACTCCCATGTGACCAGCGAAAGGAAGATCATGCGCCATACGCAGTATATCTTGACGATAGCACTTAGGTATTACAATCTGGTGAATACTGTTCCACTCGTTTGTACCTGAGTTAAGCGGTTTTGACTTTCTCATCAACACTTCATCTTTCATGTAAAAACATTCCGCCATTGCATCTGCAGTCTTTTCATCAACAGCTTTCATTCTGAGTTGCATTATTACTTCGTCATTCAATTGTTCTTTCACCAATTTCTGCTTTGGTGACAAAATGTTATCGTTCTCTGTTGCATCACCAGTTGTTAGTTCAGCAAAGAACGTAGCACTTAAATCGATGTCAGGTGTTTCTGTTATCACTGTTTCATTCGCATGTGTTTTTTCAGAACAGACAAACACATCTTTCGTTGCACTACACGGCGTAGCAGGAGTCTTTACCGACTTCTTTTTCTGCATTGCTCTTGTCAGTGCACATGTTGGGCGTTCATTGGCAGGACGTAGGTTTTTGTCCTCCGCCTTCTTTGTCTCCAACACTTTAACCATGGGCTCGACAGTGACTCTGCCGCCCATAATGTCATTTCCTAATATCATGGAAACGCCTTTGACGGGTAGTGCGCGCCACACTCCCACTACGATGTTACCTGTAAAAATATCCGACTCGAGTTTTATTCTGTGCAGTGGAGCTTCCACAGCCTCCATACTAGCACCTCTCAGCACAACAGACTCACCCGGACTGGTGGCATCCGTTAACGGCACACAGCCCTCCAGGATCACGCTGACAGCAGAACCCGTGTCACGTAATATCTGTATTTTCTTCTTGCTGAGTACATCGACTTCTGTCGACACTGTCCCCTCGTAGACAAAGGGTCGAAAATCGGATAGGTCGTCCTCTTCCGGGACTTCAGGAACCATCTGTTCCTCACGGCCTTCTGTAAGCATAATAGATTGAGTACAGCTATTCTCTTTTACCTTAGATAGACTGTTCTAAAAAACCATCGACTCCACAACTATGGGCGATGCCGGCCGCATTTCTTTTGAGTTTCTTGACCCTGTGTTGCACACTTCTTCTGTCTGCTTGCTGTCTTTCTGCACTCTGGCACAGTGTAGAATAGCACCTTGCTTCTTGGTAAGGATCCAACAATCTTTCTTCATGTGGCCCTCTTTCTTGCAATTGAAACATACCACCTTTGCTTTATTTACATCTGTCTGCTTCCTGAAATGAACTAAGTTACTATTATTATTTACACCACTGTTCTTATTATTGTTTTCACTTGTCTCTTTTGGTTTACTAGCCTCCTTGGGCTCTGGTTTGTGCACTTTGGGTTTGTCAGCATAATATGGCTTTATGCTGGCGTGAATTATGGCATAGTTATCTGCCAATCTAGCAGCTTCATGCACATCTTCAACCCCTCGGTCTGAGATGTGGGTTTTAATATCCACTCGAATACAATCACTGAATTCCTCAAACAATATTAGGTTCTTGAGTTTATCAAACTCACTTACATTCTGTGACCTTAGCCACTGTTCTAACATTTTCTCCTTTTGTCTCAAAAAGTCTACATGAGTTTGATCATATGCCTTCTTTCTGTCTCTAAATAGCTTTCTATATTTTTCTGGTGTCAGGGACTAACTTTTGAGCACCCTATCTTTGATTACTTCATAGTCATTTATTTCCTCGGGTGTTAAACTCAACACTACGTCCAATGCTTTTCCTTTGTTGAGAGTTGACCTTAACAATAAAGCCATCTTATCATCAGGGAACTGATAATCTACAGCTATCCTCTCAAAAAGCAAAAAGAAATCTTGAACATCTTCTTCTCTGAATATAGGCAAGTGTTGCTTCATTGCGCTAATATCCATACCATTGCTGTCCCTACGATGGTCAGGTCTGTTCATGCGTGCCATCTCTATCCTTTCTCTGCTTTCAATCCTAATTCTTTCATTTTCCCTTTCAATTTCAATCCTAATTCTTTCATTTTCCTTTTCAGTTTCAATCCTAATTCTTTCATTTTCCCTTTCAGTTTCTATCCTAATTCTTTCCAATTCTCTCCTTTCCATACTTTCTAATTCCATTCTCTTCATAGCTAATTGGAATTTTAGGTTTTCACTCAACCCTTCATCTTCATCATTGTTTGATGATCTAGATGACATATTTCTTACCTCGTCTCCGTGGGCAATTACCTCGCCCCCACTGGGAGCTACATAACCTTCATTGATATCGTTCTGTCCCACTTCAACTACATTAACAGTGTTCATGGCATTCTGCCCGTTCAAACATGTCATAATTTCTTTGGTCAAACGATTACGATTAGGTCTTGCCTGTCCTGCCTCAATCCCAAAGGACTCAGCTAATTCTTTTAGTTCAGCAAATGACATGGCATTAAGTTCCTCACTTGATATATTCGAAGCCAAAGTATAGCGTTCGAAATATTTGTGATAGTAGAGTAGTATATATTGTATAATAAAATATAACGTTCCAACTTACGATTTGTCCAGAAATTTGCACAATATAATATTAAACACTTCGTGGAATCTTCACACTTCCCAAGGAATAAATGCGCAAACCAGTTCTCTCCTCTTTTTAAAAAAAAGAATAGTTTCACAGTCCTAGAAAACGAAACACAAATATGCCGCTCTCAGTACTACTAATGTCACAAAATATTTATAGGTCAGGAAAAAATATAACTCAAATTTTCCAGACGAGATCAACAAATTTTTTCCAATCCTAGATCAAGAAAAGTAGAACTCAAATCTACCGAAGGAGACTACCAAATCTTGTCAATCCTAGGTCAGGAAAAGTAGAACTCAAATATACCGGGCGAGACCACCAAATTTTGTTACGTCCACAATCCCCTTGTGGCCAGAGCTGTGTAGATCTTGCTGATAATTCTCGTTAGTCCTAGGGGAGACTTTAATTATTAGTATTTATGTTTCAGTATTACACGAACTCTTCTTATAGTCCTGGGCACAAATTCAGTATTTGTATTCCAACATTTCCTTTCTTGTACATTATGGTAGTAGATAAATCTTATAGTAATGTATTCAACACAATAGGATAGTAATTTGACAAGGAAGCTTCAGTGTAACTGTTGTTGATAGTTTATTTCAGGTGGTATGTTCAATATATACAATATATCTATTATGTACAGTTAGAATAAAATAGTGCAAACACAAACGTTCTCAAAGGAACATATTTGGAAACTCTCTGTCTTTCAGACAAAACAAATCATTAAATACTATCCGAGTGGTGCAAGGGATAGACCCATTACCAGTAGGGGTGAAAATCATGGTATCATTACAAAACTCATAACAAAAACGATAGGAACTTCCCCTATTAAATAATGAGTCATTCCCAGACTCTGAGAATTTGAGATCAACACAGAATCCCAACATTACCTAGAACCTTTTATTTTCCTACTAAACGTCCTAATATGGTGTGTAGTAAGAAAAGAGAGAGAGAGAGGAATAAACATTGCGTGTTCCAATTCTTGGAAAAACAATATACATGACAATATAAAAAGCAATTCATGAACGTGATGTCTATATGCACAATTTCAATATTGAAATGATTACCTTTATCATGATTTTGTTATATTTTAGGTTGTGGATAGGTTCTATTGGAATGAAACCATAACAGTAATTATACGATTTTGAAATTTTTAAGAAAACTGCATTTTGTTTAAAGTTAAGGAAACACTGAATATACATTATAAAAAAAATATGTTTGAATATAAGAAAAAAAATGTAATCATACATTTTATGTCCATTGCTGAAAATTGTAGAGATGGTATATTTAAAATTGAAGAAGATTTAGTAAATCATCCAAATGTTTATACTATGGTAATTGTATGGCTACTCCTATGAATTTTATCATGTGAATAAACAAATTGAAAAAAATTAATTGCAAGTTTGGTTGCTATACTTTTAATGTAAATCTTAATACATAATGTAAGCTCATAGTGCATTTCAAATACAGCCTAACTAAAAAGAGCACATAAACCAATTTAAAAAAAGTATTTAAAAAATATACTAAGTCCGCATTTGATTTATCAGTCCATGAATATATAGCTCAGTGCACTACAGTGCACTTATCTATATAAAATAGTCCGCATTTTCTCCTACAATTTACTTCCTTTGAGCACTCCATATATTATAGCTCAGTGTTTCATATCATAAGTTCTTCAAGATCACACTCTCCCTTGATGCGAGATATTATTAAGTTTGTATTGATTGTTATGTTTTATTTGTTTGTGTTTTCCTTTTTGATTTTTTCCCTTTTATTAAAACACATTGTAGTCATTCGTTTATCCGTCAATCTGACGGACATAGGCATCAATACTAGTGTTTATACAACACGCATGGTTGTGCATTGCATCATGTACTAATCTTCTTTGATTGGTAAGCCTGGCTACACTTATTGGAGTAATTATTTACTATACGATGCCAATGGGGCTGAGCTGCAGGGACTGGCCAACGAATGACAACTGATTAAAAATTCAACGATGATAACACAATGTAGGCCTAAGAAAAAAAAACAACAACTTTTTCTCTGTTTATCAAAATGTTTTTATGTTTCTTAATTAATTTAAGTATGCTGAGCCTGAATATGACATTGTTTTTTTGTATTGCATCAACCGTTTGATAATAAAACAAAAAAATCAATAAATGGTTAGCTGCATTATTAAGCTATATTATGTAGTTAAATGTTAAATACTGTAATGTTTCACCCCCATATTATATATAACTAGGATAGACAAAGAAAATATTAAATTTATAATGATGTGAGTATTGGTTACCATGACAATGGCGGCCATCTTGAAAATAAACATTTTTTTTTTTTAATCTTAAAATTTTCAAAACTAAGATTATTTTATGGAAGTTTGAAATATATATTTGTTGTATTATAGTTTTGTGAGGTAACTGGTTAGTTTTGGTTGTTGTTATTTAAGAAATTAAGAAATTATGAAATTATTTTTTTTTTTCATTTTGGTCTATATAAATTGCCCCAAAAATTATTTGACAACTCATAAATAATATTTATGAAAAAATTATGAAAAAGACAAACATAACATTAACTAGCTAGTTACCTGCAATATATAGGCTATCTATGCATCATCCTTATAAGTTTAATTAACATATCACAAAGGACTTTGTATCGGCGGTTTACACACTACGCCAGTCTTTGAGACCAGAAGCTTGACAGCAACAATTCATATGCATATGACATGGTCATGGCGACCAAAAAACAATTAAAACGAACAAAAACTGAATACCGAAAAGAAACGTTCTCACTCCAGTTTTTATTGTAATATTGTCTTTTGTCTTTCTCTCTTAACACAACACATTGTAGTCATTAGTTTCTCCGTCATTTTGACGCAAGGCTAACCACTAGTAGAACTATAATTAAGATTTAAATTGAAAGTTGTATACAGCGAAAGTATGTTGGAGTACGCGTTATTAGATGCGCACCGAAAACACGATTCACCGAAAACACCATTCTAGAACTCTAAAAATAGCCCAAGCGGTTCGCTTATTATAGTCTCTGATATTACGTCATCTGTCTGTACTCTCAAAACCAAGTCGTTATGCGTTCCGATACACTGATACATACACTGATACATACACATATTTTTCTGGGCTTTTATTATATAGATAAGTTTGTGTTTATAAAAAAACTGTTTTCTAGGAGATCCTCGCATAATGTAAAATAAGCTCGTCTAGCTCTAAGGATATAGCCTTGGTAATTATGAAAGGTATTCAACATATCTTGTCGAGGACTGATAACACTTTATACGATATACCGTTACCTTGATAAGGGCTCCACTTTCTGCATCTCGAAAGATGTAGAATAGGCTTGGTCATTATGAAGTGTAAATACACTATTTTGTAAAAGACTTATCAAACTTTGTACAATATACAATTCACTTTGTAGTGCTCCACTTTCCAGCACCCGGCGTTTACCAGGTGTTGGGTTGACCTACTTAAACTTCACCAATGCCGGGTTCCATGTCCCGGATTAGAAAGAAGGAGGACTCAGTGTAGGGCACAAAATAGGTATAGAACATAATGCGCAATCGGATTTGTTTCTGTTTCCGGAAGTAATACTGACGCCATATTATTTTAACGCAGCGGTCCTGGTTACACTCTATATTTATGCCTATTTACAATGTCTTTTTCTTCAAATCTACAAGTTCGAACACCTAAAGCTAATGTTTCAGGCAAAAGGTACAAAAACTGTTGTGTAATAAACTCACACTGCAACAACGATGCGAAAACGATTGATTATCGTACAAATAAGCATGTCAAACTGCATGGCTTTCCTGACCCCATAAAGGATAAACAACGGTAAGTTATAAACAACGTCATATTAACTCAGATTACTTTTATTAGTAGCCTTGCTTTAGTACTCTTAGCTCTTATCTTTTTGAGTTAAGTGTTCTTAATGAAAAGCCTTAGCCTTAGGCTAGTAGTAGTTCTTGAAGAACTTATTCTTATTCTTAGGCTTTAACTTTAGGCTACTTGCTACTTCTTCTTTTATGCTTAGTGGTTACTAGCCTAGCCGGGTTAGCCTTGCGGCTTTGCAAAGATGCTGTGTATAGCTTAAAGTATGAATAATATAATCAAATAATAATAGCAGTAATGAGGTCTATGCAGAATGATTTCCCGGTCACGTGATGCTGATTAAATACACTTGTAAACATTAACAATGCGCAAATTCTACGTCTAAATTATCATGTAAATGATCTACAATGTTTTCATCGATTTCTTTTGAAAGATCAACAAATAGGTGTTGTCCTTTAATAATTGTATGTCTATAATCATTGTTGCATCCATGAGCATCATTTATAACATCACAATATTCAAGGATATGTTTAAAATTAACATTTTTAATAAGGATACTAGTGGTTATGCCCGTCAAAATGACGGAGAAACGAATGACTATAATGTGTTTTGTTAAGAGAGAAAGAAAAGAGACTATTACAATAAAGACAATGAACGTTTATTTTCGGTATTTAGTATTTGTTCTTTTTAATTGTTTCTGTTTGCCCTGACTCTGGCATACGCATAATAATTGTTACTGTCAAGCTTCTGGTATTAAAACGTAGCGAACAGTTGTGTTGACTTGACTTGTTATTAATAAAAGCCTATTAAATTAACAATAATAATATACTAATCTAACAGAAAAAAAAACACAATACAAAACAATAAAAAGGTAAATAATAAAAAAAGCGTAGAAAATAATATTTCAATACCAAACAAACTAAAGTGAGAACGATTTTTTTCGGTATTTAATTTTTTTTTCTTGCTTATTGTATTAATAAAACAGTGTTGAGAATGTTTCTTTCGGTATTTAGTTTTTGTTATTTTAATTTTTTCTTGTCGACATGATCTTGGCATATGCATAAGAATTGTGGCCTCAAGGACTGGCGTAGTGTGTAAACCGCCGATACATTCCCATTAGGAATACACTGGCGGGCGAACGCATGGAGCACAGACCCCGCAGCGGGTCCGAGGTCCATTACACTGCCGAGAGACCACTGGTCTCGGTGGGGAGGAAGCAATGGACGCTGCAATTCCGTCTCAAGAACCACCCGGTGCCTGGATGCATGTACCTATAGTAGGCCTATAGGATTTTTGCTACCGGGTGACAGTGCAGCTACACGGCGAGACACCACGATAATTATCCTTTGGGCAACCGCAGTGAACGATCGCTGGGCTGCGGAAAACTTCCCCGTTAGACGGCACGCCACGCCTTCGGCGTGTCGTTGGGTGGCTGGAGCCCGGACAGAGATTGCTCAATCCTAAGCGTTACGCCCTGCACACAAGAGCCGAAAGGCTCATCCGTTTTTTTTTAAAGAGACTTTTTTATTCGATATTTTAATGTAGCGAACAAGTGTGTTGACTTGACTTGTTATCAATAATATTAAATTAACAATAATATACTATCTAAAATAAAAAAAAACCATAAATTCAAAGCAATAAAAAAGGTAAAAAATATTTTTTTTTTAAATTAGAAAATAATATTTCAATGCAATAAAAACTAAAGTGAGAAATATTTTTTTCGGTATTTAATTTTTGTTCTTGCTCATTGTATCAATAAAACAGTATTGAGAATGTTTCTTTCAGAATTTAGTTTTTATTGTATATTGTTGCTGTCAAGCTTATGGTACCCAGTATTTGAAAGTAATCATTTATAGGCCTAACTTGTTTTTTATAATTCGGATCATTTAATGTATACAGTGTATAGAGTCGCCTATTAAAGGATATTCTCAATATAGAGACGTTTGTGGTCGACCTGACCCTGGCATATGCATAAGAATTGTGGCCTCAAGGATTGGCGTAGTGTGTAAACCGCCGATACATTTTCATTAAGAATACACTGGCGTGCGAACGAATAGGGGACAGCCCCTGCAGCGGGTCCGAGGTTCATTACACTGCCGAGAGGCATTTTGACGGGCATAACCACTAGTATGCTTATTAAAAATGTTAATTTTAAACATATCCTGGAAAGCTTTAAGTCCTGGCGGCTTGTACAAAAAAGTAATAATAATAAAAAATTTAAAAATGGCCAACCTATATTGCTATTACAGATAAAGAAGAAAAAAGTATTCATTAGATGTTTCTTACTTAAAAATAGTTTAGGACACCTTTAACTTTAAGCCCTGTAAGATACTTTTAAAAGTAACCTGCCAATTACTATTAAAGAGAAAGTGGAAAAAAAAGTTCTCATTGGGGATCAGAACCCAGGTCATCCGCAAGGCAATTCGGGACGCTAAAATGCTCAGCTAGAGAAGACGCATGTAGAAAGAGAGAACGAAAATGAAAAATAATATGAGGAAATAAGGTCACATGCCTACCGATAAACCAGTGGGAATCGGAATATAATATAATATAATGATATATATATGGGTAGACCGAGAAGGGAAGCATGCCAAGATGCTCTCCGAGACTAGTCTCCCCGCGGCAAGCCGATAAAATCCTCCCAGTACATGCACTACACTTAACTCCCCAATTACTCAATTTGTTGGGGGTCATTAACGTGGTGGCTCTCTCGTGTACCTGCGCAAATCCCAGACTATTGTCCTGAACATCAAAGCACTAAGACGGGTTTTACAGGGAATTGTGTGCTTATTACTTCCTACTCATCGATGCTGAGGCCTCTCGGCAGTGCAATAACACTGAAAATGGCAGACCCCTGTGCGTTCGCCAAAAACGTATGCTTTTAATGTCAACGCATCAGCAGTTTACTCATTTTGCCAGACCCATGCTACAAAAGAAGTGTGTCTCTTCCACCTTCATAATCCTTTGCCTTCCACCATCATAGGCCTGTGACTTCCACCATCATAAGCATGTCCCTTCCACCATCATAAGCATGTCCCTTCCACCATCATAAGCATGTCCCTTTCACCATCATGAGCATGTCCCTTCCACCATCATAAGCATGTCCCTTCCACCATCATAAGCATGTCCCTTCCACCATCATAAGCATGTCCCTTCCACCATCATAAGCATGTCCCTTCCACCATCATAAGCATGTCCCTTCCACCATCATAAGCCTGTCCCACCATCATAAGCATGTCCCTTCCACCATCATAAGCATGCACCTTCCACCATCAAAAGCATGTCCCTTCCACCATTATAAGCATTTTCCTTCCACCATAATAAGTATGTCCCTTCCACCATCATAAGCATGTACCTTCCACCATCAAAAGCATGTCCCTTCCACCATCATAAGCATGTCCCTTCCACCATCATTAGCATGTATCTTCCACCATCATAAGCATGTCCCTTCCACCATTATAAGCATTTTCCTTCCACCATAATAAGTATGTCCCTTCCACCATCATAAGCATGTACCTTCCACCATCAAAAGCATGTCCCTTCCACCATCATAAGCATGTCCCTTCCACCATCATAAGCATGTCCCTTCCACCATCATAAGCATGTCCCTTCCACCATCATAAGCATGTCCCTTCCACCATCATAAGCATGTCCCTTCCACCATCATAAGCATGTACCTTCCACCATCAAAAGCATGTCCCTTACACCATTATAAGCATTTTCCTTCCACCATAATAAGTATGTCCCTTCCACCATCATAAGCATGTACCTTCCACCATCAAAAGCATGTCCCTTCCACCATCATAAGCATGTCCCTTCCACCATCATAAGCATGTCCCTTCCACCATCATAAGCATGTCCCTTCCACCATCATAAGTATGTCCCTTCCACCATCATAAGCATGTCCCTTCTACCATCATAAGCCTGCCCCTTCCACCATCATAAGCCTGCCCTTCGACCTCCATAAGCCTGCCCCTTCTACCATCATAAGCCTGCCCTTCGACCTCCATAAGCCTGTCTCTTGCAACATCTTAGGTCTGTCCTATTTACCATCATATGGCTGTACTTTGTACTGAATTTATAAAGTCGGACGAAACTTACGGCTCTATTGTTCAGGGCCTAAGATCTTCATGAGTTAGAAAGGAGGTTAGACCAAAGTTCTGTCCGACAGGCCAGCCACCTACGTCAAGCCGAGAGCTCTCGGAGACGCAGCATGGCTGACCTTCATGCGTTAACCACCGGTGCGCTCTAGACGCAAGCGTACAGGTGGTGTCCACACTTCGCTAGCGATGGGGTTCAACGTGTGACCCACCATTAGAACCGCTACTGATCTCTAGCCGGAATTACAGATGCGCATAGTTTAAAGAGAGTTTTGTCTGTAAGTTTTCTGTAAATATGGGAATCGTCATCAACACTCGAAACATTTACCTGAATAAAATGTCTTTTTCTTTCGCGAAAATGAACGGGCTGTTTCATGAGAGAGGAATATAAAGTTGCTTTGAACGTCTATTAGAACAAACATTCTTTATACGACAATGGCTATAAAACAAACATTGTGTTGAAATACATATCTAGCTATATGATTTTAATCTAAACATTAACATTGTACATACTTTATAGCCCACTTATTCAACATCAATGCTGTTAAACCTTGCCATCTTTTTTTCTGATCTGGAGAAACAACATGACATGCTATTGTAATATATTCTAACATGATCAAACATTGTCTGTAACGGGAGACAGCTGACATCAGGCTACATAGCTAATGCACTTTAATGCTAATAAAAGCATAAAGCGCTATCGTTTAACTAATTCTTTTTTGACACTAGACAGAGCGGATAGCGGACAAACTCACCTTTAGTAACAAAAAAACAAACAAAACTTTAAACAAAAATCTACAATGAAAATGAATAACTCGCTGTTATTTCTTCTGGCAGTTTTAGCCTCTACAGCCGCTGCTGATTATACAGGTGAGAAAAATAGGAAAATTTTACGTAACACAACAAATTCAAATATACAATCAACGTATAAGATTTTGATAATGTAATTCATTGTTTTTAAATAAACGTGTTCCTTAGGTTCAGCCGCTAAGCTGTATATAACTGAAGCAAGTGGTAAATCAAACAATGGGCCAAGTCTAAACAACTTAAAAAAGGAAGGGTATTTAACGAATCAAGATTTGGTCACTACAGAAATATATCCATTGAACAACATTCCAGCATTAAATTCTGTAAGTAGACAATTACGTTCCATAAAAATAAAATATCATGACATTTTACACTAGATAATATATTTAGACCTTAATTTTGTTATGTCTTGTTAACGTCAAAATTATGTTAAAACGACCTTCAAAAGACTGCAGCATTTATGATTACAATACAGTCTAAGTTTCTTTTGATGTTTTAATAAATATAAGACAATATAAATATATATTTACAAATTTTATCGTTTGTATCAATATTTAACTTAGGGTCGCATACATAAAGACATAACACAATGATGCATTTTAGTTGTATAACCTTTTAAAAGTTTATATGTAAAACATAGAAGCAACCTAACATAGAATTTTCAATAACTGATTTCAAATAAATATTAGACGTAGAAATGTATTACAGTTTTGTTAACGTTATAGATTTCAAATTGTATATGTCAAAGACCCCCAAGACACATTACATTTGTTTATTAGGAATTAATGTTATAAATATATGACTAATGTAAAGGAGTTAGTGAGAACCTATTCTAATGAGCTTTATGCATTTACTTATAGTATTCACTGAGTTTGGCTTATATTCATGTTATAACATTCAACTTAAGTTCAGTCATATAAAAACTTAATGAAATGCTGCATTTTAAATTTATAACCTTTTTAGAATTGTTTTCTACAACTTTAGCAATTTCATTTGACAATAAAAGTCTTGATTGCTAAAATAAATATGAGACATAGTAATGTATTTAGTAATAGTATAGATTTTAGATTTTATATGCCATGACACCCAAGGCACAGTACATCTGTTTCATTTAAAATTAATTATTTTAATTAATTATTTATTTGAAATTAACTTCATTCCTAATTAACCTCACAAAAGAAGGTTGCATTCGACTATAAGACAATGATAATGATCTCAACGTCATTCATGCAAGAAGATAGTAAACTCCACACAAACAAAAGAGAGTTTTAATGAGGAACTCAAATTTACAAACGAAGCCGAACCTATAAGATAACTTTACTAAATGAAGACTACTGAGACTAACTACACAAACCACAATGCCTATGAACGGAAATGTCTAAATATTACAACAGAGCCACAGCAATGTTACCTTATTCAGTGCATAAAGTTCACATATAGGTACAGAAAGTCTACATGTTCCAATATAATGACGGAAAGTCTACATGTGTCAAGTAGTTAAAATTTAAAGGAAATCAATTCTTGTATTATTATACTGTTTTAAAAAACATAGTTACAGTAACAATTTTATCATTTTGGTATACTAACAAAAATGATTACACTGGTAATTAAATTTGCAAATAACCTTTTCGATATTATTAAGCAATACATGTTGTCAAAATAATGTGTCTATGTCTTTTTAAGTTATTATAAATGAAATATTAAAAAGATGTGGAACATTATTTCTTTAATTGATGTATATAGCCACAGGCATTTTTATAGCCACAATCATTTGATTAGCCACAAGCATTTTTATAGCCACAAGCATTTTTATAGCCACAAGCATTTTGATAGCCACAAGCCTTTTTATAGCCACAAGCATTTTTTTTACCAAAATATATCTTTGTATTCCATGCTACATTTTTTTTACAACATCCAGGACTTTACATTGTACTTCCTGGCATCGACATCAGAAAAAATAATTCGGCAACAAATATTTGCGCTGAAAGGTGAGGGTGACATCTTTGAGCTTCAGCCTTACGACTTTGTTCATCCCGAGTCCTTTGTGTGAGTTTATAAGTAACAAGCTCTTATCTTGTGTATTACAAACGTTCATTCTATAAACAAGATTTTATGCTTACTACGCATATCCTCGGTCTGAACATTTCAATAAATGTTTTAAATTATTTCAAATTACTAGAATTAAATTCAGGCAACACAGTCCATTCCCGGATTGCTTAAAGGCCTTTCTTAACCGGGCCAAACCCTAGGTTCGCAAACCAGATCGTCGATCCTACCCGAACCGTTCTCCGTATTAACCTGCCGGTCTTGGGTTGGCGATCTCGGGTTGGAATGGATCGCGAACCATGGTTGGAGGTTTGCACGTCGTGTTGAGCAAACCTAGGCCGAACATGGCACTTTTTTGAGCGGAAAGGCGCAGAAAGGTGCAGAAAGACGCGAATGCATAGTTGCGGTAATCAACATGGCGGAACTGTACTTAAACGATGATGAGACCATATTTGTTTACGTTTCCAGAGAAGTACGTCAAATGTAGGATCGGCCTTGTTAAGATTGCAAACCCCGATCTGCGACCTCATAGAAAGGTTAGGGGTTTGTATTCGTACACGTGACTATGGTTTGCAAATTAGATCACCGATCTCAGGTTCGACCCGGTTAAGAAAGGCCTTTTAAGGGAAAAAAAATAGTACTTAAATGCATTTGTTCTTGCATAAGGGATAAGAAAAGAGTTTTTGTCCTTTTTTAATGTTTTCTTTATTTGATATGTGCCATTCATAAGATGCCTATTATAGTTTACGTTTAACAAATGTGAGATACTAGTTTAGTTTTATATTCTTAGTAAATTTGTAAAAGTTCCTTTTTATGAATCCTAATTTTTTTTTTAGATTTATTAAGTTTCATCAATATGTGGATTATTTGATAATTTATCATTTATATATTACACTTAAGTACTTAGCATTTTTAGTTTCTTTTAGGTCTTTACCATGTGTCACGATGTGGCAATTGAGAGGGGGGTAATAATGGCTGGTTGTCTTAGAGATATGAGGTGCCGATGCTGTGGTTGACCTGGAATATTTATTTGTTCTCTACTGGCTCGCTTAGATGTTGTTAAACACACACAAACAGACAGTTCTAAGTTAGGCAAGCAAGTTTCTGGTTACGTTTCAGGTGTTTATTTATGATTCAAATTCAATATCCAATGATGAAATATACATACTAACATGCAGGGGAGATACAATGCTTGAGATATATGCACAGGAACGTCTAACACTCAATATACTGTGTTGTTACGGAATCCAAGGTTAGGCTACGTAACTATAATGAGGGAATTACGATTACTGGCTAAGTATCTGCAAGTCCGAGTAACAATTCGGGAGCTAGACCAAAACGATGTGTCTAGCTCGGGAGCTGGGGGAGATCTGCTTTAGTTTAGTTGGGCGGGCTTTTTCGTGAACATTAGTCACCTGACCCAAGGTTAATTTGGTTGGCTTACATTTAATTACATCCTATTCTCATTGGCTAGATTGAATATACATTTGCATAAGAAAAGCTTATTGGAGCCAAAAATGGATTGGGGGTCGGGGTTGCGAGGGCGGAAAGGGGGGGGGGAGAGAGGTCTAGATGAAAGACAATTTATACAGACGTCCTGCTGAGTGGGGGAGTTTATCTCCCTTTGGTAGAATCTTAAGTAGTTAACTCAAGTGGCTGGGGGGGGGGTTTTCGGGCGAGAATTAGTTACGTGTGTGCGAACTGCTGAGTGGGGGAATTTAGTCAACCGCTCAGAGAACGACCGTCTCAAAGCAATTGCATAACGTGCCGCTAAGCTGAGGGGATATAAAGGGGGGGGGGGTGGCGGGGACGCGAAGAGGAGGGGGTGAGTGAGGGGTCGGGTAGTGACTCGCTCAGGGAACGACCGTCTCAAAGCAATTGCATAACGTGCCGCTAAGCTGAGGGGATATAAAAGGGGGGGTGGCGGGGGGGGGCGCGAAGAGAAAGGGGGTGACTGAGGGGTCGAGTAATGACTGTCTACACATGCGTTAAAATAGTACAAGATATAAATACATTAAGACATGGTATGAATACATTAATATAGCATAGGATAAAATATATACATTCTAACTAACACATTCGTACCCATTCAACCAAGATGTAGTACCAAGTTGAATCGTATTAGTCAGTAGACTCTGAATTTGGGCGTAGTACAAGAGTATAGTGAAGGGTAGAGAAACAGGTGAGGAAGAGTGATGGGGAGGTGTAATTGCGTAAGGGAGGGAGAAGATAGTGATAGTTTCAGACTACTCGTTCTATCTAATCTAACTCTACGCTAACCTATGGTTCTATACTACTATCTACGCTATAGTCTATCTATGGGTGCTACGAGTCACGGTTTAATCCAGAATCGTGACAACTCACCCGGGTAGCTTGGGAATCTACTCAGAAAGAAGATTTCTACCTAAATTACTGTCTCTGGGACATGGGGAAAGGGGAGTAACTACACACTCATTAACAGTGTGCGCGCGTGGGGCCGTATTACTGAGTATGCTGGGCCACGAAGTGTGTAGGGGCACTAGTTAGTGTCCGCTATGCCGCGTGTGTCGAAAGGGGTTTTGGCCTAGGCAAAGTTGCAATGTGTCGAAAGCATTAGTAGCGGGTTTGTCCCAAGATAATGGGAACGATGTGGGTGCGTTGAGCAATCTAAATAACGGACGGGCAATTTTACGGAAGTTTGGTATAAGGGTGTTCTGATAGTTGCTGAATTCGCACAGTGTTTGTCTTAGTTCGAGTCTCGTCGTGGGCAGCCTTGCATGACGGAGCTTATCTTTAATGGACATGGGGTGGGGGAGAGGTGTCTGGTTGGGGGTGGGGCGGGGCGATCCGTAGGTTGCGGGTGTAGGCAGGCAATGCGTTTGTTTACCTACAATCGGTCTTCCGAGTAGGATGTCTACTTGTAGGCCTTCTATTACGGCGGCCTCAATGGGGCCTGTAAAAAGTGCTGAGCTGAGGTTTACGAGTGCGGTCGGTAGCTGCTGAATAGGAGAGTTATGAGATGGACCTTGGAGTCGCACATAGCGGCCTGTGTAGTCGCGGGGGTCGATTTTTCATTGCGTTACTAGGGCCTCAAAGCTAAGACCGGAATCATACGTACAAGAGGCGAGTCGGCCGTTGATTCTGACTATCTCGTCGACGTAGCTACGGGGGAATTGGTTATGTTTGTCTGCCGAGGAAATAGAGAACACGTGGTGGACTCGATCGTAGTCACTGCTTGAGTACTGGTCACGCCCCTGATCGGCGGGTTCCTGTTCGGGAGCTAAGTGGCTCGGGTAGCTGGGCGTTTCTAACTCGTGCGTTGCAAGTCCGTTAGTGGAATCTTGCGCTGGGTCTACGGGGTCCGTCGTGGTGTAAAATGCACCGGCGGCAAGATAGGGGGTGGGGTCGCGTCGGTTTCTGTCGTGAGCTAACTGAGGGGTGGGCCTAGTGTGGCGGTGGTCTCTATGTGCGTTGTGAGGACGAGGTCGCCCGTGGTGGGGCGTGTGCGGCTGGGGAGCGGTTGATTGAGGGGGAGGGTTGGTGCGGTGGTTGTCCCAGTTATTCCAGGGTGACTGTGGGTGACCCGGGCGGGACAGATGGCCCGGTGGCCGTGACGACCTCCCATTTTCCTGTCGGGGAGCGGGATGTGAGAGAGATTTCTCCCGGGGGTGGGACGATTCTACTAGGTTGGACTGCAGAAACCTATCTGCGCCCTGCAGGGAGGGGTTTAAACCGGTGATTCCTTGTTGAATAAGGAAGGCCCTTAGCTTAGGTGTCATCTGTGACTCTATTTGCTCAGTCATTACGAGGGTGACCATACCGTCGAATGACTGTTCAATATTGCCTAACTCAACCCACTTGAGTAGGTAAGATTGTATTCGCTCCGCGAATTGTGTATAGTTTTCCCCCGGTCGTAGCGTGGACGACCGAAACTTCTTCTGGTAGTGGGATGAGTGTAACTGGTGGCGATTTAGCAGCGCGTTTTTCAGTGCCACGCACGACTCCCTGTCTTCTGGGGCCAGTTTACAATAGGCGTCATAATCCTCTCCCCTTAGAGTGGAGACGAGGATCCTACAATGTAATTCTGGGGGGACCTCATTTAACTCCATACAGTCGCTAAACCGTCGGAGGTAAATGTCGAACTGTTCCAGTCGGGGGTCGTGAACTTCAGTCCATAGAGAAGCATGTCGGGGGAGGGGATGGTTGCTGGGGGTGGCTGAGCTAAATGATGAGGGGGAGTTTGGGTTGTCGCTGTTGTCCGGGGGCCTAGTGCTTGCGGCTAATTCAGCTAGTCTGAATTCATGTGTCCTGCGTGCCTCCTCATCTAGCCTATTTTCTTCTCTAACCCTCTCTTCCCTAGCTAACTGTTCTAACCTAAGTGTGTCCTCCCTAGCTAATTGTTCTGCTCGCTCCTCTCTAGCTAACTGTTCTGCTCTAAGCCTATCTTCTCTTTCTAATTGCTTTGCTCTCTCCTCTCTAGCTACCTGTTCTGCTCTCTCTGTCTTGGCCTCATGGGCCGCTACCTGCTCTACTACGTATTTAGTGATGTCTGAGTCAATGTAGCCTATAGCTATAGCCTCTTCTCTCAACTGCTTACGCAATAGTACACCTTCCGCCATAGTAACAGAGTGAGGCGAGATTAAGATACTAGAGGCGGACAGAGATATAGCGAGATAGGAAAGGAAATTATAGGAGGGGTGTTGGGGTTCAGAGTTTGGCTAACGTAATACAACTCAAAATGGTACTCACCAGACAGCAATTCCAGAATTTTACACACATACACTAACACACGTATATCCAATCATAAAGTTATCGTTTATATGGCGCTCGGCGCTGTTGGTGCAGATCTTCGGGCTGGTTAGGAATTCTCTTTCCCCGTGCCGGGACTGGATTAGCGTTTAATGTTAGTGTCTATTTTTCCGGGTTTGGATACCGGGAACTACGGCGGGTTCCTACGGGGAGGTTGACAGGGCAGTTGTCGGGTTCTCGGCGGTCTCTAGTTGTCGGGCAGGCTGATGCGGCGGCGGTGGGTCTCTCTGCTGACGTCTCGGGTGCCGGTACGTTGATGCGGGGCCAGAGGGTGGCGACCTGGCGGTTGGGGCGGCAAATCTGACGTAATGGGGTGGCAATTTGGTTGCTGGTGTGTCTGGGGTGACGTAGGCTGGCGTAGTGTGGCGAGCCTGGCTTAATGGGGTGAGCTGGCTGGGGTGGCGTAGATTGTTCGGAGTGGCGAATCTGGGGTGGCTTAGGTTGGCGTATCTGGGGTGCGTAGGCTGGGGTGACGTAGGCGTAGGCTGGGGTGGCGTAAGCGTATGCTGGGGTGTCGTAGGCGTAGGCTGGGGTGGCGTGAGCGTAGACTGGGGTGGCGTGGGCTGCGTAAGGTGGCGAGCCTGGTTTGATGGGTTGATGGATCTGGTTGCTGGCGTTGGGATGACGGGTCTGGTTGCTGGCTTAGAGTCTTTGTGTTGTAGAGAGATGAGCCCCCATCCAGGGTCGGTTTCAGAATCGGCGTAGTCCTCGGGTTGTTGCTGTTGACAGTGCGCTGAACGGCTTGAAGTTCAGATAATCCCGGATACGAGGTCCCACTTTGTCACGATGTGGCAATTGAGAGGGGGGTAATAATGGCTGGTTGTCTTAGAGATATGAGGTGCCGATGCTGTGGTTGACCTGGAATATTTATTTGTTCTCTACTGGCTCGCTTAGATGTTGTTAAACACACACAAACAGACAGTTCTAAGTTAGGCAAGCAAGTTTCTGGTTACGTTTCAGGAGTTTATTTATGATTCAAATTCAATATCCAATGATGAAATATACATACTAACATGCAGGGGAGATACAATGCTTGAGATATATGCACAGGAACGTCTAACACTCAATATACTGTGTTGTTACGGAATCCAAGGTTAGGCTACGTAACTATAATGAGGGAATTACGATTACTGGCTAAGTATCTGCAAGTCCGAGTAACAATTCGGGAGCTAGACCAAAACGATGTGTCTAGCTCGGGAGCTGGGGGAGATCTGCTTTAGTTTAGTTGGGCGGGCTTTTTCGTGAACATTAGTCACCTGACCCAAGGTTAATTTGGTTGGCTTACATTTAATTACATCCTATTCTCATTGGCTAGATTGAATATACATTTGCATAAGAAAAGCTTATTGGAGCCAAAAATGGATTGGGGGTCGGGGTTGCGAGGGCGGAAAGGGGGGGGAGAGAGGTCTAGATGAAAGACAATTTATACAGACGTCCTGCTGAGTGGGGGAGTTTATCTCCCTTTGGTAGAATCTTAAGTAGTTAACTCAAGTGGCTGGGGGGGGGGGGGTTTCGGGCGAGAATTAGTTACGTGTGTGCGAACTGCTGAGTGGGGGAATTTAGTCAACCGCTCAGAGAACGACCGTCTCAAAGCAATTGCATAACGTGCCGCTAAGCTGAGGGGATATAAAGGGGGGGGGGGTGGCGGGGACGCGAAGAGGAGGGGGTGAGTGAGGGGTCGGGTAGTGACTCGCTCAGGGAACGACCGTCTCAAAGCAATTGCATAACGTGCCGCTAAGCTGAGGGGATATAAAAGGGGGGGTGGCGGGGGGGCGCGAAGAGAAAGGGGGTGAGTGAGGGGTCGAGTAATGACTGTCTACACATGCGTTAAAATAGTACAAGATATAAATACATTAAGACATGGTATGAATACATTAATATAGCATAGGATAAAATATATACATTCTAACTAACACATTCGTACCCATTCAACCAAGATGTAGTACCAAGTTGAATCGTATTAGTCAGTAGACTCTGAATTTGGGCGTAGTACAAGAGTATAGTGAAGGGTAGAGAAACAGGTGAGGAAGAGTGATGGGGAGGTGTAATTGCGTAAGGGAGGGAGAAGATAGTGATAGTTTCAGACTACTCGTTCTATCTAATCTAACTCTACGCTAACCTATGGTTCTATACTACTATCTACGCTATAGTCTATCTATGGGTGCTACGAGTCACGGTTTAATCCAGAATCGTGACACATGAATGAAGTAGTTTGTAATTATTTAAATTTACTAGTGGTTATTCCCGTCAAAATGACGGGGAAACGAATGAATACAATGTGTTATGTTAAAGGAAAAGGAAAAAAATTAACTAACACTATTACAATAAAAATTTTGTGAGAACGTATCTTTCGGTATTTATTTTTTGTTATTTTTTTATTGAAAGGATTTTAACGGGAGATCATTTTGATTATGATGTGTTTATTCCCGTCAAAATGACGGTGAAACAAAGGACTACAATGTGTTTTGGAGAAAAATAATTACAATAAAATATTTTGCTCTTTCTTTATAGTTTCATTGATTGAATAAAGTCACTCATTAAAGGATGTTCTCAATAGCGACCTGAATCCATGAAATGATTAAAACATTTCGTTACTATTACTTTAAATTAAAAGAATAAAGCAAACATCTACCATTAATGGAAAAAATGAATTGACAGACATATTGTTATAACATAACTCTCCAAGCCTAATTGCTGGTGCGTACTTCATATTAAGGGTAGGGAGGCCAGTAAAGAGCTCTTTTTTTTTTATTTGTGCACGCATCATGGCCATTTTTGGTATGTAGATAGTTTATTAAGCAGGTCCGAGTAAGCATACCTTAACAAAAATTATTTCTGATGGTTGTGATGGAAAAAGCGGCCATTTTGGATTTTTTTTAATAAACGATTTACAACGCAATAAAAAATGTATCAACTTGATTATTTATCAAGATAATGTATTGCAATTTGGCGGAAATATTTATAAGCTATATCATTATAAAATTTGTGGATGAAATTTGGTTAAATTGATAAATAAAATTTTAATGAATTTTTTAGTAGGACACATGAAACAAAAAAATTAATTGCAATTTTTTTAATATTAAAATTTAATTTAAGGAAAACTATAACTCGTATTAAAAATTCATCCTGCGACTATGATTATTAACATGTAATAAATGTATGTAAAAAAATTCATAAAAAAATTGTTTCATAAATAAGGAAGTTAATACAAACAGAAGAAGAAAAACCGGAAAAGCTGACAATTTTAGGAAAAAAATAATTTGGAAGTAAAATTGAAAAATGCAATTTTCTCATCTATTTCTTAATTGTTTGTTGTAAGATTTTTCCCCAAAAGACAAGATGTTAACCTTTAATTTGATGTATATTAATATATAATTAAACTCATTATTTTATATTACTGTAGTGTAAATATGTTTAAAAAAATAATATAAAATTCTCATGTATACCTATTACAAATGCATTTTTTACATTTAAATAATGTTACTAAAATTTCCAAACTATATGTTTTAGATCTAGAAATAGTTAAAGTATACAACTTAGGCAAAAACTTAAAAATTGAATTTTCTGGCATTTAGATCAATTTCACTTTAGTCCCTACCCTTAAAGAGATTACGCCGCATTAATAAACAACTGTATGCAAGGGGAATTATTGGGATTATAGTAAATTAACGTCTCAAGGGGAGATCATTCTGAAATGGCGCTCACTTTAGAACTTTAACATACGGTGATTATCAATAGGACTATTTTTTTTTTTTATTAATGAATTAAGCAATATTGTTTATGTAAATTAATATTTTGGAGGACGTTTCCAATTTGGTTTGGTGACATTTCATCCTGCGACATTTGATCCCGTGACAGTTACTCCCTGACACTTAACCCCACGACAGATAATCCCATTGACACTTGGTCCCGCGACACTTAATCCCTCCCTTCCCGCGAGATTGTCCAATATAACACTTAATCCCTCCCGCGGACATGTACACTAAGAAAAAATAAAACAAATGTATTTAAACAGTACATTTAGATTTTTTAATCAGTACATTTATACATCGTTCTTGGTAGCAATACGTGCACGGCATCTGGTTTTCTGGTGAAGTTTGCAACGCCAATGAATTGTCCCATTCGTGCACTCCCTATGTTTGACGAATTCATATTGCTTGTGTAGCAAAGACTGCTTGCCTTTCGACGTTGTACCAAAAGTGGTTTTATCAGCCATATTTACAAGTATAAATCCAAGATATCCGTACTACAGAGCTAAAAGCTTAAGAAAACATCTGAAATAAAATGTGTTTTTATTAACATTTAGGATCCTAAAGAGGGCGGTCCAGTGAGCGACGCCATTTAGTCATATCTTAACTCATTGCCCAATGAAAGCAAAGGCCGCGCCTCTTCCAACCAGGTCACCTGTCATTTAGTCTTCAACTGAATTGAAAAAAAGTTAATACAGGAGTGTTTACAATGACCCACAGGAGTTTTTACAATTACCCAATTAATATTCTACCCTTGTCGTTGGGGTCACAAGGAGCGGACACTACAAATAAGCAAAGCCGACATATCTCTCTGACAATCTCTTTGTATACCAATCAAAGCAAGTCTCGCTCGAACTCAGACAAACACGCGCGGGTCCTACCTTGACAACCATCTGGGGGAGGATTGTCCGCAGGTAACAAAGGGAGGTGATCGGACCGTGTCGCAGGGGCTAGTCACTTGAACATTACGCAAAAGGGTTAAATAAGGAAACACATTAATTTTTATTAGTAATTATTATTCCTACCAATTAGTTAGTACTTTTGTGACAACTAGTTCTCAAAATACATTTATTTTATTTTTTCTTAGTGTAGCCTACATGTCCGCGGGAGGGAAGTGTTATATGGGACTATCTCGCGGGAAGGGAGGGATTAACTGTCAATGGGATTATCTGTCGTGGGGTTAAGTGTCAGAGAGTAACTGTCACGGGATCAAATGTCGAGGGATGAAATGTCCATACACCTCCAATTTATACATTTAACTTTGACCCAATTAGTTCAACGGCTAAGGAGCCTTTATAACATATAAATAATAAATACATTTACAAACTAACTCACGGTAAATATGTATATTGATATTACTTGGATACTCCTGACAGTTGGCAGTTTTCTGGGTCAAAGGAAATACTTTAGATTTCCATTTTGGTAATTCACCAAAGTCTTTTACAATCTTTTTCTGCCTATTTTGTTCTATAGATAATACAATCATCTGCAAATAACCGCACTTTAGTTTATGTGTTTTATTGTAGTGTTCAGTGCAGATCTAGATGTAGTGAGGCCTAAAACAATTTCAATTTTTGAGATATCTAGCTCAACCTCAGTTTTAATAGTGTCAAAAATGATAAACGACGAACAAGGGACGCACTTTTAACTATATAGTGACAGGATTAACATTAACACAAATAATAATATGTAGTACGAAGGAGCATAGACATATTAATAAAAATTACATTTATAATAACTTAATGTATTAAAAGTTCGAAGATTTACATACATATATCTTAATATAAGTCTACATTTGTTTTTTTAAACGCGGACAATAAACACACAACCAATGAAGTAGTTAACTTTATGCCGCATCGTTACACTCTCCACCTATCCCTGTCTGACTAGCTGTAAACATATAATACATAATTGTGTGTGTTGTTTTTTTCAGTCCTGGAACGTTTAACATTTCCAGTCTTGAAAATCTAACATTAAATGATCTTAAGTTTAGAAAGGAATGTAAAGTCTACATTATAAGAACTGGTGAAACAACTCTGGCAGCTGATTGGCCAATCTGTAACGATAATGATAGTGTACGTAAACTCGGTTTTGTTCTTCTCTTTCAAATACTGTAAGAATCCGTATTGTCTTCTTAAGTTATCAATGTATTTTACGCTGTCAACCATTACTAAGTAATTGAACAAAAATAGTCATGCAATGTAAATTTTGTATTAAGATTTTTTAAATTAGATATTTTTTACACATTTTGGGCATTACGCAACCTTCATCTTACATGTCAGCTTTTAAGCATCAACACTGTCAGACCGCTGTTAACAAGATGTTATTTTCATATGCAAATATGAAGATTACAATAAAAGAACGTGCTTAGTCACATATTTTCACTTGTGAAACAAACTGAATTTTAAAACTTGAAGACTTATGTAAGAAATAATTATTAAAACAATAGTAGTAGTAGGCCTATATATATATATAATATATATATATATATATATATAGATATATATTTAGAGAGAGGGAGAGATTTAGAGGGAGGGAAATATATTAGACATTTTAGATATTTACAAATTTACAAACTCTTAAAATGAGAGGTTCTTCTCGCTTGTAAATAAACGATATTATTTTGCCAATAGAACTTAGGTACAATAAAGGCATAGTCAACAAATAAGAAGAAAATTATAGCATTGGTAAATAATATATTGAACAATACATACTGCCTAGACCTTTTTTATTCTTACCTCTTTCTCTCAAATTTACCTCTTTTACTCTCATGACAGTGAGGTTAACAAATTTAATGTAAAAGCCATTAATTTCTTCCCATAGACAATAGTGAGAGTTATGTTTTCATATAATTGCAACTCATGGACAGGCTTTGTGAACAATAAGGAATTAGAATTATCTTCAAGTAAAATTCCTTATAATGCAGTCAAAGTTGAAACGTATGTATTCATAAATAAAAAAATAATTTCATAAATATATAACTTTATATCCCTATTATGTACATTTGTATATACGATACAATTTAAATTATTTATTTTTCAGCTTCCCTGTTCCAGATTCAATTATGCCAGACTATGATGTTTATAAATCTTTATGTAATTATTAAAGAGAAGTAAATACATACTATTATCAAACATTGTTTAACTTATTGTATCTATTTGTGTATCTTTTGTTATTTAGCGGGGTCTTATGTCGTCTGTCTAGGGTATGGTTCACTGTCAAATACATCACCCAAGCCTCTATGAACGTTTATATAAGAATTTAATGTTTAATGTTATGTACACTAATAACATTCAACTTCTCTAGTCAAGGACACGCAGCTTCTTTATCGCTTTTCAAAACAACAAACAAACTACGCCTCTGTTTGCCTTATATAGGTTTTTATTCAGAAAATGATAGATAGATTTTAGCCGAATCGTTTTAGAAATCAAAAGAAAGTGCGTACTAGCAAGTTGTAGACACTATGATATCACATTTTGGAGTTCACGCGTGCATAATTTATAGGATTGTTAGCATTGTAGTGACTTAATTGCTAACACCTATTACCCCCTCTCGGGTCATAGTCCACCAACAACGACTCTCCAGCCATCCCGGCCCTGAGAGTCTTTCCAACTGTCCCCAAGAATGACCTTTTCTCTTGACGTCGATATCCAGGTCACAACGCCTGCAGTATGGAGGCATGAAGCTGATTTTTTTTCTATCGTTAAATTGTTTTCGCAGTCTAATAAAATATTATAAAAAGGCAACATAGATCTTACAGAGGCCTACACAGATCTAGCTTTTTAATTGAACCAAATAAAGAATATCGTTAAATTTATATTGTTTTAAAAAGCTTACGAAATCAGACAATGTAATTTTGAACCACATTTAAAATTTAATCCTGACATCAATCATTTAGTTCAATGCTTTTGTAATTTTTGTGTATTGAAAGTGTTGTTTTTTTAAATGATCGATTGAACAAACGATGTGTCCTTTATTTATGAAAACTGTAAAAGAGGAGATGTTATATTATTATGTGTGTGACATGTTTAAATAGTTTGTATGTTGTATTTATAATTGATTCGACAGTCGATTTAGAAATAGGAAGTTGAATGTTATTAGTGTACATAATAAAAATTAAAAGCGATAAAGAAGCTGCTTTTCGTTGACTAGTGAAGTTGAATGTTATTAGTGTACATACGTTTAAACATTTAAAAGCGATAAAAAAAGCTCCTTGTCATTGACTAGTGAAGTTAAATGTTATTAGTGCACATACGTTTAAACGTTAAAAAGCTATAAAGAAGCTGCTTGTCCTTGACTAGTGAAGTTGAATGTTATTAGTGTACATACGTATATTTTGATGTATTTTAGTAAAACTTCCTTAGCTATGTGGCATAGTCCCTGTAGCATTTCATTTGTTATTCTGTCGTGTCCTGGGGACTTCATAGTTTTGAGTTTTTTTAGAGCTTTATTTAGTTCTTGTTGTTTAAACAGTGTTTCAAAAGTGTTTATGTTGGCTGATGGGATTTTTTCTTGATGTTTCAATAATTTTTGAAAGGTTTTATCCAGGTGCTTTCTCTGCTGTTTTGTTTGTGCTTGCAAAATGTTTGTTGAATATCTCAGCTTTTTTCTTGTTTTCTGTTGCTAGGGATTTCCCATGAGTCATGGGTCTTGGGTTGGTTTTAGTATTGTTGCCTGCTAACTGATGTAGAAGTGTCCATGCCCTGCGTCCATCCTTTCTGAGGTCAAGGTGTTCACATGTTTTGACCCACTTAGCTTTTTTGTTGACTTTTATGTAATATCTGATTTTAGCTGTCAGTTTATTGTAGCTTGTTTTATTTTCTTTTGATGGGTATTTTTCAGCAGTTTTTCTAGCTTTGGCTCTATCTTTTACTAGGGATTCTAGCTCTGGGGTCCAGAATGGTGAGTATCTTTTGTATTGTCACGTGGAAAATGTTTTTCAGCTACTCTGAGAATTATGTTTACAACTTGTGAATAAGAAGTAGTATTAAGACAGCTCTAGAATGTTTAACAGTTCGGAGTCAGTTTCTTGGGCATATGCGGTCCAGTTAGCTTTCTTGTAGTTCCAGAAAGTTTTTCTCTGTTTCTTGCATTCACCTGATCTTCCTATGTTGATTAGGATGGGTCTATGATCACTGCCCACATCATCGAACCCTGTATATGTGTGTTGATTTATGATGTCTGTTGACATTAGTGTCACATCTGGTCGGCTGGTTGTATTGTGTGCCCTGAGTAGAAAGTTGGGCAAGTATTCATGTTTTGTAGTAGCTGAAGGTTTGTTGAGTTGACAATATCCTCTAGATCGTTTCCTCTGTTGTTGTAGCTTGAGTATCCTAGAGTTGGTGTATTGGCCACTATGGGCATTAAAATATCTTGCTATCATTGTTCTAGACTGGTAGGGGAGCTGTATGTCAATTCTTGCAGTTGACGATGGGGGGCAATACATATTTCTTAGTGTGTACTTCATTCCTCCTATCTAAAGAACTATGTCTGGTATGTCAATGTCTGAGCAATTGTTGTTGTTCGTTACTTCTGCTTGGGTATCATTTCGGATGAGTGTCATGATTACTTGACATTTAGTGCAGCTGCATTTATATTGAGTGTATCCTGTAATGTTGACTTTTGTATTGGGAAGTAGCGTCTCTTGTAGCAAAACGATGTGTATCTCGTGCTTGTTTATGAAGTAAATGTTCTAGTTCAGTTATTTTGTTTTGTAATCCTAATATGTTCAGTTGTAGAATATTTAGGTTGGTGTTTCCAGTCGCTGACTTATCACAGGCAGCCCTGGAAGAAACTGCCGTGCGCAGACCTTTTACGAGGCGACGTCTGAGCTCGTATGGTTTTTTCTTAGGTTTCTCTGGCATTTTTATTCTGGTTTTTTATTTGTGGCTTTTTTCCAACCCCGCAGTTCGAGGGAGTTTTCAGTTTTGCGCCCAGCACCTGCAAGCGTCACTCCGGAGTCGGGTCTCACTGAGTCAGGGTTTCTGTGGTTTGAGGTGGGGTTGGCCTGGTCCATTATCCGCCATCCACTGAGCTCCTCAATGGTTGGAACACTCATGTGTGTTTTTTGTATTTTGATTTTTGGTAAGCTCTGTGGAATCGTGGCATTCTGGATCCAGGCCCCTTCAAGACATTTCACACCATCTCTGTGCCAGTAACACCGAAGACCTCCAGCAAGGGGCGCAAAAACTTCTGTCCAGGATAGTGCAATCGGGACCTCTGTCAAACAGCACCACAAAGGGGATATGAGTTTTATTCTGGGCTTATACCCAATGCACAACTGACTATTAGTCGCCTTTTACGACATGCAAGTGGGACTAAGCAGAGGAGTTATTCTTTCACCTGGTCTTTTCCAGGACCCCGATACCCACACGGGGGAAAATATAGCTTACATGAGTTTGTTCTTTCATATGAAATAAGTCTTATCCAGATAATGTTTACTTTCTTGTTTACCTTGATCTCTAGCCACTAGACTCTAGTACACATTGTTTACTATGTTCTCTAGCCACTAGACTCTAGTACACATTGTTTACCTTGATCTCTAGCCACTAGACTCTAGTTCACATTGTTTACCTTGATCTCTAGCCACTAGACCCTAGTTCACATTGTTTACCTTGATCTCTAGCCACTAGACTCTAGTACACATTGTTTACTATGTTCTCTAGCCACTAGACTCTAGTACACATTGTTTACCTTGATCTCTAGCCACTAGACTCTAGTTCACATTGTTTACCTTGATCTCTAGCCACTAGACTCTAGTTCGCATTGTTTACCTTGATCTCTAGCCACTAGACTCTAGTTCACATTGTTTACGTTCATCTCTAACCACTAGACTCTAGTTCACTTTGTTTACCTTGATCTCTAGCCACTAGACTCTAGTTCACATTGTTTACCTTGATCTCTAGCCACTAGACTCTAGTTCACATTGTTTACCTTGATCTCTAGCCACTAGACTCTAGTTCACATTGTTTACCTTGATCTCTAGCCACTAGACTCTAGTTCACATTGTTTACCGTGATCTCTAGCCACTAGACTCTAGTTCACATTGTTTACCTTGATCTCTAGCCACTAGACTCTAGTTCACATTGTTTACCGTGATCTCTAGCCACTAGACTCTAGTTCACATTGTTTACCGTGATCTCTAGCCACTAGACTCTAGTTCACATTGTTTACCTTGATCTCTAGCCACTAGACTCTAGTTCACATTGTTTACCTTGATCTCTAGCCACTAGACTCTAGTTCACATTGTTTACCGTGATCTCTAGCCACTAGACTCTAGTTCACATTGTTACGTTCCCTAATTTTGTCATTTTTGTTTTCTCCTGTGTCTACTGGAGTGTGCTGATTTCTTTTTATCTCCCCTGCACCCAGTATTGTTTTGTCTCCCTTTCTGTCCATTGTGTTGGTCACGCTTGACCGCACGCTGAAGAATGTTTTTTTTTGTAATTGATATTATTTTTCATTCTGTATTGTATGTACCGATAACCCGGTTTCCCTCGCTTGAGCACGAGGTTATTTTTTTTACTTGACACAGTGTGTTGTGTTTCTAGTGAGTCTTGTGACGAGCCTTGAGTCGACCGGTCTTCTGTATGTTTGAGTTTTCTGTGTGTGCTTTCACCTTTCCTTTGTACTTAGTGCTTTTCTTTGTAAGTAGTAAGTTGTATTAGATTATCTATTGTATTGTATTTTAGATTTGTATTATAATATTCTTGTGTACTGTATTTTAGAGTTTGGATTTGTATTAGAATTTTCTTGTGTACTGTGTTGTAAATTATATATAGTCATCGTCTAATTCTTTATTAAATAACAAAGTATTTTGTAAATCTTACATCTTGACTTTAGAGTATGTTTGTGTTGCGTTACGTTTTATTTACTTAATTAATATAAAGAGTAGAAATTTAGTTTATTCTTTTGGGGGTTAATGTAATATACTCTTCTCTTTATTACGTTGTAACGAGCCGTTCTACAAATTTAATTGATACGTAATAGAGAAATTGGGGTCCCGTCCATGATTTGATCTTGAACATTAATTAAATTTCATTAATTGATGTTAGTTAAACAATTTGACTAAATTTAATATTGAGTTAAAGGAGTTTTTGAAGTCAAGATTAAGATACCATTGTTTTATTGATCAAACTATTGTACAAAATTTGTTTTGTTGTACTTAAACTTTTTGTAAGATTTTAGCATGGATATTCAGGCATTTTTATTGAAGCCTTCTGTTGAAAAGTTAGATACATGCAACCGTAAGGATCTGGTCGCTATTGCTAAACAATTAGGTTTAAAAGTAAAATCCAATGCTCTCAAAAAGGAAATAAGAGATGCTATTGTTATCCATTATGTAGATAAAGATGTATTTCCAGAAGAGGCTTTAACAACAATTAGCCCAGATGAGAGCAAGGCTAGCTCATCCAATATTGAATTACAAATCAAACTTAAACAAATGGAGATTGAATCTCAACTAGCTCTAAAAGAGAAAGAAATAGCTCTAGAGAAAATGCGATTAGAAAAAGAAATAGAATTAAAGAAAATAGAATTTAACTCTAATGTGAGACCAGATCCTTCTCCAACTGTCAGTCAGACTGTTGAGGCAACAAAATTTTTAAGAATAGTCCCACGCTTTATTGAGACTAAAATTGATAACTATTTCCCGCAATTTGAGCTTGCGGTTAAAAATTTCAGTGTGCCTGAAACTTTGTGGCCCACTTTGCTACAAACAGTTCTGACTTGCAGGGCTGCAGAAGTTTTTTGTTCTTTGACTATAGAACAACAGAAGGACTATCAGGTTGCTAAGCAATTAATTCTTAAGGCTTATGAGCTTGTGCCCGAAGCTTATAGACTTCAGTTCAGAGACTATCGCAAACTGGATGGCCAAACACACGTGGAATTCCTGCGAGAAAAGGAACGACGCTTGGAAAGATGGCTCACCTCAAGAGAGATCGGCAACGATTTTGCGAAGCTCAAGAACATAATCTTGATGGAAGAGTTTAAGAATTGTGTACGGCTGGACGTCCGGACGCATTTAGCTGACCGTGGCGAGGAAGGTGTGCACAAGGCTGCAGTGTTAGCCGATGACTTTGTCATATCGCATCGATTTGTAAAACTCCCGTCAGATGTCAAGCAAAAACAATCTAAAGTGCATGAACCGACTGCTAGTACATCCACTCAAAGTAGCAGTACAACTGCAAGAAAATCTAGCACTGTGAAAGAATCTTGCTCCTACTGCAAGAAAGAAGGCCACAAATTAGATGACTGCTGGAAGTTGAAGAGGAAGAATGAAAAGGCTCCCTCCAAAGTCAGTGCATGTACTGTGCATTGGTCTCCCAAGTCTACATCCACTTCAGCAGTTAGGGATAAAGCTGTTAAGAAAGACTCGAAGCAAACAGCTTTTGAATCTTCAAGTGCATCGACTCATAGCGTCCAAGACTCGTCGAATACATCATTACGATGTTCTACTAACTCCGTAGAGAGTTTTCCAAACACATCATTACGATGTTCTACTAACTCCATAGAGAGTTTTCCAACTACATCTTCCAGATGTTTTACTGACTCAAGAAAGAGTTTTCCTCATACATCCACCCGATGTTTTACTGACTCCCACAAGAGTTTTACAAATACATCATATAGATGTTCTCCTGACTCCAAAGAGAGTTTTTCAACTGCATCTTCTAGATGTTTCCCTGACTCCATCAAGAGTTTGACCCAAGTCCAGATGTCTACATCAGACAACACTGATGTTTTGTTAGAGGATTTTAAGCCTTTCGTTTCGGAAGGATTTGTATCACTACCAGGTGATTCTACCAGTCTACGACCTATTACCATTTTAAGAGACACAGGTGCATCGCAATCGTTACTTCTTGAGGGTATTCTGCCCTTGTCAGAAACAACGACGACTGGGAAAAGTATCCTATTACGAGGCGTAGAGCTGGGTTGTATAAATGTGCCTCTACATTTTATTGAGATCAAGTCAGATCTTGTTTCTGGACCGGTGGTTGTAGGTGTCCGACCATTATTACCGTTGGAAGGCATATCGCTGCTGTTGGGCAATGATTTAGCTGGTGGGAAGGTGATAGCCGAGCCCATCGTCACTCGTGAACCGAATGTATCTGCAACACCAGAAGAAGACCAAGAATTGTATCCGGCGTGTGCAGTGACTAGGTCAATGAGTCTAAAGACCTCCAAAGAAGAGAGTTCTACAAAAGCCCACAATAACTTTGATGGTGTGGATCTTGAAACCACATTCTTCTCTACATTAGAAGGAAATCAAACTTCAAGTTTTGACAAAACGGTATCAACTAGAGAACAGTTGATAGAGGAACAAAAGAGTGATCCAGAGCTCGCCAAACTCAGAGAAACCGCCATGTCACCACAAGAGGCTGAGCAAGAGTCTACAGGCTACTACCTAAATGATGATATGCTGTTTAGAAAATGGAAACCACCAGACGCATCCAATGATGAAGAGTGGAGACTGGTTCATCAGATTGTGGTACCCGAAAGATACCGTGCTGACATCATGAATATGGCTCATGACACACCAATGTCAGGACACCTCGGCATCCACAAAACATACCACAAGATAATGTCGCATTTCTTCTGGCCAAGACTGAGGAAAGATGTTGTCCGGTACTGCAGATCCTGTCACACGTGTCAGATGGTGGGCAAGCCCAATCAAAAGATCCCCGTCGCTCCTCTAAAGCCGATTCCAGCCTTCGAAGAACCTTTCAGTCGAGTACTAATTGACTGTGTTGGCCCTCTTCCAAGGACGAAAGCCGGCCATCAATACATGTTGACAATTATGTGTGCCTCTACCCGTTTTCCGGAGGCGATTCCTCTAAGGAATATCAAGGCCCCGAACATTGTGAAGGCATTGACCAAATTCTTTACACTATTTGGTCTACCGAAGTCCATTCAATCGGACCAAGGAACTAATTTTACGGCCAACCTGTTTAAACAAGTGATGGACCAACTGGGAATAAAACACTGCATGTCGAGTGCATATCATGCCGAGTCACAAGGAGCTCTTGAACGCTTCCATCAGACTCTTAAGAACATGATCCGAACCTTCTGCCATGAACATGAAAAAGACTGGGATGAAGGAATCCACATGCTGCTGTTTGCGACCCGTGAATCTGTCCAAGAGTCCTTAGGATTCAGTCCCTTTGAGCTTGTGTTTGGTCATTCGGTTCGCGGCCCATTGAAATGCATCAAAGAAACGTGGATGTCACCGACAGCCACGGTAGGATTGTTAGAACATGTTTTGAAATTTAAAACTAGGCTTCGTGAGGCTTTCCTTTTAGCACAATCTAACCTGAAACAAAGCCAATCCCACATGAAGAGCTGGTATGACAAAAAGGCTCGAGCTAGAGAGTTTTCCCCAGGGGACAAGGTACTGGTATTTTTACCCATACCAGGTCAACCGCTCCAAGCTAGGTATTTTGGTCCCTATGAAGTTGAGTCCAAAATTAGTGACTTGAATTACAGTATAAAAACCCCTGATAGGAGAAAGAAAAAGCAACTGTGCCATGTAAATATGTTAAAGGCATATGTCAGTAGAAATTCAGAAATAGACAGCAAGAAGGTATCTGACCCGATACCATGTAGTTTAAATGTAACCCCTGTGGTCCCTCAGGATATTGTAAAGGAAAAATTTGGTCAATATAAATTACCAAATTCCTATATCCTTCATAATTTGGATAAAAAGTTGTCACATCTGCCACTGACAGAGAAGAATGTACTGGAAAATGTCATTAAGGATTTTTATAATATATTTCCTGATGTACCAAATAAGACTAATTTAATTGTACATGATGTTGACGTTGGTAATGCAACTCCGATCAAGCAACACCCATATAGAGTTAATCCTGAAAAGTTAGAAGTTCTTAGATCAGAAATCAAGTATATGCTTGATAATGATATTATTGAACCAAGCTCAAGCAATTGGAGCTCACCTTGTGTTTTGATCCCTAAACCCGACAAAACCTTTAGATTCTGTACAGATTACAGGAAAGTAAATACTTTTACTAAAACTGATTCCTTTCCAATTCCTAGAATGAATGATCTTATTGATCGTATTGGGGATGCCACCTACATTACCAAAATTGATTTATTATCCGGATATTGGCAGGTATCCCTATCAGACCGTGCCAAGGAAATATCCGCATTTGTTACACCAGAAGGGTTGTATCAATATAAGGTTATGCCTTTTGGGATGAAAAATGCTCCTGCTACTTTTCAAAGAATGATTAATAACCTCATTGCTGACCAAGAGAATTGCAATGCATACATTGATGATGTAATTATTTACAGCAAAGATTTTTCAGCTCATGTTAAACAATTAAGATCTCTTTTTGAAAAATTGTCAAAAGCCAATTTAACTGTAAATTTACATAAATGTGAATTTTGTCATGCTCATGTAGAATACTTGGGTCATGTGGTGGGACATGGTCATATAAAACCTGTTACTGCTAAAGTTGAAGCTATTAAAGCATTCCCTATCCCCACTGATAGAAAACAACTCAGAAGATATTTGGGAATGGCTGGATATTACCGGAAATTTTGTGAGAATTTCTCGGTAATTGCTACACCTTTAACAAACCTCCTGAAAAAGAATGTCCGATTTATTTGGACTGAGACCTGTCAAAGAGCTTTTGACCAGATTAAGCATATATTATCTAATTCTCCAGTCCTTATGGCTCCTGACTTTGGTAAACAATTTAAATTAGCCATTGACGCTAGTGATACTGGGGTTGGAGCAGTCCTCTTTCAGGAGGATGGCTTCCAAGTTGACCATCCCGTTTGTTTCTTTTCAAAGAAATTTAATGTACATCAAAAGAATTATTCCACAGTTGAAAAGGAGTGTCTTGGGTTGATTCTCTCCTTGCACCAATTTGATTTTTACATTAGTGGGTGTAAGTTTCCACTGGTAGTGTTTACTGATCACAATCCTTTAACCTTTGTAAATAAGATGTCTGGAAAGAATCAAAGACTTCTCAGGTGGAGTTTATTTTTGCAAGAGTACAATTTAGATATTATACATATTAAGGGTACTGATAATGTAATTGCAGATGCATTATCTCGATTGTAAATGCTATGTTGTTGTTTTTTTTTGGTTCAAGTAATTTTTGTGAAGTAGTAAAAGAAAAAGATTTCCATTTCTTTACAAATGTAAACTTTTTATTTTAGGGGGAAGGTGTTACGTTCCCTAATTTTGTCATTTTTGTTTTCTCCTGTGTCTACTGGAGTGTGCTGATTTCTTTTTATCTCCCCTGCACCCAGTATTGTTTTGTCTCCCTTTCTGTCCATTGTGTTGGTCACGCTTGACCGCACGCTGAATAATGTTTTTTTTTGTAATTGATATTATTTTTCATTCTGTATTGTATGTACCGATAACCCGGTTTCCCTCGCTTGAGCACGAGGTTATTTTTTTTACTTGACACAGTGTGTTGTGTTTCTAGTGAGTCTTGTGACGAGCCTTGAGTCGACCGGTCTTCTGTATGTTTGAGTTTTCTGTGTGTGCTTTCACCTTTCCTTTGTACTTAGTGCTTTTCTTTGTAAGTAGTAAGTTGTATTAGATTATCTATTGTATTGTATTTTAGATTTGTATTATAATATTCTTGTGTACTGTATTTTAGAGTTTGGATTTGTATTAGAATTTTCTTGTGTACTGTGTTGTAAATTATATATAGTCATCGTCTAATTCTTTATTAAATAACAAAGTATTTTGTAAATCTTACATCTTGACTTTAGAGTATGTTTGTGTTGCGTTACGTTTTATTTACTTAATTAATATAAAGAGTAGAAATTTAGTTTATTCTTTTGGGGGTTAATGTAATATACTCTTCTCTTTATTACGTTGTAACGAGCCGTTCTACAAATTTAATTGATACGTAATAACATTGTTTACCGTGATCTCTAGCCACTAGACTCTAGTTCACATTGTTTACCTTGATCTCTAGCCACTAGACTCTAGTTCACATTCTTTACAACGTTTGGAACCCCTTTACGTCTGGTTTAAAGTATTTTTTAATATTTCTTTTTAATATTAATTCTTATATCACATTTTTATCTAGTTGATATCAAATTTATATTTAGTTTTGAAAGCCAAAGAGTAAAGACATTGAGGGGGGGGGGGGTCTTTCTACATAAACAATCTGTTGCAGCGCACCGGATGAATAGTCTGTGTGGGGATGGGGAGGGCATGCATGGGTTTTGAAAACTGAAAACCGGTTTTGATTTTCAAAACCGGATTTCCGTTTGTTGGTAGCAACCCTTTTCTTTTTGCTCTGATGGAAATATTTTTAATAAGTAATGTTGAATGCGCACAAAAATATTCTTGAAATGAATTTCTAACACTATTGAAATAATTTAGTCTTAGATATTGTGCTTCTTTTATTCCAAATACCAACTATGGCTTGCGATAAAAACAACATCAAACTAAATGTTAAGTTCCAGTTACAATTAACTTGAATCTTCTTACTTTTCGGCTCATCTATGAAAAACATCTTTAAAGATGGCTCGGTGTAAACTACGTTTCCAACAGATAAGCCTGAGCGGTAGCAGTACCATTGGATTGCGGACGTACCTGCATACGAAGCCCCCTGGATTAACATCGTCATCCACTTCGGTCAACAATGTTCGGAAATTAGATTATCACTATTGAAAACTATTATCGGTTTTAATCAATTAGGCCAGATTTTTTTTAGTTTTAAAGAATTTAATGATAAAGTGTACACAATTATATTGTATTCACACAAATCAACCCATTGAATGCACTGCAAACAACAATTAACTTTGAACTATTTTTCAAATATACCTACAAAACTACGCACATTTGCCTATTCTGGTCGGGAGGTGGGGAACCGAAATCGGGTTTTAAACCGGTTTTATATAACCGAAAACCGGTTTTGGAAACAAACCGGTTTTAACATCCCTAATCAAAACAGATGCTAAATTTTACATAAGTTCTAGCATTAATTTCTTCTTTGAACACACACCGAGTGGCTTGAACAAGATCATAGACAGACAACAGAGGACCCGTATTTGTAAACAGTATCTACATCTACGGGAGTATGCCCATAGAATCGTAGCCGTTTATTCAAACACAAGCAAGGTCGTAACGTTTAAGACAAATTTAACCAACGCATGAAGGAAACTAACACTTTCTCTTATGATCTTTTGACAGCTGCAAAAAACTTTAAACTTTAATTCGTTTCATACATAGAAATTCCTCTCATACCCATACGCACACATACAACAGCCCGCATGCTTGTGACAAAGAAATGGGGCCACCAGAATTTCAATTCGATATTAAGATATACGTCTGAATAAATGTATAATTCGGTCTGTGTGTCCTTATATGCAGCGGCGTGGTCAGGTTTAGACTTCGACTATAGGCAATGGAATGTCAGGAGGTAACTGCCTTGATGATAATAAACCCAAATGCAGATTTCGCTACAGTAGATCATGACATTTTAATATTTGTATTAGAAGTTAATTCGGTATTGAAGGAAAAGCTCTAAACTGGTTTGAAAGCTACTTAAAGCAACAAAGTTGTAAAGTAAATGTTGAAGTAGCGTACTCTGAACAAACCCAATTAGCCTTTTTTCATTCCCACATGGTTCGTGCCCTGGGCCAGTAGCCTACTATATTATCATTTATATGAATCCACAATGCAAAAAGATATTTTAGAAAACAGAGATCTATATGGATATGCCGACGATCCGGCCTTAAAGAAACAATTTTTACAAACAACTAAAATTTAAAACATCGCAATTTCAACACTTGAAAAATTTGCAAGACAAATTAAATTTTGGATAGACGGAAACAGATTACAAACGAACACATCAAAATCAAAATTCATTCTGTTCAGAGAAAACCAACAAGTAAAAAGCTTAAGCCATTCTTTTCTATATAGAAATAAAAATCTAAGCCCTAATTGACATTAATAGACAAGCCTAGCAATCTGAAGGCAAACAATATTTACTTTCTTCTTACTGAAAGCATTAAGGAAAGAAAAACTTAATGCAAAACAAAAAAAAATGTTAATCGGGGAAAAAAAGGCATATGTTCTTTTATGAAAAAAAATGTTGGTCTATGCATAGCTGAAATTCTAAACTTTTCCTCCGCGTGTGTAAAATATTCGTTTTTATTTACTAAATTAAAACATTTAATATAGGAAAATCTTACATTCCTAAACATTTTTACAATCTAAAAAAGACATATAGTAATCATGAACAAGAATTTAGCTTTATTGTCTTTAGAAAAATATAACAACAATCAGAAGGAAAATGAACCCAGATCTCCCGCGTGGCAGTCTGGAACGCAAAGGGAGATAGCAAAAGTAAAATATGAGACTGAGACACTAAGTCTTTAAATTAACCAATGGGAACTGGGATTTGACACTCACAGCCTACTTTATGTATATACAAGCTAAATGTCCCGGCGTTGCCTGACGAAAAAATACATTGATCTTTAAAAATACCTCTAGCTACAGAGGAGAATTGGATAAACTACAACGAACGAACAGCTATGATACTAATAAAAATATAATGAGAACATAATTGATGAAAACATTTATTTAAGTAATTAAAAAAAATATTGTAATTAGGTTTTAAAAAAGCATGCAGCACGTCTCTTTATTTAAAAAAAAAACTTGGACTATACGTGACTAAGATTGGAACACCCGTCGCCCGCATGTATAAAATATAATAATAATTGTTAATTTTTTTTTACTGAAAACATGTTTGCAAAGCTTTAAGTCCTGGCCGATTGTACAAAAAAGTAATATTAATGAAAATCTGAAAAATGGCCAACCTATATTGCTATTACAGAAAAAGAAGAAAAAAAGTGTTCATTGGATTTTTCTTACTTAAAAATATTTAGGACACCTTTAACTTTAGGCCGTGTAAGTAATAATAATATAACATTTTAAAAGTAGCCTGCCAATTGTTATTAAAGAAAAAGAGGGAAAAAAAGTTCTCAGTGGGGATCAGAGCAATTCGGGACGCTAACCACTCAGCTAGAGAAGACGAATAAAGATAGAGAGAACGAAAATTTAAAATAATATGAGGAAATAAGGTCACATGCCTACCGATCAACCAGTGGGAATCGGAATATGATATGATATAATGATAAATAGGGGTAGACCAAGAAAAGAAGCATGCCAAGATGCTCTCCGAGACTAGTCTCCCCGCGGCAAGCCGATAAGGTCTTTACAGTGCATACACTACACCGACTTAACTCCCCAATTACCCCATTATTTGGGGGGTCATTAACGTGGTGGCTCTCTAGCATACCCGCACAGTCGCAAAGCTCAGACTATTGGTTTGAACATTAAAGCACTAAGACGGGTTTTACAGAGAATTGTGTTCTTATTACTTCCTCCCCATCGATGCTGGGGCTTTTCGGCAGTGCCATAACGCTGAAAAAGGCAGACCCCCTTGCGTTAACCAAAACATTATGCTTTTAATGTAAACGCATCGGCATTTTACTCATTTTGCCAAGCCCATGCTAGAAAAGTGTGTCCCTTCCACCATCAGAAGCCTAGTACATCCATCATCGTAAGCATGTCCCTTCCACCATCATAAGCCTAACCCTTCCACCACCATAAGCCAGTCCCTTTCACCATCAGAAGCATGTCCTTTCCAACATCATAAGCCTGTCCCTTCCACCATCATAAGCCTATCCTTTCCACCATCATACGCGTATTCCTTCCACCATCATAAGCCTGTCCCTTCCACCATCATAAGCCTATCCTTTCCACCATCATACGCGTATTCCTTCCACCATCATAAGCCTGTCCCTTCCACCATCATAAGCCTATCCTTTCCACCATCATACGCGTATTCCTTCCACCATCATAAGCCTGCCATTTCCACCATCATAAGCCTGCTCCTTCCACCATCATAAGCCTGTCTCTTCCACCTTCATAAGCCTGTCTCTTCCACCTTCATAAGCCTGTCTCTTCCACCTTCATAAGCCTGCCCCTTCCACCATCATCAGCCTGCCCCTTCTACCATCATAAGCCTGCCCCTCGATCTCCATAAGCCTGTCACTTGCAACATCATAGGTCTGTCCTATTCACCATTATATACTTTGTACTAAATTTATAAAGTCGGACGAGACTTCCTGCTCTATTGTTTAGGGCCTAAAGATCTTCATGAGTGAACCAAGAAAGGAGGTTAGACCAAGGTTCTGTCCGGCAGGCCAGCCACCTATGGCACGCCGAGAGCCTCGGAGGCGCAGCATGGCTGACTTTCATGTGTTAACCCACCGGTGTGCTCTAGGCGCAAGCTTACAGGTGGTGTCCTCCCTTTGCTAGCGATGAGGCCAATGGGGTTAAAAGTGTGACCCACCATTACAACCGCTACTGGTCTCTAGCCTGAATTACAGATGTGCATAGTTTAAATAGAGTTTTGTCTGTATGTATTCTGTAAATATGTGAATCGTCATCAACACTCAAAACATTTACCTATATAAAATGCCCTTTTTATTAGAAATTAAGAATATTATGTATGATACTTGGAACATATATAGTACTAATGACAAAACTTATAAAAAGCCAAAGATTTAAAAAAAATGGTTGTCATGGAGATGGCGGCCATTTTGTATTTTCAATTGATAATTTTTACTTGAACGAAACGTGACACTTCTTCTTTTATTTATTAAGATTTACCATAAATGGACAATGACTACGTGTATTGCAAATTTATAAAATAATTTCTGATAAATTTGAAAACGATTTTTTAATATTTTTTTGTAAGTCATATAAAAACATATAAAAAGTTACTAAAATATTAATTAAAAAAAACTATTTGTTTAAAAATCATCTTTGCAGATCTAGGTCCCTAATGTAATGAAAATATGTTCAAAATTGCATAAGAATCGGTTATTTTTGAGAAAAACAGACAAAACTTACAATTCTAGAAAAAAATTATTATTTACTACATTTAAAAAAAAATAATTTGTTCATCTAATTCTTAATGGTTTGTTGTGAGATTTTGTCCACACAAAGTCAAAATGTTAACCTTTAATTTAATTCTAATAATAAAGAATTAAACTCTTTCCTTATATTACTGTAGTGTAAATATGTTTCAAAAATAAAATAAAAAATTCCGATGTGTACCCATTTCAAATGTAATTTTGACATTGAAATAATGTTACACAAATTCCCAAACTGAATTTTTTAGATTCAGTGATATCTTACGTACACAACTTAGGCAAAAAATAAAAAGGTTAAGTATCTGGATTTAGGTCAAATTTTACTTACTGGACTTTCTCCTCTTAAAACATTAACATTGAACAGACTTTATAGCCCACTTAGTCAACATCAATGCTTTTAAACCTTGTGATCTTCTTTTTCTCACTTGGAGAAACAACATGACATCCTATTATATATTCTAACAAGATCAAACATTATCTATGTCAACGATGCGAGACAGCTGGTATTTGTAATGCTTATAAAATACATAAAGTGCTAATGTTTGACCAGTTCGTTTTGAGACTAGACAGAGTGGACAAGTTTACCTTTAGCAACACAAAAATAAAGCCAACAAACTGAAAAAAATCTGTAATGAAAATGAAATACTCGCTGTTATTTCTTCTTGCAGTTTTAGCCTTTACAACCGGTGCTGATTATACAGGTAATGAAAATAGGAAAATTTTACGTAACACAACAAATTCAAATATACAATCAACGTATAAGATTTGATAATTTAATTAATTGTTTTTAAATAAACGTGTTCCTTAGGCTCAGCCGCTAAGCTGTATATAACTGAAACAAGTGGTAAGTCAAACAATGCGCCAAGTCTAAACAACTTAAAAGAGGAAGGATATTTAACGAATCAAGATTTGGTCACTACAGAAATATATCCATTGAACAACATTCCGGCATTAAATTCTGTAAGTAAGACAATTACGTTCCATAATAATAAAATATCATGACATTTCACACTAGATAATGTATTTATACTTTAATTTTTTAATGTCTTGTTAACATTAAAATTATGTTAAAACAACTGTCAAATTTAAACACACTGCAGTTTTATTATTACAATACAGTTTAAGTTTCTTTTGATGTTTTAATAAATAGTACCAGGTGACCGATCATTCGATCGGTAATAAAGAGCAGGCGCTTGTACCTTAACATCATGTGTATGTAAAACAACAGTGCATACATTTTAAAAATACTTCTTTACCAGACCAATAAATTGTATTTGTCTTTTTTCTTTTTTTCTACTATGAATAACATAGGCTTTAAATTCTAACAGTCGAAGTAGATTTTTATTTGTGCAGTCTGATATCTAGATTTTGCCCGATACCCCCCCCCCCCCAAAAGAAAAAAACGAAAAAAAAACCCAGCTTAATCTCATTTTAAACCAAAAAAAAACATGCAGGCTAGAGTTGTCAGTTTTAAATCCAACATAAATATACGTCATTTATGTCATTAAATCGCCAGGCTACAACGAATACATAAAAGTACTGCGCGTTTGTTTATGTGCAAGTCTAAAAGAGACTCGGGAACTGCCCTTCTACGCTCGCTCCACTGGCTCCCCGTGAAAGCCAGAATTGAGTATAAAGTGGCGCTACTTTGCCATCAGTGCATTTTTGATAACGAGTTTCCGTCCTATCTCAAGGCACTAATCAGACCTTATGTCCCGCAAAGAACACTTCGTTCTGCAAACTCATCGCTTCTGGGAGAGCCCCGTTTCTCTCTGACGACCGTTGGCCTTAGAGCCTTCTCAGTATCCGGTCCGAAGGTGTGGAATCAACTTCCCATTCAACTGAGGCGAACAAGCTCTACTGTTACTTTCAAAAAGAACTTAAAAACTCATTATTTCAATATTTACCTTCGATAAATTTAACATGCTTTAGAAACTTACTGTCTTATTTATGGGTTGCGTCGGTAAATACTACATTTATTTGTTTTGTCTTTTTTTTAATCATCAATTTAGCTCTGTCACCTGGCCTAGTGTAATATCCGTATTCTTAGTTGTATGTTAAACCCGCTCTGAGCTTACATTATGTTTGTTGGCAGCGCTATACAAATATTATTATTATTATTTAAAAGACTGAAAATAAAAAGTTAAAATTTAAAATATCGTGAATTACGTTACAATTTTTAGTTCTTCTACCCCTTCCCCTATTGGTGTACGCTCGTTTGAACCTGTGGCGCCTTCACTGTGGAAGGCTTACCTGAGACACTGAAAAACTCTGTGTCAAAAAAGGCATTCAAGAAGAATTTGAAGACTTTTCTTTTCAACTAAGTTGATCAAGTACACATCCATCAGCAAAAAACTTGTTTAAAACTATTTTAAAATGTTATTGTCGTTTCGTGCCTCCATCGGCCGAAACTTTAGAGTGTTATTGTCGTTTCGTTTTTGTGAGCGCGCTGAGCATGCTTTTATTAGCATGGAGTGAGGCGCTATATAAATGACCAATTAATTAATTAATTAATTAACTTTAACAACTGTCAAACTTTCCTATAAAATTATGTCAATTTTTTTAACTCGCACCCTCAACCCATTCAAGCTAACAATGAGTTACGGCCGGCAAATATGTTTGATATGAATTAAAAATGGCTACGAATAAATGTAAATCGGGTAAAAAAAATAGGCATAGTCTAACTGGAGAATCGAACCCGGGTCGCCCGCACAGCAGTCCTCTACGTTAACAACTTAGCTAGAGAAGGCAGTTGTCAGATGTAAAAAGCTATTAGACAGTATATAGGACTAGGCCTAAATAAGTCAGTGACACAAACTCACAAATTGACCAATGGGGATCCGTGGGGACACAAACACGATCTTTTTATATATAGAGATTTTTAATGTTTTCAATGTATTATTCCAAACATTGTTTGACAAAAAAGTAAAAAAATATAGTTTGGTGTTAACATTATCTAATATCCTCCATTTGTGTTACTATTAAAAATAAACTATCGCGGCAAAATATAATATTGATTAATATAAACATTTTTTTTTTAAATTTTGAGCATTAAACTTAAATACTAAATAATTAACGGTGAAATTAGGTTATTCATTGAAAAGACTGCAAATGAAAAGACTATGATATATATAGGCTACGTTAGATGATGTGTTTTATTTTTCCCCCCTCCCCCGCCCCTCAATAAAACTAACAGTATATTACACTTCTGACTATTGTTATAAGGAAAATACGAATATACTGAATACATCTTTTCTCGTTTACCAGATTTCGAATTGACAATGTTAACATATTCTAATATATCTTACTTGGGTAGGCCTATATAAGCAAATCATAAATCTATTCAATAAAACATTCGTAAACATATGTCTTGTATAAAAAAAGTAGTTCCTATTATTATTTTCGACGTGTTTTTTTTTTCCAAAATAATGTTTAATAATTACAATTTACAAATAGGCATATAGTTTGGAGAAATCTCATCTAATTCTGTTATTATTTAAACGGCAAACTATTATCTCACTAGTAATTAATACGTAAATATTTTATTTTTTATTTTATTTTTAATTTAATCTAAAATATATTGAGGACGTTTTAATCTAAATAAGCCTCAAGCGCCGCATACTATTATTTGTCAGCCCGCGAGTCAACCACTGGCTGTAGTTTGCACACCCTGCATTACATAAATTATTACACTTGGTCTTGCTTTAAATTATATCTATCATCGGTGCGCAAAACAGCCAGCATAAACAATAAATTAAACTTCTTGTTAATGTTGAACGGGTATTTCCGCAACGTCATAATTGCGACGCAACAAAACACCGCTCTTGAATGCCGCGCTACATGTGGATCGTGCAAAGGCATGTTTTCACGGCCAAAATCAATTATCTACGATAAATCTTTTGTGTATTTTTGTCTAACGATCATTTCCGATTTTTATTTGTGTGGCCGAAAAGGTGTAGATTTTTTTTTATGTGAAACAAGTCGTGCATTAAAACATGAAGATAATCGTTAGAGCGCTTTTGAAGAAAATTTCCAGACATATATATATAGTACCAGGTGACCGATCATTCGATCGGTAATAAAGAGCAGGCGCTTGTACCTTAACATCATGTGTATGTAAAAAAACAGTGCATAAATTTAAAAAATACTTCTTTACCAGACCAATAAATTGTAGGCCTATTTGTCTTTTTTCTTTTTTCTACTATGAATAACATGGGCTTTAAATTCTAACAGTCGAAGTAGATTTTTATTTGTGCAGTCTAATATCTAGATTTTGCCCGATAACCCCCCCCCCCCCCCCCCACCAAAAAAAAAAGAAACAACAGCTTAATCTCATTTTAAACCCAAAAAAAAACATGTAGGCTAGAGTTGTCAGTTTTAAATCCAACAGAAATATATGTCATTTATGTCATTAAATTGCCAGGCTACAACGAATACATAAAAGTACTGCGCGTTTGTTTGTGTGCAAGTCTAAAAGAGACTCGGGAACTGCCCTTCTACGCTCGCTCCACTGGCTCCGCGTGAAAGCCAGAATTGAGTATAAAGTGACGCTACTTTACCATCAGTGCATTTTTAACAACGAGTTTCCGTCCTATCTCAAGGCACTAATCACACCTTATGTCCCGCAAAGAACACTTCGTTCTGCAAACTTATCGCTTCTGAAAGAGCCCCGTTTCTCTCTGACGACCGTTGGCCTTAGAGCCTTCTCAGTATCCGGTCCGAAGATGTGGAATCAACTTCCCATTCAACTGAGGCGAACAAGCTCTACTGTTACTTTCAAAAAGAACTTAAAAACGTATTATTTCAATATTTACCTTAGATAACATTTAACATGCTTTAGAAACTTACTGTCTTATTTATGGGTTGGGTCGGTTAATGCTACATTTATTTGTTTTGTCTTTTTTTAATCATCAATTTAGCTCTGTCACCTGGCCTAGGGTAATATCCGTATTCTTAGTTAACTTGTATGTTAAACGCGCTCTGAGCTTACATTATGTTTGTTGGCAGCGCTATACAAATATTATTATTATTATTATTTAAAAGACTGAAAATGAAAAGTTTAAATTTAAAGTATCGTGAATTACGTTACAATTTTTAGTTCTTCTACCCCTTCTCCTATTGGTGTACGCTCGTTTGAATCTGTGGCGCCTTCACTGTGGAACGGCTTACCTGAGACACTGAAAAACTCTGTGTCAAAAAAGGCATTTAAGAAGAATTTGAAGACTTTTCTTTTCAACTAAATTGATCAAATACACATCAATGAGCAAAAAACTTGTTTGAAACTATTTTTAAATGTTATTGTCGTTTCGTGCCTCCATCGGCCGAAACCTTGTTTAAAACTATTTTAAAGTGTTATTGTCGTTTCGATTTTGTGAGTGCGCTGAGCTTGCTTTTATTAGCATGGAGTGAGGCGCTATATAAATGACCACTTAATAATTAATAAAATTAGTTAATTAACTTTAACAACTGTCAAACTTTCCTATAACATTATGTCAATTTTTTCAACTCCCTCCCTCAACCCACTCAAGCTAACAATGAGTTACGGCCGGCAAATATGTTTGATAGGAATTAAAAAGGTCTACGAATAAATGTAAATCGGGTAAAAAAAATAGGCATAGTCTAACTGGAGAATCGAACCCGCTCGCACGCACAGCAGTCCTCTACGTTAACAACTTAGCTAGAGAAGGCACATGTCAGATGTGAAAAGCTATTAGACAGTATATAGGACTAGGCCTAAATAAGTCAGTGACACAATAGGGATCCGTGGGGACACAAACACGATCTTTTTATATATAGAGATTTTCAATGTTTTCAATGTATTATTCCAAACATTGTTTGACGAAAAAAGTAAAAAAATATAGTTTGGTGTTAACATTATCTAATAACCTCCATTTGTGTTACTATTTAAAATAAACTATCGCGGCAAAATATAATATTGATTAATTAAAACAATGGTATGATAAACATTTTTTTTTTATTTTGAGCATTAAACTTAAATACTAAATAATTAAAGGTGAAATTATGTTATTCATTGAAAAGACTGCAAATGAAAAGATCATAATATATATAGGCTTCGTTAGATGATTTGTTTAATTTCTCCCCCCCCCCCCCCCGCCCCTCAATAAAACTAACAGTATATTACACTTCTGATTATTGTTATAAGGAAAATACGAATATACTGAATTTACATCTTTTCTAGTTTACCAGATTTCGAATTGACAATGTTAACATATTCTAATATATCTTACTTTGGTAGGCCTTTATAAGCAAATCATGCATATTTTTTATGAAACATTCATTGAATTTTTAAAAAAAGTGGATACTAATACAGTGTTTATTATTTACAGTGTAGAGTATACTGCTACATTGTATGCTATATACAGCGTAGTTAATACTGCTACAGTGAACACTATATACAGTGCAGTGTAATCTGCTACAGTGTACACTATATACAGCTATTCATTGTTTAAACACAAAAAAAGTTTTAGAGGTGTTTTTTTTTCAAAAAATGTCAGATAAAAGAAAGTTAAAAATAGACCTTTAGTTTGGTGAAACTTCATCTAATTCTGTTATTATTTAAACGGCAAACTATTATCTGACTATTAGATAATTCGTAAATATGTATTTGTTTTTCTTTTTTGTTTAAATTTAATCTAAAATATATTGAAGTTTAATCTAAAATATATTGAAGACGTTCTAATCTAAATAAGCCGCGAGGGCCGCATACTATCATTTGTCCGCCCGCGCGTTACCCACTGGCTGTAGTTTGGACACCCCTGCATTACATAAATTACACTTGGTCTTGCTTTAAATTATTTCTATCATCGGTGCGCAACAGTAGTTTAAACAAGAAATTAAACTTCTTTCTGCTGTAGTAAGCCTACGGGTATTCCCGAAACGTCATAACTGCGACGCAACAAAACACCACTCTTGAACACAGCACTACACGTGGGTCGAGCAATGGCATGTTTTCACGGCCAAAATCAATTATCTACGATAAATCTAAAGCGTATTTTTGTCTAACGTTCATTTCCGATTTTTATTTGTGTGGCCGAAAAGGTGTAGATTTTTTTTTAGGGGAAACAAGTCGTGCATTAAAACATGAAGATAATCGTTAGAGCGCTTTTGAAGAAAATTTCCAGATATATATATATATATATATATATAGTACCAGGTGACCGATCATTCGATCGGTAATAAAGAGCAGGCGCTTGTACCTTAACATCATGTGTATGTAAAACAACAGTGCATAAATTTTAAAAATACTTCTTTACCAGACCAATAAATTGTATTTGTCTTTTTTCTTTTTTCTACTATGAATAACATAGGCTTTAAATTCTAACAGTCGAAGTAGATTGTTATTTGTGCAGTCTAATATCTAGATTTCGCCCGATAACCCCCCCCCCCCCCCCAAAAAAAAAAAAACAACAAAAAAAAAAAACAACAAAAAAAAATCAGCTTAATCTCATTTTAAACCAAAAAAAAAACATGCAGGCTAGAGTTGTCAGTTTTAAATCCAACAGAAATATATGTCATTTATGTCATTAAATCGCCAGGCTACAACGAATACATAAAAGTACTAAGCGTTTGTTTATGTGCAAGTCTAAAAGAGACTTGGGAACTGCCCTTCTACGCTCGCTCCACTGGCTCCCCGTGAAAGCCAGAATTGAGTATAAAGTGGCGCTACTTTGCCATCAGTGCATTTTTAATAACGAGTTTCCGTCCTATCTCAAGGCCCTAATCAGACCTTATGTCCCGCAAAGAACACTTCGTTCTGCAAACTCATCGCTTCTGGAAGAGCCCCGTTTCTCTCTGACGACCGTTGGCCTGAGAGCCTTCTCAGTATCCGGTCCGAAGGTGTGGAATCAACTTCCCATTCAACTGAGGCGAACAAGCTCTACTGTTACTTTCAAAAAGAACTTAAAAACTCATTATTTCAATATTTACCTTCGATAACATTTAACATGCTTTAGAAACTTACTGTCTTATTTATGGGTTGGGTCGGTTAATGCTACATTTATTTGTTTTGTCTTTTTTTTTAATCATCAATTTAGCTCTGTCACCTGGCCTAGTGTAATATCCGTATTCTTAGTTGTATGTTAAAGCGCTCTGAACTTACATTATGTTTGTTGGCAGCGCTATACAAATATTATTATTATTATTTAAAAGACTGAAAATGAAAGTTTAAATTTAAAATATCGTGAATTACGTTACAATTTTTAGTTCTTCTACCCCTTCCCCTATTGGTGTACGCTCGTTTGAATCTTTGGCGCCTTCACTGTGGAACGGCTTACCTGAGACACTGAAAAACTCTGTGTCAAAAAAGGCATTCAAGAAGAATTTGAAGACTTTTCTTTTCAACTAAATTGATCAAATACACATCCATCAGCAAAAAACTTGTTTGAAACTATTTTAAAATGTTATTGTCGTTTCGTGCCTCCATCGGCCGAAACCTTGTTTAAAACTAATTTAGAGTGTTATTGTCGTTTCGATTTTGTGAGCGCGCTGAGCATGCTTTTATTAGCATGGAGTGAGGCGCTATATAAATGACCAATTAATTAATTAACTTTAACAACTGTCAAACTTTCCAATAAAATTATGTCAATTTTTTAAACTCCCTCCCTGAACCCATTCAAGCTAACAATGAGTTACGGCCGGCAAATATGTTTGATAGGAATTAAAAAGGTCTACGAATAAATGTAAATCGGGTACAAAAAAATAGACATAGTCTAACTGGAGAATCGAACCCGGGTAGCCCGCACAGCAGTCCTCTACGTTAACAACTTAGCTAGAGAAGGCACATGTCAGATGTGAAAAGCTATTAGACAGTATATAGGACTAGGCCTAAATAAGTCAGTGACACAAACTCACAAATTGACCAATGGGTATCCGTGGGGACACAAACACGATCTTTTTATATATATATAGATTTTCAATGTTTTCAATGTATTATTCCAAACATTGTTTGACAAAAAAGTAAAAAAATATAGTTTGGTGTTAACATTATCTAATATCCTCCCTTTGTGTTACTATTTAAAATAAACTATCGCGGCAAAATATAATATTGATTAATATAAACATTTTTTTTTTTTTTAAATTTTGAGCATTAAACTTAAATACTAAATAATTAACGGTGAAATTAGGTTATTCATTGAAAAGACTGCAAATGAAAAGATTATAATATATATAGGCTACGTTAGATGATGTGTTTAATTCCTTCCCCCCTCCCCCCGCCCCTAAATAAAACTAACAGTATATTACACTTCTGACTATTGTTATAAGGAAAATACGAATATACTGAATACATCTTTTCTCGTTTACCAGATTTCGAATTGACAATGTTAACATATTCTAATATATCTTACTTGGGTAGGCCTATATAAGCAAATCATAAAAATATTTAATAAAACATTCGTAAACAGATGTCTTGTACAAAAAAGTAGTTCCTATTATTATTTTCGACGTGTTTTTTTTTCCAAAATAATGTTTAATAAACAAAATTTACAAATAGGCATATAGTTTGGAGAAATCTCATCTAATTCTGTTTTTATTTAAACGGCAAACTATTATCTCACTAGTAATTAATACGTAAATATTTTATTTTTTATTTTATTTTTAATTTAATCTAAAATATATTGAGGACGTTTTAATCTAAATAAGGCTCAAGGGCCGCATACTATTATTTGTCAGCCCGCGAGTCAACCACTGGCGGTAGTTTGCACACCCTGCATTACATAAATTATTACACTTGGTCTTGCTTTAAATTATATCTATCATCGGTGCGCAAAACAGCCAGCATAAACAAGAAATTAAACTTCTTGTTAATGTTGAACGGGTATTTCCGCAACGTCATAATTGCGACGCAACAAAACACCGCTCTTGAATGCCGCGCTACATGTGGATCGTGCAATGGCATGTTTTCACGGCCAAAATCAATTATCTACGATAAATCTTTTGTGTATTTTTGTCTAACGATCATTTCCGATTTTTATTTATGTGGCCGAAAAGCTGTAGAATTTTTTTTAGGTGAAACAAGTCGTGCATTAAAACATGAAGATAATCGTTAGAGCGCTTTTGAAGAAAATTTCCACATATATATATATATATATACATACAATTTTAACTCGTATTATAGTATAGGATATATACATACAATTTTAACTCGTATTATAGTATAGGATATATATATATATATATATATATATATATATATATATATATATATATATATATACATACAATTTTAACTCGTATTATAGTATAGGATATATATATTATATATATATACATACATACAATTTTAACTCGTATTATAGTATAGGATAAGACAATATACATGGATATTTACTAATTTTATGACTATCTATTTGTATCAATATTAAACTAAAGGTCGCCTACATAAAAACATAACAAAATGATGAATTTTAATTCTATAACTTTTTTTTAACGTTTATATATAAAACATATAAGCCATCTAACAATAAATTCTTGATAAATTTTTTTTTTAAATATGAAAAGTAGAGTTGTATTCCATTTTTGTTTTTGGTATGGATTTGAAACTTTATATGCCGAAGGCACAGGGTGTGGTTATCGGGGTCCTGGAAATGACCAGTTAAAATAATAACCCCAATGCCTAGTCCCACCTACATGTCGTAAAAGGCGACTAATAGACTAATAGTGGGTTGTGCATTGAGTATGACCCTTCAGGCACGTAAAACATGTATCCCTCCCCTTTGTGGTACTGTTCGACTGAGGTCCAGATTGCACTAGAGGTTATTGCGCACCCCTTTGTGGGATGCTCTGGTGTTCGTAGCATGGGGGATGAAGTCGTTAGTGGGGGGCCTGGATCTGGGATGTGACGATTCCACGGAGTATTCGCAGAATCTAAAATAACTAAATGACACACATGAGAGTCATAAACATTTGGAGAGCTCTGTGGATGGCGCAGAATTCACCATAGGCCAGCCCCACCTGTGCACACCTCAGCCCTGACTTAATGTTGCCAAAAACTCTCTTGAAAGGCGGGGTTTGAAAAAAAGCCACAAAGGAAAACCCAGAATAACAATGCCAGTGTGTCTGGTATTGACTGCAAGAGAGCAAGCTGCTCTGCGAACTGGCTAAAAGAAGAAGAAGAATATGCCTAAGACGCCAAAGACTCAGTACATCTGTTTCTTAGAAATTAATGTTCTAAATATATGACTGTTGTGAAGGAGTTAGTAAGAACATATTTTAAGGAGCGTTATGCATTTAGTTATTATATTCACGGTGTTTGGCTTGTATTAAGTTGAATGTTAAAACATTAAGGTCACATACATAAATACGTAACGAAATGATGCAATTTATTTTTTTTTTTTTTTTTTTTTTTTTTTTTTTTTTTTTTTGAAGTTTATTTCTAAAACAGAAAGTTCAAGAATAAAAGTCTTGATTACTAACATAAATATGAGACATAATAATCTATTTAGTAATGGAATAGATTTCAGATTGTATATGCCATGACGCCCAATGCACAGTACATCTGTGTCTTAAAAATTAATGATGAGCTTATTTACTTGAAATTATCTTCAGTCCAAAAGAACTCACATAAATAATGTTACCTTTGCCTATAAAACAATTATATTGAACACATCTTCATTCATGCAAGATGTGAGAAAAACCCACGGAAAGAGAGCTTTAACGAGGAACTCAAATTTACAGAGAAGCCAAACCTATAAAGGAATGTACTGTATGAAAACTACTGACAACTAACTACATAAACCACAATGAATATGAACGGAAAAGTTTTAAAATTACAACATAGCCACATCAAGTCTTTTACAACGAATAAAGTTCACATGCAAACATTCATGTTCCAATATAGTTACATAAAGTCTACATAATCGAATATAGTTACATAAAGGCTGCATAATCGAATATAGTTACATATATACTACATGTGCCAATATTATAGTTACAGAAAGTCTACATGTGTCAATATAGTTATTTAAAGTCTACATGTGTCAATATAGTTATAGAAAGACGACATATGTCAATATAGTTACAGACAGTCAACCTGTGTCAATATAATTACAGAAAGTCTACATGTGCCAATACAGTTACAGAAAGTATATGTGCCCAATAGTTTAAATTTAAAGAAAATCAACACTTTTTTTATTATACTATAAAAAATATTAGAAACACAATTTGTTTGTTTTTATATAAAAATGATAACAATGGTTGTATTGGTAGTAAAATTGGTCAAAAACCTATTCCGTATTATTTACAAATACATATTGTTAAAATAAAGTATGTCTGTGTTTCTTTAAAAAAGTTATTAGAAATGAAACATTAATAAATATGCCTAAGCGGAACATTATTTCTTAAATGAATGACTGTTAAAGACAGATTTTTATGGGAATGGAAGATATATTCAAAGGGAGATAACTGGTAGAATATTAAGGTTTAATAGAAGATAGGCAGGAGTTATAAGACCATTAATTACTACTAGAATGTTCTATTTACATTATGAACTTAGCTCACTGATCTCTAGGTTACATGAACACAGGGAGTGATATTGTCAGGGGATCGTGGTAGTAAAGTTAGTTAGAGACAAAATGTAAAAGTGAAAGGTTGTATGATAAAGGAGACTATATTTGATAATACTTTAATAGTAACTTGAACTTGTGTTTTTGGATTTCATATATCTTGGATGTACAGGACATTTTGTATCTGTTCTGTCAATAAAGAGTAATAATAAAATATATAAGTATTGCTGCAAGATTCGACTTATTAAATTATTTTTGTTAAGAATTGTTAAGAAAATTAAATAATGAAGATCCTAGAGAAAAGAGGTAACTGAATAATACCAGTCACAGTTTTATCAACAGACAGCGACCATAGGTATTAACAATGACTATATAGCCACATACTTTTTTTAAAATACCAAAATGATGTGTTTTTTTTCTTTTAATGTTACATGTATTTACAACTACAGGACTTTACACTGTACTTCATGGCATCCACATCAGAAAAATTAATTCGGCAACAAATATTTGCGTTGAAAGGTGAGGGTGACATCTTTGAGCTTCAGCCTTACGACTTTGTTCATCCAGAGTCCTTTATGTGAGTATATAATTTTTTATTATATCTTATACATTACAGACGCTTCTTCTATAAAGAAAATTATTGCGTCCTACGCTCATCCGTGGTCCGAGTCTAGTCTTGCATTTTTATTAAATTTATAAGTGGTGCTAAGTTACTGGTTTTTCTGGTTCGTTCAGGCCACCCATTCCATGCCCAAATGCATCTCGTGAAGAACGAATACTTATATTCATTTGTTCTCGCATAAGGAATAATGAAAGTATTTTTGTTTTTATGTTTATCTGAGCTTTGCAGCAGGTTGTTTTTGGGTTGTATTTCTAAATTAGAGTTTAATGCTATTATGTATTATTACTAGTTTACTATTCTGTCCTCTAGTATTTCTAGATTTACTGATTTGATTAATGGTGTTACTCGTGTTAATTGGGAAAATTCCCTAGTTATGAACCTTGCAGGTCTGTTTTGAATTTGATCTATTTTTTTTATGTTTTCGATCTATTTTTTTTATGTTTTCTTTAGACTTATCTTATTATGTATATTACAGAAGCACATTCTATCAAATAGATCAAAGTAGCACATACATATATCTTAACTACTAAATAATTATTGTAATACTACAATATTTTTTTAACGCGTACAATATACACGCCAACAGTACAATGGAGTAGTTAACTCTATGTAACTCTATGTAACATGGTTACACTCTCCATCTCTTCCTGTCTGACTATCTGTAAATATATAGACTCTAATACATAACTTGTGTTGTTGTTTCTTTCAGTCCTGGAACTTTTAACATTTCAAGTCTTGAAAGTTTAACATTGAATGATCTAAAGTTTAGACAGGAATGTAAAGTCTACTTTGTGAGGACAGGGGAAACAACTCTGACAGCTGATTGGCCGATCTGTAACGATGATGATAGTGTACGTAAAATCTTTATTTTTTCTTTCAAACACTTAAAGAAACATTATTGTCTTCTTGATTTATCATTGTATTTTACGATGTTAATAATTACTAAATACTTGAACAAGAATAGTCATGTAATATACATTTTGAATTAGGATATTTTGTATTTAAATATTCTTTATAAATTTGGACACTACGCAACATTTCATTTAACTTTTGGGCATCAGTATGTATGCCCGCTGTTAACAAGATATCATTTTCTTATACAAATAAGAATACTTCAATAAAAGGCTAGTTACAGATTTTCACTTTGGAAAAAAAAAAAATTTAAAATTTGATAGAGAGAGAGAGGTAAAGAGAGTGAGAGAGAGAGAGATATATATTAGACATTTTAGTTATTTACAAACTCTTATAATGAGAGGTTCTATTCGCTTGTCAGTGAACAATGAACTCTATAATATTTCCTACATAGTAGGCCTACATAGGTACAATTAAGATGTAGTCAACACATAACAAGAAAAGTTTAGAATTGTTAAATAATATATTGAACAATACACATATCTTACACCTTTTATATTCTTTTCTTTCTCTCAAATTTTCCTCCCATTTTCTCTCTCATGTTGTTTTTCCTATTAAAAAGAAAGTGCAATTGACAGTGATGTTAAAACATTATATTTTAATAACCATTAATTTCTTTCCACAGACAATAGTGAGAGTTATGTTTTCATATAATTGCAACTCATGGACAGGCTTTGTGTACAATAAGGACTTAGAATTATCATCAAGTAAAATTCCATATAATGCAGTCAAAGTTGAAACGTATGTATTAAAATTTATTAATAGAAAACACATATTTCATAAAAATAAATTATATTATGTAGGCTACATTTTTATATACCATACAATCCAAATTGTTTATTTTTCAGCTACCCTGTTCCAGCTTCAATTATGCCAGACTATGATGTTTATAAATCTTTATGTAATTATTAAAGAGAAATAAATACATACTATTATCACACATTGTTGAATTTATTGTATCTATTTGTGTATGTTTTGTTATTTAGAGGGGTCTTCTGTCATCTGTCTAGGGTATGGTTCACTGTGAAATATAACACTCTATGAACATTTAAAGAATAATTTAATGTTCAAACGTATGTACACTAATAACATTCAGATCACTAGTCAATGACAAGCAACTTCTGTATCGCTTTTTAATGTTTAATACGGTATGTACAGTATTAACATTCAACTTCACTAGTCAACGACACGCAGCTTCTTTATCGCTTTTAATGTTTAATATGTACACTAATAACATTCAACTTCCTAATCCTAAATGAACTGTCGAAGCAATTATAAATACAACACACAAATTATTTAAACATGTCATACACATAATAATATAACACCTTCTCTTTTACAGTTTTCATAAATAAAGGACACATCGTTTATTTACAGTTGATCATTTAAAAAAAAAAAAAAAACTTTCAATGCACAAAAATCACAAAAGCATTGAATTAAGTAAGATTTATGTTGCCTTTCTATAAAATTTTATTAGACTGCGAAAACAATTTAACGATATAAAAAAAATCAGCTTCATGCCTCCATACTGTTGGTTAAACCGCCACATGATACACCGAATGAATGACATCTCTGTGTTAACCACAAAGAACAGCTGCATAACAACGATTTTCTACCGAACAGGTCCAAAAATCAAGCCGCCTAATGATGAAGGTTAGGGTATCCCTTTAGTAATAGCCGGATGTCATCAACTTCAACAGAAAAGGGAACGCACACATCAGAAAAAAATTCTTTTTATGTTATGTTTATACGATTTTTTAAAAATTCAAATATTTAATTCAAACATTAAAAAAACACAAGTAAAAACTCATAGTATTAATTAAGACTGTCAGAAAAAAAATAGTCAGACAGAGCTATACTAAAAACAAATTAATAATTAATTTAATCGAATGTTCTTAATATTCTGTCTTCTCATTATCTCACACAGTTAGATATTCATTTCTAAATATAAAAAAAAAAATGTTTTAATGTAATAGTTTATTTTGATATTGTATTACATATGTGCGACATAAAGTGTATAGTAAAAAAAGTTAAAAACCAATAAATCAATAAAGTCACTCAGTAGTTCAATATTAACTTTTTTTATGTACAGAATATTATCAATGTATACATTATTTACAAGACCAAACGAGGAAACACAGCAACATCGCTTTAAAGTTTATCAGAAAACTGAAATCGGATGCATTTACGATACCAGCGCGAGTCGAAATAAAAGTATTCGTTCTCTGCGAAGCGCAAGAAAGACTATGCTCATAATAAACGCCTCGCCTAGTATGGTAATGAAAGTCTTTGGATGCGCGGATAATTATATGTTTTATCCGAAATTAGTAGATATATTTATCCACTTTAGTAAAGCCTTCACTAGTTTGTCTTAATTTCAAACTGCGTTCAAGAATTATTTATTTCAAGCTTTAAAATGTGTGTCATTCTCAACAAGCCTATTTGAACTTATTAATTAATTTTGATTATATGTAATAAAGTGATGGGTGAAAATACCATCTTATAAATTCAAACATAAAATAAAACACTCAAACGTTGTAACTCCAACTTTCTGCGACATAAAGTACACTTGACTAAGTTAAAACCACGACATATAAAGATATATTTCGACTATACATATTTATTTTTGGGTTGTTATTTTTCAGACCTGAAAAATTTAACATTTCCAGTCTTGAAAGTTTAACATTGAATGATCTAAAGTCTAGGAAGGAATGTAAGTCTCACTTTGTGAGGTCAGGGGAAACAAGTTGGTCCAGCGGTTAGTTCCCCGGACTGTCAACCAAAAACCAACGGACAGGTCGCGGGTTCTATCCCTACCACCGACGGATCCCTGTCGCCCTGCAGGAGTTTTGGGCCTAGTGGACGTAATAATGTTCTATCTAAAAGGAACGTTAGTAAAACTTATAAGAAAAAAAAAAACAACTCTGGCATCTGATTGGCCAATCTGTAACGATAATGATAGTGTACGTAATCTTTTTTTTTTCTCTTTCAAACACTTAATGAAATAGTGTTGTCTTCTTGAGTTATCAATGTATTTTACAATGTAAACATTTACTACATACTTGAACTAGAATAGTCATGTAATGTAAATTTTGTATTAAGATATTTTGTATACATTTTGGTCTTACGCATTCAATGTTCATCTTACATAGGACATCAAAACTGACGGTTACTTAACTTTCTATGCTTAAAGACAACATTGTTAACCAAATGTAACCCAAAAATGAACATGCAAATTCACAGATTTGCATTAAAAAAAAAATCGAATTTAAAGTTTGAAGACTTGCCCAAAAAAATACAAATTAAAATAGTTAGATAGTTTAGCCAATGTCCATTCATTTATAATTATGACATTTAAAATCAACTTTGTTTTATGCACAAATACAATTTTTATGTTAGATTATTGGAAAAAATGCTTGTTTGGACTACGCGCGAACTTTTAAAAATTATATATTTTTTGTCTAATAATATAAATACAACGTGTCACTGCCACTATTCTTAGCGATCTTGTCCTGACAGATGTGACATACTTATAGACGTTGTACTACAAACTTGCTGACTTTCATTCGTTCTTTAACACAATGAATAACTCCAACAAGTCTCTTTTCCGCAAGCAATTTATTACAATTGACAATACAAATGAAATAGATTTCAGGATATACCTTCAGCACATTTCCTTTCATCTTCTCTCAACATCAACCGTTATTTCAACACTCTATACTTCAGATCTCTCCAACGATCTTACACACTACGCAAAAACAATCCTTTTTTTCACCGCTTAATACACACTTCCCCTGGTCACCGTGCTGACCTCCCCTGTCTTTGTTGGTGTTGCCAACTTCTGTTATTTATTGGTTAGTGACACTACGAAATAAGTCTTAATCATTCTACTAATATTTTACTGTAATGTTTAAAAGCAAAAAAAAAATAATAATTATTAGTTGCTATGATTCATTATTCTATGTAAATATTGCCACTACGCTCTTTTTATAAAAGGGCGGAGTTGTGTTTTCCTTTTGAAAAGGAGACTACGCCATCTTATATACAGAAAGAGAGAGAGTGAGAGGAGAGAAATAAAAGAAATTTGTTTTTTTAGATATTTACAAACTATTAAATAGATGGTGAGAGTTATGTTTTCATATAATTGCAACTCATGGACAGGCTTTGTGTACAATAAGGATTTAGAATTATGGTCAAGTAAAATTCCATATAATGCAGTCAAAGTTGAAACGTATGTATTCATAAATAAATCGATACAAATGTTCTTAAATGAAAAGTTGTTTTTTTAGTAATGTTATTTTGTATAAAGAATACAATTTAAATTGTGTATTTTTCAGCTTCCCTGTACCAGCTTCAATTATGCCAGACTATGAGATGTATATATCTTTATGTCATTATTAAAGAGAACTAGGCCTAAATGCTTATTATTATTAAACATTATTGATTTTATTATACTTATTTAAGTATTTATTGTTATATAGCTTTGTCTTTTGTCGTCTGTCTTGAGTCTGGTTCACCAATGAGATAAATATATCACTCAAAGATATGACGTTTAAAAAAAACTTTAATGCTGAAACCTATGTACAATAATAACTTCAAAGGTCAATAATAAGTAGCTTCTCTGCCGCTATTAAAAACAAAAAAATTAACAACTCCTCTGAGTGTTTTATATATGTTTTAGTTCAGAAAGTGGTAGAATAGATTTTTGCCAATTTTTTAAAGAGGCATTATAAAAATGCATTCTAGAAAGTAGTAAAGAATACTAATATTGGTGTTATTAGTAAAAGTAAAAAGTAAAGTAAAGCACGCGTCGGACAGAGTGATCCATAGGTCCGGTGAAGCAGCGTTCACGAGTTTCTGGGGGCCGAGTAGCTGAGCGGCAGCGCGTTCGACTGGCGGTCCGAAGGTCCTGGGTTCGAATCCTGGTGGAGCTGGGATCCTTCCTCATGACTTGAGGGTGTCCCTGAGTCGACCCAGCTCTGATGGGTACCTGACTTTAGTTGGGGTAAAGTAAATGCGGCTGTGCATAGTGCTGGCCACACGATCACCTAGTTCGCCGTGGCCACAGAAACTGGAAACATTGGTGTTATTACGTCATAATAAATATAAAACTGTACACAAATAATCTCGATGACGTAATTAAAGATACATAACTCTAAATGAATTATTGAATAATTTATTGTATAAATAAATGACAAACATTTGTTCACAATCAATATTTAGATTATAAATAAACCTTTGTCTATAAACAATATTTAATTAATCACTAAACATTTGTTTTACAATCAATCTTCGGAAAATAAATTATTAATAAAAATGCAAAATACTATAGAACATTAGATAATAGTTCATTAAAATCTGAAATAACAGTTTCGCAACATTTCATTCTGATAAAGTTAAGCGAGATTACTTAAAATCCGAACGCTAAGAATATAAGAATTTTCAATTTATATTGGGTACCTTTTTTAGGAATTTCTTCTACTATAGTTTCAAGTAAGTAATATTCCATTAACTGTGCTATGTACGAAACCAATACTGGACAATCATTAGGACTGTCTGCATTTCTGCTGACCAATTGACATGACATACATGTCTTCCCTTATTTCCGCCTTGTTGTCTGAATAACATGTTTAACATAACATAATTCAAACTCTTATTACAATGCAGACAAACTATTTAGTTTTTAACGGTTGTCCTGGATTAGGTAAGAATGCTAAAGCTTTGCCACCTGGTGAAAATGTACTAGTTCTGTCTTTCTTACTAAACCATGCTTTCTTACTATACCAAGCTTTCTTACTATACCATGCTTCCTTTTAAATTTAATTTAGCAAAATTACATTCACCAAATTTTTTTTTTTTTTTTTAAATTTATCTGCATCCGCTAAGAGTCTAGTATTTCTTTATATTTGCTAGTGCTTTTATTTCAGCGAATAAGGGAAACAAATTAAGATATGAATGTACATTGCAATTTAATCTTATTAACTCCTTTTGACTACATTTAAATTATATATTTCATGCAAATTGTTTCATATAAAAGACGAAGTTTTCAGTTATTAACCCATATTCTGCTGAGGTCGAGAATTTTGTTCATTTTGAGATATTATTTAGTTTTTGGGCCACAATGGAAGGAATGACTTTAGATTTTTCTTTTAATTGAAAACATTTTGAGATATTGATGTTTTAAAAAACGTCCCATAAGGGAAGAGTAGCAACAAGTGGCCCCGTGTAAATTTATATTGGGTCAGTTCGGTTTTTCTTGTTTTCCTGTTAAATGCTTTGAATAAAATCACATTTGTAAGTGTTATAGTGTAAGTTAAGTGCATCCACCAATCATTTAAACTCTAAAAATCAATCAACTGACACGTTTATGGTATTAGCACGGGCCAGAAGTTTGAAAAAATACAATATTTGATAATTTATAGATTTCAATGAAGAAAAATGTTAGTTCCTCCCCTTACCCTTTCACGAACCATCCAGCAAATAATAAGTCTGTTCATAGATTCATCCTATTTTTATACAATGAAACATATTAAATAAATTTAATGAGAAACATATATGAACCAGAGTGTTTTTTGTTTATAATAATAATAAAAAAACGTAAACAATACGTTTATATATGAACATTGTTTTTCATGCCTTTTTTTTAAAGAAATTAAATGCAACAATAAATACTGTTTCTATACAATAACTTAAGTTGTAACTTAAATAATTAAAGGTTAGGCTATGTTAAAAAAAACTATCTATAAACAATTATTCTATATTATGTTCAAACAAGGTTGCTAAACATGGTAGAAGCCATAGAACATCACACTTTTGGCACATACTATTTTTAGCCATAGTGATGGAACATTCTTTGATTAGAACATAAGTCTACAAGATGCAGATGCCATCAGGACTATGTTTTCTCAGACCTGTTTCTGTTTTCTAATTAGATATTAAATGCTTTAGTATCTGTTTATCTGCAAATGTGTTCCTGAAAAGATGTCAACTACTGACCACTTATCAGTCGAATGCTCAAAGCCATTCATTCTAACAAGAATAGTGCAGACAATCAATGCGCTAAACATGCTAGAGATCATTTGGCAATACGAGAGAATCAACCTCTGTTCGAATATTTGACTAATGTGCTCTCTGATGATATCGTTTTTAAGGTAAAAACTGCAGTTAGTAGTCGGGGGCCTAGAAATGAGATATTTCAACAAGAATTTGATTATCACAAACGAAGATGTTCGCAAACAATTAATCAAATATTGATGCATACGAGAATCCACGAAGCACCTCCCAGCACAAGTGGAATGGACAAAAATATTAGAAGGTCTTGCATAGCCCATTCCGCTCGGCACAGAACAGATATAAGGAAGAAGTGACAAACAGAAGAAACTTGGGAGTAAAATATAAAAGATTGGACCTTGACATTGCTCACTGCAGTAACACAAAGAATATTTGTAGCAAATTTCACGTCATTCTTTTCTGTATTAAAAGAGATTATGCGGTATGTACATACATACTGCATAGTCACGTACTTCCTTTAAGATATGTGTGACTGGTTATCCGAACCGGCTAAAATTAATTTTCAAATACAATGTAACTAACTACCCATGCATTAATAAAGTTGATCCCTGCCATTGCCAGCAACAAAGTTAACTTAACACTAATGAAAGACTCTCCCTTCAAGCTAAGAATTCGATGATGTTATAAAAAAGACTTGTCAGCTTTGAGAACAGGTTTATTTGGCATTTTTAGCAGGTTCCCATGCAGTTATATATAATAGTCAATAGCGGTAATAAAGTAGGCCCTTTTTTTCACTAATTTCAGCAATTTAAATGTTGCCCGCTACTAATTACGGCACAAATTAAAACGTGAATGGAATTGTGTTCCCTTTTTAAACATTTCCCGGTACAAAGGTGGAATGGGACTGAAACATTTAATTCAGTTATTACTGGACCAAAATGATTTTTAATTGCATATTAAATTAAATTAAATTAAATTGGTTACTTATATAGCGCTTCTATCCATGCTATTTCAGCATGCTCAGTGCACTCTGTAAACACACTGCTGCCTGCAGGCGCAAATATGTTTACAGGCCCAAAACTCCTGCAGGGCGACAGGGATCCGTATATATCTTAAGTGGCCTTGATAAAGACATAAGTAATTTGTATGACAAAAACATGGTTGCCATGGTTACGGCCGCCATTTTGAAAAAAAAAAGTCATTAAACAATTTATAAAATTTTTAAAAGTATTATAGATATTTTGGTTTTAATAGTGTTTTTATGTAGTACTATTACCATTTTAGGTACTAGACACAATTTTTATTGAATATTGTTATGAATTTTTTTTTATTTTAGTATTGGAATTTTGTATAAAATTCATGATTTTTTTTTTCTTTTTTTCTTTTAATACATTTTACAGACAAACTAATTATACATTCACCTTAAAACCCAGTCTAGTACCTCTAGATATAATATATAAAGCTATATACCAAATTGCAACATATTATCTTGAATGCTTTGAATTATTTCACAATTATCATAGCACAAAAACAACAAAAAAACACATATTGAGAAAAACCCATTTAAAGGCAAAGAATCGACAAAGAAATTGAGTCGACACACACATTTCAAACTTAATATTTCAGTACAAAACCGTCATTTTTTTATATTTTATTTGATGCATTTTTGTTACAATTAGGTTTAACAAGCTATTTTTAACAAAAACTAAACAACTCTATTTTTGAAAAAAATATGCCTAATATGCCCCCCTCCCCTACTCAGTCCCGTTCCCTTCTTTAACGTAATAAATTTAAACACGAATACAATTCTTTCACATTCACACATTTTGATGAAGTTATAAAAATAATCTCGCCAAATGCTTTTCGATCATTTATTTTTAGCATTATCTATCGAATAATGATAAAAAGTTGGACCGGTCTTTTTCTTCCCGTTTTTTTTTTACCAAAATGACCACTGCGTTAATTTAATAAAATGTAAAATCCTCAACAGTGATTATGCGGTATGTACACACATACAAACCAAAACATTATCAGATGTATATATATTTATGATGATATGATACGATTATTGGGGAACAATATTGTTTATTTTGGTTTTTTGGTCTTTAAATTTAATCGAAATAGCATTATTTAATAAATCATCAACATATATAATTACCGTGAGTTTGTTTATATGTTTGTTTATATATATATATATATATTTATATATATGTTTGTGCGCTATAGGCTCCTAAGCCGTTTGACTATTCGGGCCAAAAATTAAAAGTATAAATTGGAAACGTCCTCCAAAAGATAATTTTATTTTATCACTTATAATCATAAATGTGTTGATTTAAAAAAATCCAAAATGTCATATCCATCTATGCAAATAAATATAACGGTACATAGCAAATGGCCATTTCCGTTCATTTACTATATTGAACGCGACATTCACTATGTTGAACGCGAGGGTCTTTACGGGTTTTCCCAATTCTACTGTTGTTTTTTTAATGTGGCGAGACCTTTTTTAAAAGCTACGCACTGCAATTTGGCTTTGAGAGTTTCAATGGTTTACTTTAAACAAAATACTAGCGTATGACGTAATGTCTATGAAATTATTTTTTCATTATTGATGTTTGCATTATCCTTTTAAGTAAAAGTAACCAAATGTTTTAATTATTTAATGGATTTACGTTGTTATTGGAGAATATCCTTTAAAAGGCGACTTTATACACCCTATAAATTAAATGATACGAATTATAAAAAAACAAGTTAGGCTTATAAATGATTACTTTCAAATACCGGGTACCATAAGATTGACAGCAACAATATAAAATAAAAACTAAATACCGAAAGAAACATTATCAATACTGTTTTATTGATACAATAAGCAAGTACAAAAATTAAATACCGAACAAATCTTTCTCACTTTAATTTTTATTTCATTGAAATATTATTTTCTATTTTTTTTAAATATTTTTTACCTTTTTTATTGTTTTGTATTTATGTTTTTTTTTCTTTCAGATTGTATATTATTTTTAATTTAATATTATTAATAACAAGTCAAGTCAACACAACTGTTCGCTACATTTTAATATGGAATTTAAAAGTCTCTTTAAAAAACCCGGACTAGCCTTTCGGCTCTTGTGTCCAGGGCGTAACGCTTAGGATTGAGCAATCTCTGTCCAGGCTCCAGCCACCCAACGACACGCCCAAGGCGTGGCGTGCCGTGTAACGGGGAAGGTTTCCGCAGCCCAGCGATCGTTCACTGCGGTTCCCCTAAGGATCATTATCGTAGTGGCTCGCCCGTATACCTGCACTGTCACCCGGTAGCACAAATCCTATACTATAGGTACATGCATCCAGGCACCGGGTGGTTCTCGAGACGGGATGGCAGCGTCCATTGCTTCCTCCCCCTGTGCCCCATGCGTTCGCCCGCCAGTGTATTCTTAATGGGAATGTATCGGCGGTTTACACACTACGCCAGTCCTTGAGGCCACAATTCTTATGCATATGTCAGGTTCAGGTCGACCAGAAACAAAAAAAAAAAATAACAAAAACTAAATACCGAAAGAAACATTCTCAACACTGTTTTATTAATACAATAAGCAAGAACAAAAATTAAATACCGAAAAAATCGTTATCACTTTAGTTTGTATTGTATTGAAATATTATTTTCTACGCTTTTTTTATTATTTACCTTTTATTGTTTGGTATTGTGTTTTTTTTTTTCTTTTAGATAGTATATTATTGTTAATTTAATAGGCTATTTTTAATAACAAGTCAAGTCAACACAACTGTTTGCTACGTTATAATATCAGACGCTTGACAGTAACAATTATTAAGCATATGCCAGTGTCAGAAACAATTAAAAAGAACAAAAACTAAATACCGAAAAGAAACGTTCATTTTAATAGTCTCTTTTCTTTCTCTCTTAACATTAATATTAACTTAACTTAACTAATATAGTAATATTGTAGTCGTTCGTTTCTCCGTCATTTTGACGGGCATAACCACTAGTGTTGTAATAAACTGTTTTGAAATATTTTTAGACAAGCGACTATATTTCTAGAGGTGGGATGTTGGACATGGAGTGGGTGATATTAAAGGAAATTATAAAAAATGAAAGCAAAATCGAAGGGGAGAGAAGACTATGTGTTGACAGATGACGTGTTCTAAACAAATATTTATATCATCATCAACATATATAATTACCGTGAGTTTGTTTATATGTTTGTTTATATATTTATTTATATATATGTTTGTTCGCTATAGGCTCCTAAGCCGTTTGACTATTCGGGCCAAAAATTAAATGTATAAATTGGAAACGTCCTCCAAAAGATAATTTTATTTTATCACTTATAATCACAAATGTGTTGATTTAAAAAATCCAAAATGTTATATCCATTTATGCAAATAAATATAACGGTACATAGCAAATGGCCGTTTCCGTTCATTTACTATATTGAACGCGAGTTTCACTATGTTGAACGCGAGGGTCTTTTCGGGTTTTCCCAATTCTGCTGTTGTTTTTTCTAATGTGGCGAGACCTTTTTTAAAAGTTACGCACCGCAATTTTCTTGGAGAGTTTGAATGGTGTAGGCTACTTTGAAAAAAAACTATCATATGACGTAATGTCTATCAAATTTTTTTTTTTTCATTATTGATGTTTGCATTATCATTTAAGTAAAAGTAACCAAATGTTTTAATTATTTAATGGATTTACATCGCTATTGAGAATATCCTTTAATAGGCGACTGTATAAACTCTATAAATTAAATGATACGAATTATATAAAAAAAAAAAAGTTAGGCTTATAAATGATTACTTTCAAATACCGGGTACCATAAGCTTGACAGCAACAATATAAAATAAAAACTAAATACCGAAAGAAACATTCTCAATACTGTTTTATTGATACAATAAGCAAGAACAAAAATTAAATACCCAAAAAAATCTGTCTCAATTTAGTTTTTATTGCATTGAAATATCATTTTCTATTTTTGTTAAATATTATTTACCTTTTTGATTGTTTTGTATTTATGTTTTTTTTCTTTCAGATAGTATATTATTGTTAATTTAATATTATTAATAACAAGTCATGTCAACATAACTGTTCGCTACATTTTAATATCGAATTAAAAAGTATCTTTAAAAAACCCGGACTAGCCAAAAAGTATCTTTAAAAAACCCGGACTAGCCTTTCGGCTCTTGTGTCCAGGGCGTAACGCTTAGGATTGAGCAATCTCTGTCCGGGCTCCAGCCACCCAAACGACACGCCGAACTGGTAAGGTTTCTCAGCCCAGCGATCGTTCAATGCGGTTCCCCTAAGGATCATTATCGTGGTGGCTCGCCTGTGTACCTGCACTGTCACCCGGTAGTACAAATCCTATACTATAGGTACATGCATTCAGGCATCGAGTGGTTCTCGAGACGGGATTGCAGCGTACATTGCTTCCTCCCCCCCCCCACCCCCGAGATCAGTGGCCTCTCGGCAGTGTAATGGACCTCAGACCCGCTGCGGGGGCTGTGCCCCATTGCGTTCGACCAGTGTGTTCTTATTGGGAATGTATCGGCAGTTTACACACTACGCCAGTCCTTGAGGCCACAATTTTTGGGCATATGCCAGGGTCATGTCGACCAGAAACAATTAAAACTAACAAAAACTAAATACCGAAAGAAACATTCTCAACACTGATTTATTAGATGTCTAATACAATAAGCAAGAAATAAAATTAAATACCGAAAAAAATCGTTATCACTTTTGTTTTTATTGTATTGAAATATTATTTTTTTATTATTTACCTTTTTATTGTTTGGTGTTGTGTTTTTTTTCTTTTAGATAGTATATTATTGTTAATTTAATAGGCTATTTTTAATAACAAGTCAAGTCAACACAACTGTTCGCTACGTTATAACACCAGACGCTTGACAGTAACAATTATTATGCATATGCCAGGGTCAGAAACAATTAAAAAGAACAAAAACTAAATACCGAAAAGAAACGTTAATTGTAATAGTCTCTTTTCTTTAATATTAACTTAACTTAACTAATATTGTAATATTGTAGTCGTTCGTTTCTCCGTCATTTTGACGGGCATAACCACTAGTGTTGTAATAAACTGTTTTGAAATATTTTTAGACAAGCGACTATATTTCTAGAGGTGGGATGTTGGACATGGAGTGGGTGATATTAAAGGAAATTATAAAAAATGAAAGCAAAATCGAAGGGGAGAGAAGACTATGTGTTGACAGATGACGTGTTCTAAACAAATATTTATATCATCATCAACATATATAATTACCGTGAGTTTGTTTATATGTTTGTTTATATATTTATTTATATATATGTTTGTTCGCTATAGGCTCCTAAGCCGTTTGACTATTCGGGCCAAAAATTAAATGTATAAATTGGAAACGTCCTCCAAAAGATAATTTTATTTTATCACTTATAATCACAAATGTGTTGATTTAAAAAATCCAAAATGTTATATCCATTTATGCAAATAAATATAACGGTACATAGCAAATGGCCGTTTCCGTTCATTTACTATATTGAACGCGAGTTTCACTATGTTGAACGCGAGGGTCTTTTCGGGTTTTCCCAATTCTGCTGTTGTTTTTTCTAATGTGGCGAGACCTTTTTTAAAAGTTACGCACCGCAATTTTCTTGGAGAGTTTGAATGGTGTAGGCTACTTTGAAAAAAAACTATCATATGACGTAATGTCTATCAAATTTTTTTTTTTTCATTATTGATGTTTGCATTATCATTTAAGTAAAAGTAACCAAATGTTTTAATTATTTAATGGATTTACATCGCTATTGAGAATATCCTTTAATAGGCGACTGTATAAACTCTATAAATTAAATGATACGAATTATATTAAAAAAAAAAAGTTAGGCTTATAAATGATTACTTTCAAATACCGGGTACCATAAGCTTGACAGCAACAATATAAAATAAAAACTAAATACCGAAAGAAACATTCTCAATACTGTTTTATTGATACAATAAGCAAGAACAAAAATTAAATACCCAAAAAAATCTGTCTCAATTTAGTTTTTATTGCATTGAAATATCATTTTCTATTTTTGTTAAATATTATTTACCTTTTTGATTGTTTTGTATTTATGTTTTTTTTCTTTCAGATAGTATATTATTGTTAATTTAATATTATTAATAACAAGTCATGTCAACATAACTGTTCGCTACATTTTAATATCGAATTAAAAAGTATCTTTAAAAAACCCGGACTAGCCAAAAAGTATCTTTAAAAAACCCGGACTAGCCTTTCGGCTCTTGTGTCCAGGGCGTAACGCTTAGGATTGAGCAATCTCTGTCCGGGCTCCAGCCACCCAAACGACACGCCGAACTGGTAAGGTTTCTCAGCCCAGCGATCGTTCAATGCGGTTCCCCTAAGGATCATTATCGTGGTGGCTCGCCTGTGTACCTGCACTGTCACCCGGTAGTACAAATCCTATACTATAGGTACATGCATTCAGGCATCGAGTGGTTCTCGAGACGGGATTGCAGCGTACATTGCTTCCTCCCCCCCCCCACCCCCGAGATCAGTGGCCTCTCGGCAGTGTAATGGACCTCAGACCCGCTGCGGGGGCTGTGCCCCATTGCGTTCGACCAGTGTGTTCTTATTGGGAATGTATCGGCAGTTTACACACTACGCCAGTCCTTGAGGCCACAATTTTTGGGCATATGCCAGGGTCATGTCGACCAGAAACAATTAAAACTAACAAAAACTAAATACCGAAAGAAACATTCTCAACACTGATTTATTAGATGTCTAATACAATAAGCAAGAAATAAAATTAAATACCGAAAAAAATCGTTATCACTTTTGTTTTTATTGTATTGAAATATTATTTTTTTATTATTTACCTTTTTATTGTTTGGTGTTGTGTTTTTTTTCTTTTAGATAGTATATTATTGTTAATTTAATAGGCTATTTTTAATAACAAGTCAAGTCAACACAACTGTTCGCTACGTTATAACACCAGACGCTTGACAGTAACAATTATTATGCATATGCCAGGGTCAGAAACAATTAAAAAGAACAAAAACTAAATACCGAAAAGAAACGTTAATTGTAATAGTCTCTTTTCTTTAATATTAACTTAACTTAACTAATATTGTAATATTGTAGTCGTTCGTTTCTCCGTCATTTTGACGGGCATAACCACTAGTGTTGTAATAAACTGTTTTGAAATATTTTTAGACAAGCGACTATATTTCTAGAGGTGGGATGTTGGACATGGAGTGGGTGATATTAAAGGAAATTATAAAAAATGAAAGCAAAATCGAAGGGGAGAGAAGACTATGTGTTGACAGATGACGTGTTCTAAACAAATATTTATATCATCATCAACATATATAATTACCGTGAGTTTGTTTATATGTTTGTTTATATATTTATTTATATATATGTTTGTTCGCTATAGGCTCCTAAGCCGTTTGACTATTCGGGCCAAAAATTAAATGTATAAATTGGAAACGTCCTCCAAAAGATAATTTTATTTTATCACTTATAATCACAAATGTGTTGATTTAAAAAATCCAAAATGTTATATCCATTTATGCAAATAAATATAACGGTACATAGCAAATGGCCGTTTCCGTTCATTTACTATATTGAACGCGAGTTTCACTATGTTGAACGCGAGGGTCTTTTCGGGTTTTCCCAATTCTGCTGTTGTTTTTTCTAATGTGGCGAGACCTTTTTTAAAAGTTACGCACCGCAATTTTCTTGGAGAGTTTGAATGGTGTAGGCTACTTTGAAAAAAAACTATCATATGACGTAATGTCTATCAAATTTTTTTTTTTTCATTATTGATGTTTGCATTATCATTTAAGTAAAAGTAACCAAATGTTTTAATTATTTAATGGATTTACATCGCTATTGAGAATATCCTTTAATAGGCGACTGTATAAACTCTATAAATTAAATGATACGAATTATATAAAAAAAAAAAAGTTAGGCTTATAAATGATTACTTTCAAATACCGGGTACCATAAGCTTGACAGCAACAATATAAAATAAAAACTAAATACCGAAAGAAACATTCTCAATACTGTTTTATTGATACAATAAGCAAGAACAAAAATTAAATACCCAAAAAAATCTGTCTCAATTTAGTTTTTATTGCATTGAAATATCATTTTCTATTTTTGTTAAATATTATTTACCTTTTTGATTGTTTTGTATTTATGTTTTTTTTCTTTCAGATAGTATATTATTGTTAATTTAATATTATTAATAACAAGTCATGTCAACATAACTGTTCGCTACATTTTAATATCGAATTAAAAAGTATCTTTAAAAAACCCGGACTAGCCAAAAAGTATCTTTAAAAAACCCGGACTAGCCTTTCGGCTCTTGTGTCCAGGGCGTAACGCTTAGGATTGAGCAATCTCTGTCCGGGCTCCAGCCACCCAAACGACACGCCGAACTGGTAAGGTTTCTCAGCCCAGCGATCGTTCAATGCGGTTCCCCTAAGGATCATTATCGTGGTGGCTCGCCTGTGTACCTGCACTGTCACCCGGTAGTACAAATCCTATACTATAGGTACATGCATTCAGGCATCGAGTGGTTCTCGAGACGGGATTGCAGCGTACATTGCTTCCTCCCCCCCCCACCCCCGAGATCAGTGGCCTCTCGGCAGTGTAATGGACCTCAGACCCGCTGCGGGGGCTGTGCCCCATTGCGTTCGACCAGTGTGTTCTTATTGGGAATGTATCGGCAGTTTACACACTACGCCAGTCCTTGAGGCCACAATTTTTGGGCATATGCCAGGGTCATGTCGACCAGAAACAATTAAAACTAACAAAAACTAAATACCGAAAGAAACATTCTCAACACTGATTTATTAGATGTCTAATACAATAAGCAAGAAATAAAATTAAATACCGAAAAAAATCGTTATCACTTTTGTTTTTATTGTATTGAAATATTATTTTTTTATTATTTACCTTTTTATTGTTTGGTGTTGTGTTTTTTTTCTTTTAGATAGTATATTATTGTTAATTTAATAGGCTATTTTTAATAACAAGTCAAGTCAACACAACTGTTCGCTACGTTATAACACCAGACGCTTGACAGTAACAATTATTATGCATATGCCAGGGTCAGAAACAATTAAAAAGAACAAAAACTAAATACCGAAAAGAAACGTTAATTGTAATAGTCTCTTTTCTTTAATATTAACTTAACTTAACTAATATTGTAATATTGTAGTCGTTCGTTTCTCCGTCATTTTGACGGGCATAACCACTAGTGTTGTAATAAACTGTTTTGAAATATTTTTAGACAAGCGACTATATTTCTAGAGGTGGGATGTTGGACATGGAGTGGGTGATATTAAAGGAAATTATAAAAAATGAAAGCAAAATCGAAGGGGAGAGAAGACTATGTGTTGACAGATGACGTGTTCTAAACAAATATTTATATCATCATCAACATATATAATTACCGTGAGTTTGTTTATATGTTTGTTTATATATTTATTTATATATATGTTTGTTCGCTATAGGCTCCTAAGCCGTTTGACTATTCGGGCCAAAAATTAAATGTATAAATTGGAAACGTCCTCCAAAAGATAATTTTATTTTATCACTTATAATCACAAATGTGTTGATTTAAAAAATCCAAAATGTTATATCCATTTATGCAAATAAATATAACGGTACATAGCAAATGGCCGTTTCCGTTCATTTACTATATTGAACGCGAGTTTCACTATGTTGAACGCGAGGGTCTTTTCGGGTTTTCCCAATTCTGCTGTTGTTTTTTCTAATGTGGCGAGACCTTTTTTAAAAGTTACGCACCGCAATTTTCTTGGAGAGTTTGAATGGTGTAGGCTACTTTGAAAAAAAACTATCATATGACGTAATGTCTATCAAATTTTTTTTTTTTCATTATTGATGTTTGCATTATCATTTAAGTAAAAGTAACCAAATGTTTTAATTATTTAATGGATTTACATCGCTATTGAGAATATCCTTTAATAGGCGACTGTATAAACTCTATAAATTAAATGATACGAATTATATAAAAAAAAAAAAGTTAGGCTTATAAATGATTACTTTCAAATACCGGGTACCATAAGCTTGACAGCAACAATATAAAATAAAAACTAAATACCGAAAGAAACATTCTCAATACTGTTTTATTGATACAATAAGCAAGAACAAAAATTAAATACCCAAAAAAATCTGTCTCAATTTAGTTTTTATTGCATTGAAATATCATTTTCTATTTTTGTTAAATATTATTTACCTTTTTGATTGTTTTGTATTTATGTTTTTTTTCTTTCAGATAGTATATTATTGTTAATTTAATATTATTAATAACAAGTCATGTCAACATAACTGTTCGCTACATTTTAATATCGAATTAAAAAGTATCTTTAAAAAACCCGGACTAGCCAAAAAGTATCTTTAAAAAACCCGGACTAGCCTTTCGGCTCTTGTGTCCAGGGCGTAACGCTTAGGATTGAGCAATCTCTGTCCGGGCTCCAGCCACCCAAACGACACGCCGAACTGGTAAGGTTTCTCAGCCCAGCGATCGTTCAATGCGGTTCCCCTAAGGATCATTATCGTGGTGGCTCGCCTGTGTACCTGCACTGTCACCCGGTAGTACAAATCCTATACTATAGGTACATGCATTCAGGCATCGAGTGGTTCTCGAGACGGGATTGCAGCGTACATTGCTTCCTCCCCCCCCCACCCCCGAGATCAGTGGCCTCTCGGCAGTGTAATGGACCTCAGACCCGCTGCGGGGGCTGTGCCCCATTGCGTTCGACCAGTGTGTTCTTATTGGGAATGTATCGGCAGTTTACACACTACGCCAGTCCTTGAGGCCACAATTTTTGGGCATATGCCAGGGTCATGTCGACCAGAAACAATTAAAACTAACAAAAACTAAATACCGAAAGAAACATTCTCAACACTGATTTATTAGATGTCTAATACAATAAGCAAGAAATAAAATTAAATACCGAAAAAAATCGTTATCACTTTTGTTTTTATTGTATTGAAATATTATTTTTTTATTATTTACCTTTTTATTGTTTGGTGTTGTGTTTTTTTTCTTTTAGATAGTATATTATTGTTAATTTAATAGGCTATTTTTAATAACAAGTCAAGTCAACACAACTGTTCGCTACGTTATAACACCAGACGCTTGACAGTAACAATTATTATGCATATGCCAGGGTCAGAAACAATTAAAAAGAACAAAAACTAAATACCGAAAAGAAACGTTAATTGTAATAGTCTCTTTTCTTTAATATTAACTTAACTTAACTAATATTGTAATATTGTAGTCGTTCGTTTCTCCGTCATTTTGACGGGCATAACCACTAGTGTTGTAATAAACTGTTTTGAAATATTTTTAGACAAGCGACTATATTTCTAGAGGTGGGATGTTGGACATGGAGTGGGTGATATTAAAGGAAATTATAAAAAATGAAAGCAAAATCGAAGGGGAGAGAAGACTATGTGTTGACAGATGACGTGTTCTAAACAAATATTTATATCATCATCAACATATATAATTACCGTGAGTTTGTTTATATGTTTGTTTATATATTTATTTATATATATGTTTGTTCGCTATAGGCTCCTAAGCCGTTTGACTATTCGGGCCAAAAATTAAATGTATAAATTGGAAACGTCCTCCAAAAGATAATTTTATTTTATCACTTATAATCACAAATGTGTTGATTTAAAAAATCCAAAATGTTATATCCATTTATGCAAATAAATATAACGGTACATAGCAAATGGCCGTTTCCGTTCATTTACTATATTGAACGCGAGTTTCACTATGTTGAACGCGAGGGTCTTTTCGGGTTTTCCCAATTCTGCTGTTGTTTTTTCTAATGTGGCGAGACCTTTTTTAAAAGTTACGCACCGCAATTTTCTTGGAGAGTTTGAATGGTGTAGGCTACTTTGAAAAAAAACTATCATATGACGTAATGTCTATCAAATTTTTTTTTTTTCATTATTGATGTTTGCATTATCATTTAAGTAAAAGTAACCAAATGTTTTAATTATTTAATGGATTTACATCGCTATTGAGAATATCCTTTAATAGGCGACTGTATAAACTCTATAAATTAAATGATACGAATTATATAAAAAAAAAAAGTTAGGCTTATAAATGATTACTTTCAAATACCGGGTACCATAAGCTTGACAGCAACAATATAAAATAAAAACTAAATACCGAAAGAAACATTCTCAATACTGTTTTATTGATACAATAAGCAAGAACAAAAATTAAATACCCAAAAAAATCTGTCTCAATTTAGTTTTTATTGCATTGAAATATCATTTTCTATTTTTGTTAAATATTATTTACCTTTTTGATTGTTTTGTATTTATGTTTTTTTTCTTTCAGATAGTATATTATTGTTAATTTAATATTATTAATAACAAGTCATGTCAACATAACTGTTCGCTACATTTTAATATCGAATTAAAAAGTATCTTTAAAAAACCCGGACTAGCCAAAAAGTATCTTTAAAAAACCCGGACTAGCCTTTCGGCTCTTGTGTCCAGGGCGTAACGCTTAGGATTGAGCAATCTCTGTCCGGGCTCCAGCCACCCAAACGACACGCCGAACTGGTAAGGTTTCTCAGCCCAGCGATCGTTCAATGCGGTTCCCCTAAGGATCATTATCGTGGTGGCTCGCCTGTGTACCTGCACTGTCACCCGGTAGTACAAATCCTATACTATAGGTACATGCATTCAGGCATCGAGTGGTTCTCGAGACGGGATTGCAGCGTACATTGCTTCCTCCCCCCCCCACCCCCGAGATCAGTGGCCTCTCGGCAGTGTAATGGACCTCAGACCCGCTGCGGGGGCTGTGCCCCATTGCGTTCGACCAGTGTGTTCTTATTGGGAATGTATCGGCAGTTTACACACTACGCCAGTCCTTGAGGCCACAATTTTTGGGCATATGCCAGGGTCATGTCGACCAGAAACAATTAAAACTAACAAAAACTAAATACCGAAAGAAACATTCTCAACACTGATTTATTAGATGTCTAATACAATAAGCAAGAAATAAAATTAAATACCGAAAAAAATCGTTATCACTTTTGTTTTTATTGTATTGAAATATTATTTTTTTATTATTTACCTTTTTATTGTTTGGTGTTGTGTTTTTTTTCTTTTAGATAGTATATTATTGTTAATTTAATAGGCTATTTTTAATAACAAGTCAAGTCAACACAACTGTTCGCTACGTTATAACACCAGACGCTTGACAGTAACAATTATTATGCATATGCCAGGGTCAGAAACAATTAAAAAGAACAAAAACTAAATACCGAAAAGAAACGTTAATTGTAATAGTCTCTTTTCCTTCTCTCTTAACAATAATATTAACTTAACTTAACTAATATTGTTATATTGTAGTCGTTCGTTTCTCCGTCAATTTGACGGGCATAACCACTAGTATATATATAAGCTTATATGTATACGTTTAAGTGTTAGGAGAGATATTTTATGTATGTTTTCAAACAATGTTAGCTTTTATGGCGTGCATGGGCTAGTAATGATGAAATAAGCTTAAAATATTGTTTGTAGTATTATACGTTTGACAAAGGTTTGTTCAGTTTTTTGCACTCATTGGTTTTGAAGTACGAGTTCGGTTAGTTTCCGTATTTAAAAAAAGCTCCAGTTCAGTGTGTTCGGCACAAATTCAATTCCATTCCTATATCTACTTTAAATCTGCACATAATTCATCGCGCAATCAAAAAACTCAATTTTAGTCATTCGTGTCTATATAAATGTTAGTTATTAATATTATTTCTAACATTTTTTTTTTCATAAAAACAGGTCCATTTAGTTTGCTTATCGTACCAAGGATGTCAGATTTAACTACAATAGATCCGCTGCTAGGCTCTAGCCTGTAACACAGATGCTCATAGCTTAGATTGGGGTTTTCTATTCTGCATGGTAAAGAGAAATATCTTTTTTGCAGATAATTATAATAATTTGCAGAGAGAGAGAGGAGTAAAACGTTGCTTTGAAAGTATATGAAAACAAAAAACAAACGTCTCTGAAATACTGACAATAAAACATTGGGTAGACCTCTATTAAAATATATATTTAGCTTGATGATTATTCAAACTATTATCATTTTACATCCGTTTATGTCCACTTATTCAAATTCAATGTTGTTGATGGGTTTCATCTATTTTTCTTAACATGACAAACAGCTTGGAATGCTGGCATCTTATATATTCTGAAGTGGTATCCAACGAGGTTCTCACCACTTGGGCAGCTGGCATCAGGGTTATGAATAATACAGTTTTTACACTTGTACAAAGCATAAGGCACTATTGATTAACCAAGTTCTTGTTTTGGTGGTGCAACTAGACAAAGAAGACAAGTTTAACTTTTGAAACAGATTAATACAACAGATAAAAAAACAACTAATGAAAATGAATAACTCGCTGTTATTTCTTCTGGCAGTTTTAGCCTCTACAACAGCCGCTAATTATAAAGGTAAGGAAAATAGGAAAACGTTTCGTAACCATTTCAAATATATAACCATCTTATAAGATATGATAATGTAATTATTTTTAATTGAACTTCCTCCTTAGGCTCAGCCGCTAAACTGTTTGTAGCTGAAATAAGTGGTCGGTTCAGCAATGAGCCAAGTCTAAAAAACTTAAAAGAGGAAGGTTATTTAACGAATCAAGATTTGGTCAATACAGAAACACATCCATTGAACAAAATTCTGGCATTGAATTATGTATGTAGATAGTTACTTTGTATAAAAATATGTTTTGTTAACTTTAAAAATCTCTTAACATCGTTGAATTTTGAATTTTTATGATTACAAAACAGACCGAATTTCTATGAATGTTTTAATAAATATAATACAAGTGCAAAGATTTTACTGTGATTCTAATCTAAGGAGGTTTATATATTTACTTATAATATTCTCTGAGCTTACCTTTTGTTAATGTATCAACGATAAACTTAAAGATGCTAAACTTAAAAACATAACTCAGAACGTATTTGATTTGTATAATATTCTTAAACATTATATCTAAAACAAAAGCAATCTAACGTGATCAAGTCGTCTTGATAACTGATTTAAAGTACAAATGAGACTTATAGATGTATTTGTTATATTCATCGACGCTCAAAACACAGTACATCGGTTTCTTCGGAATCAATGTCCGAATCAATCATAACCGTCATCACCGAGTCCTTATCTTCCCAGCCCGTCCAGGTCATCTATGGTGTGCCACAAGGGTCCGTCCTCGGTCCAGTTATTTTCACCCTGTGCACCCAACCCCTCTCCCATGTCATCGAGAGCAACAACCTTAAATGTCACTCTTTCGCCGATGACACACAGCTCCATAACAGCGCTAAGCCTAAGGACTTCACTGAACTTCTTGCTTCCATATCCATTTGTTTCCTGGGAATTAAGAACTGGATGACTGAAGAAAAGTTAAAGTTGAACATTGAGACAACTGAAGCTCTTGTCGTCGGAACGAGACAGACGGTCGCTTCGCTCACTGCGACCCAGCTTCAGCTGGCTGACGCAACTGTGCCTTTTTCCCCAACTGTCAAGAGCCTCGGCGTCTATCTCGACTACACTCTGTCCATGCAGCACCACATCTCCTTCCTGACCAAAAACTGCTTCTTCCCCCTGAGTCATATTGCCGCTTGTCATCTCTCTCCTCTTCTCCTCCTTAGATAATTGCAATTCGCTCTTGGCTGACCTCTCGGTCTTCTCCCTTCAGGGCCTCCAACGTGTCCAAGAACTGTGCTGCCCGACTAGTCCTCAAGAAGAATAAGTCAACTCACATCTCTCCTCTGCTTCGGTCCGGTCTATCCACTGGTTACATATCAACTACCTTGATCTCCTACAAGCTGGCTTCTCTCTGCTACAAGTGCCTAAATGACCCTGTCCGGACCACCTTTGCTCCTGTCTTGAGTTCTACTTCCAATCCCGGCCGTTGCCTATAAAAAACAAGCTTTTGCACTGCTCGGACCAATAATGAGTACCTCAGGCCTCGGCCTCCATACCAAAATAAGGATATTCAAGAGTAATGTTATTAGCTGCCTGGTGTATGGATTTAAATGATAGAAAACTGCAACCACCATTGAAAGGAAACAGGACACATTCTCAAGATCTTCTGGCCAGAAACTATATCGAATAAAGACCTAATAAAGCATGAAAACAGGATTGACCCCATTAGCAGAGAGCATCTCTACATGGAAAAAACGATGGATGGGACATGTCTACAGAGTGTCAGCTGAGATATCCCGGAGATAGACCCCATGTTGAAAAAGGTCGTAAGGAAGACCACTTAAAAAAACAACATGAAAAAGCACTGTGGAGTTGAACTTGAAGACTAGAGGCCTGCAATTAGAAAAAGCTCCTCTAGATGCAGCCAGGCCGAGATAGATGGCAATCGCTGGCTTTTGCCTCAAGCGCTAGCCATCAAAAAGAGAGAACAGAGTAAGTTAGTTACAGCAAGTCTACCTGTTCCAATGCACTTAAGTTCACAATTAAGGATGCAGAAAATCTTCATGTTTAAAATATAGTTACAGAAGGTCAACCTGGTCCAATTTAGTTGCAGAAAGTCTCTATGTAATAATGTATTTACAAAAAAACTACATGTTCTAATATAGTTACAGAAAGTCTACACGTTCCTATATAGTTACAGAAAGTCTACCTGTTCCAAAAAAGTATCAGAAAATCTACCTGTTCCTATATAGTTACAGAAAGTCGGTATTATTTATGTTGTCAAAATAATGCTTGCCTTTTTTCAAGTTATTAGAAATGATAAATTAATACACAAACGGTCTATTATTTCTAAAATTGATGATTATAAACACACTAAAAGTATGTTTTCTATTCCTAATTGCGAATTTTGTATTCTCAAGGACTTTACATTGTACTTCTTGTCATGGACATCAGAACAACTACTTCAGCAACAAATACTGGCATTGAAAGGTGAAGGTGATGTATTTGAGCTTCAGCCTTACGACTTTGTTTATCCTGAGTCCTTTGTGTAAGTTGATAGGTAGACTATCAAACTCTAGCTCGATCATGGGAATGAAAACAACAACATAAGTACATTTAAACAAAAGATATGCATTATATCTTATCAACTAATGGACACTTTTTTTAACTTTAACACCCAGAATAATTCAAATCCATGGGCGCAAAGTTATACTATTTAAATAATTATATTGGTAATTGACAAATTATCATTTATCCAATTTGTTCATTGTAATTTATTTATAAGACGAGTAAGCTTTGAGACAATATAATTGGCTGGTCTTGATATTCTGTCGCTACAATATTTAACAGTCAAGTCAACATTTTTAAAATAAATAAAACAACAAATTTTATAAAGCAATAGTCACCCTATTTCCTATTTGTTTTCCCTTTGTGTGTCTCAAAGGGTACATAAAAAAAGTAAAGTTAAAAACTAATTGTGTGTGGGTGGAAGCGATGTGATCTTGCAAACTATTTGCGGATGACACCCAGCTGTACAAGAACTTCCATCCTGATCATAATGCTTGTGCTGCTCCTGTTAATGAAGTGGAAGTCTGCTGTCTAGCGGTGAAAGCGTGGATGACTGCCAACAAACTCAAACCAAAAGGCGACAAGACTGAGGCAATTCTGAGCGGTTCAGACTTCAATCTTAGTAAAGTCGATATTTCATCAATTAACGTAGGGGCCTCTAAGATCTTTGTGTCCAACACTGTCAGAGACCTGGACTTTATTATTGAAAATAAACTAACAATGGGTTCACACATCAGTACTGTGGTTAAGGCCTGCTCTTTTCAGTTTCGTGCCCATGGAGAGCTGCGACCTCTAATGATTAGAAATAATCCAATGCTATTGCTGTCACTATAAAACAGTCAAAGCTGGATTATTGTAACAGCTGCCTGTGGGGGTTACCCCAGAACAAGCTCAAAAAGACTTTAGAAAATACAAAATATTGCAGCATAGTGTTACGAGTAAGAAAACATGACCATATCACCCCAGTTCTCAAAGAGCTCTCCACTGGCTCCCTGTGATGAAGCGCAATTGATCACATCGATCTCCCTTGCCTATAGATGCGTGGAAGGCACTGCACCTGCATATCTCAAAGAGATCACTTTAACATGTGCCATTAAAGATGCTGCGCTCATTAACACACTATCTCCTGAGAATTCCATGTTTGGGTGGTCACAGAAAAAAGACTATTGGGGTGCGCTCGTTTGAATCTGTGGCGCCTTCACCGTTGAACAGCTAACATGAGGCATAAAAAAAGTCTGCCACAAAAGAGTTATTTAAAACGAATATGAAGGCATTTCTTTTTCACTAAGTTTATCACCTATTTCTGACACCTCCATCGGCAATAACTTGTTTACAACTATTTTAGAATGTCATTATTATTGTCGTTTCTTTTTTTATAAGCGCTGAGCATACTTTGCAAATGACTTTATTATTTTATTGCTTCATGGTGCAGAAATATACTATTTGTTTAGAGATAAAAACAAACGCCCAGTGCTTTTTGGTTTAGCTTTTTAACCAGCCCTTTTTATTTAACATTGACAATACAATAAATCTTAAATATGAAACTAATAGTTTAAAATATATATCAAAAGCAATATAAAAAATACTTTAAACATACTTTTAACGTGGGAATGATGAAATACCAGTAGGACTGCTTAAAGGAACTAACTAATAAAATATCTACAATTTTTTAATACATTTTCAGGCCTCTCTAAACGAGGGCAAAGTGCCCAAAGACTGAAAATTAGCCAATGTAACTCCTCTTTTTAAAAAAGAGATAAATCTGACCCCGGAAATTTCAGACCTGTTTCCCAAAAAAAACATAACTTGAAAATTACTTGACCATATAATGTATAGTAGTATAGTAAATCATCTAGACAAACTTAATGCACTGTGCCCACACCAACATCGGTTCAGGAAAAACAGATAAAGTGAAACTTAATTAATAGGCTTAACCCTTCCCGTACCGACCTACTTCTATCTATGCTGCCTTCAGTTCCGCTATATACGCGCCCGGGACTGTAAGGGTTAATAGATGACTTGTCTGAGGGATTAGATAATAACAACCAGATTGATGCTATAGTACTAGATTTTTCAAAAGCATTTGATAAATTTCATCATTCTAGTCTTTTAAGAAAACATAAATACTTTGCTATCTCGTGTCCCTTACATCAGTAGATTCATGACTTCCTAACAGCCAGAGAACAAATGATAATAAATGGCTCTAAGTCATCACCAATAACTGTAATCTCAGGAGTTCCACAAGAAACTGTTCTAGGGCCCCTACTTTTTCTAATTTATAATGATCTACCAAATTACATCAATGCAGGAACAAAAGTAAGATTATTTGCCGATGCTTGCATAATTTATAGAATAATAAAGATAGGAAAAGATAGTGAACTTTTACAAAAAAACCTAGATGAAGTACAAAAATGGGAATCAATCTGGAGTATGTCTTTTCATCCGTACCAGAAAAATGACAACTAATAAGGGTGTCCAAGAAAAAATAAACTAATAATAACAAACTACTATATGTAAAACTATATCTATAATTGTAAATCTATAATAAATAATATATACATATTCGTATGTGTTTTGTTTTTTTTCAGTCCTGGAACTTTTAACATTTCCAGTCTTGAAAGTTTAACATTGAATGATCTCAAGTATAGACAAGAGTGTAAAGCCATCTTTGAGAGGACAGGGGAAACAACTCTGGTAGCTGATTGGCCAGACTGTCATGAAAGCGTACGTAAACATATTTTTCCTCCGTACACTTAAAGAAACCATGTTGTCTTCTCTAGTTATAAATGCATTTCACAATCTTAACACTTACTAATAACTTTCTTACAAATCCGGATATTCTGTTGTCGGAGTGGATCCTGTTCGCTATGAAATAATAAACTCATGCCACACAAAATTTACGAAATATTTAAAGAAGAATTTAATGCCTTAACGTGTTTACAATGATAACAATCATCTTCCCTGGTTAATAAGAGTTAGCTTCCTTATAGTTAAGCAAGTATCAACATTAACCCTTTGTTGCATAGCGTCCAATATATTGGACACTTTTTCGAATTTTTTAATTCCCATACCTTTAGCTTTATGCAAAAGATATTTTGTTCTGTGTCTTAATGTTTCTATGGACCATGTTTTTTAATAGCCAAGAGCCGGTACTCTTGACTACTTTTTTTTCAATAACAATTACAATGGAAGACGGTCAAAGCCTTTAAGAGGAAAGGGACATTTTATTTTTTTGTACTCAACACAATACATCTAATAATTTAAAAATCTATTGTAAGTGTGTATTTATGTTACAGCTGCATAACTAAACATATTCTAGCGTATATATTTTGATATTTATAAGTCAGAATGATTTTTAGTGCCATGTCCAGTTTATTGGACACCATGCATACAAGGAGGAAGTACTATTTATTGGGTTGTCCAAAATATTGGACGCCATGCATAGGAGGACTCTTACAGTGTATTGGTAGAATATAAAAAAATGTAGTATGTATGTAGATATCAAATAGAATGACAAAAGAGAAGAATGTTTATTTTATTATATTGTACAAAGCTCAAAAGAAAACTTATATTAAAAATATAATGTAAATGTAACCTAAAAACTTTGAAAAAGCATACAATGAATTAAAAATAAACGTTTAAAAAATATATTACTTTATTGGCTTTGCTAATTTTTCTCATTTTTTATTATAAAATGTATAATTTACAAACTGATACATGCTATATTTACATGTGTTTAATTGCTAATTATAAAAACTTTCAAAATATGTAGTCAAATTATGATTATACATTAGAAACTACTAAAAATAAAATTATTTGTCTATTTCGTCTTATGAGGACAAAATGGATCCTGGCGTTCATGGCGTCCAATATAATGGACATTCTGACCCCACCCCCACGGGCACGATAGGTCAAAAATTGTTTTTTCAGAGTTATTTTTATGTTGATAGAAGGCTGTGTACCAAAAATCAACTCTGTATCTCGACTCCTTCATACCTCATGCAACAAAGGGTATAGTTGTGCAGACTACAATAAAACATTTTGGTGTTATTACGTCATAATAAATAAATATAAACACATATACTCTCTACGCAGGGCCAGCTCATCCATTTAGGCGAACTAGGCGGCCGCTTAGGGCGCAAAATTTTGGGAGGCGCGAAATTGAGTTTTTATTTAGGGATTTAAAAATATAAACTATATTAAAGTTTAGTGCTTCTGCGCACTATTAGCATAGGCAGATGAAGTACTAGGCAATGAATGGCGAAGGGTGTTTTATTTAAATTGTCTTAGAAAATAGGAATGTATGTCATAACAGTACTTCGTTCGATAACATCGCTGTGCGTAGCGGAGTGCAAAATGGCAACCTCCCACTTTCACCGGCCACACTCTGGACTCTGGATGCGATACAGCGGCGGAATATCATTGTGAAGTGACGTGATCACAACCTTCAAGTCAGTTCGTGAATCGTAAGTCGTGAGGGCGCTGAGTTTGAATCGGCAGTGCAGTTGTAGTTTTTGTGCATTTTCAGACTCTTAATAACGAAACAAGTACATTAAATCCCCTAAGTGGCAAAAGATGGTTCAGTCAAATTGATGCACTAACACCTCTGCGGTACCAGTAATCTCTTTTTGTGATGCTTTGATCAAAAATTTCTGAACACACTAAATTTATCTAGTGGCAATATTGTGAAGGTTGAAGCACTTGGGTTACTTAAAAAATATCAGACTTCAAGTTTATTGTTGCACAACATTTTGTTTCAAGTAAACATAACTAGTAAGATACTGCAAGAAAAGGACTTGAGCCTCCAAAGAGCAGTTAGTCAATTGTAAAAAAACGAAGAGTTTTTGGTTACAGTTAGAAGTGATTTAGAGTTCAATAGAGTTCTGGATGACGCTAATGAAGTAGCATAAGAAGTTAATATAGAACCAGTATTTCAGGAAGAGAAGTTCCGAATTCAAAAAAAGAAGAACATGATTGATTGTAAATCAACAGATAAATCCTTAAATATTGCAGGTGACTCCTCAGAAAGTTTCAAGATCCACTTTTATGTTGCTGCTTTAGACATGGCTGCTAATGCGGTAAAAGAAATATTTTCCCAGTTAAATAAAGTATCTGGTGTCTTTGGATTTTTTAAGAACATTCCTGACCTTAAAAACAAGACTACTTACATCTTAGGTTAAGTCGCAAAAACGTGGAAAAAACATTAACAATTGGAAAACATGAAGGTTTGAATGAATATGACATTGCTGCTGTGTTCTCAACTAAGAGCAATTTCTCATCATCCCCATGACTCAGTATCAAATCCCGAAGAAGTCCTAAAATACATTTACCAACAGAATCTTGAAAATGGATTTCCTAACATTTGTGTAGCCCTTCGTATTTTGCTTATGTTGCCACTTTCCATGCTGAACTTTCCGTGCTGAACGAAGTTTTTTTAAAACTGAAGCTAATTAAAACTATTAGCGTATTACAATGAGTCATGAGAGACGGGTCTGGCGACAATTTCTATTGAAAGTGAAATAGCAATAGACTCAAAAGCCCTCATACAAGAATTTGCTAAGCAGAAAGCAAGAAAAGTACCATTAGGGTTTTAGTCTATATGAGTATAAATACTGTTAATCAGTATTTAAATGTGACTTTTGGACCGTAGTTAAGAAAACAATAATCAAACAATATCAAGTATTCTTTGTGTATCTTTCTAAGTGTTATAAAAACAGAAAAAAAAATGTATAATCTAACTGTTAGTTTTGTTTATTATTAAGAGAACTGTACATAATGCAGGTATAAAACATATAAACATATACTTATATCTAATGTAAAACTGTGTGTTATGTAACTTTTCTAATAATAATTTATATGTCTAATTATTAATCTAAAAAGCTATTGCTACTTTTCATTTAACTGTGTTTTATTTTTACATTTCACAGTCATCAATCAAAGGTTATAAAAAAAAGGAATAAGGAGATTGTTTTAGTCGATTATTTCTGTTGCTTTTGTTACGTTGATTTTTGCATATGTCATAATTTACTTAAATTTAAAAATATTATGATTTCATATTTTTTCATAGCCGATAGTGAGACTTATGATGACATTTAATTGCAATACATGGTCAGCTTTTGTGGACAACAAAGATTTCCCAGTATCAGCAAGTAAAATTCCATATACATCTGCTAAAGTTGAAAGGTATGTATTGACCAATAGAAAAAAATACGTTATCAAATGTATACCTTTGTTTATTTTTACTCCCTTTATATTAAGTTGCAATTTCTGTCTGTCTGTCTGTCTGCAATGGTGCAAAAATTGGCTTCGATTTTTCTACCACTTCCCGTAGTACGATCGAGCGGAAATTGGGACAGCAGACTTGCCCCCAACTAACAATACATTCTATCAACTTTTAAGTTAAAACAACTTAATAATACTACACTTATGACAATATCCATTTTTTAAAAGGAAAGTATAAGAAAAATTTTGGTTTCACTTTAAAAATGCCTGTGCAACTTTTTATAGTTTTTCGGCGCAATGCTAGAAAAGAAAATTATGCGCTAAGATTATTTTTAGAACAATTCATACGGAGTAAGGAGATTTTTTTGAGATTTGCGACACAGATATTTTTTTCTGTACGTTTCATTTGCAGTAGTCAATCAATTATTTAATTACATGATGGTAAACTTAGTTTGCAAATAAAGGGAGTAGGTTTTCTTGTTTATTCTGTAAATAGACTTTTAATAAAATCTAAATTGTGTATTTTTCAGCTTCCCTGTACCAGCTTCAATTATGCCAGACTATGAGATGTATAAATCTTTATGTCATTATTAAAGAGAATTAAATGCATCATGTTATTAAACAGTATTAATCTTAGAGTACATTTTTGTGTTTGTGATGTTTAATATCGGGATGTTATGTCGTCTGTCTAGAGTCTGGGGTGTGGTTCACTATAAAATAATACACTCAAGCCAATCAATGAACGTTTAAAGAAACATTCAATGCTTAACCTTTGAACTTTAATAACAATCAACTTCACTTTAGCTTATCATAATACAGACGATCCTTCTATAAAGAAAATTATTGCGTCGTACACTCGTCTATGGTCTGAATCTAGTCTTGCATTTGTTTTAAATGATGTAGCCCATTCGATGACCTATGCCACTCCCAGACCTGCCAACCCTTCCGGTTTCCTCGGGATTAAACGGATTTTTCTACCCTCATACCGACATTCCGACAAAGCCCTTAAAATTCCGATTTTCGGCAATTTTTTTAAAATATTATTTTCCCGTTCGGACTATTCATCGTAAAAGTCCGAAACCAAAAAGAAATGAGCGAGCCCGGAAGTGTTTGGTTTTGTTTTTGCCATTTCCGTTATTTTTCATTATACCGTACGCCTAGGCCAATATTTTGATAGCCAAACCAGGTTGTTACGAAACGTTTTAGTGTTAAAACATGGCCGCCAAGGTCCGATTACAACTTATTTTCATATATTTGATATAAAAAGAAAAAAAAAGCAATGAATATCTAGGCCCATCGATGCAATGCCATATAAGCCATATTAATGATTAGGCCTACCAAATTACCGGTTATCGCATTTGTACAAATACAATTTTGCTTAACATCAAGTAATATTTTCTTAAAACGAGACACATTTTTAGCACTAGGCCAACATCTCTGTACTATACATTTAAACGCATACTAAAACCAAAATAGGAACAGGCCTACTACAATACTAAGAAAAAATAATTTTTTTGGCCAAAATAACTACGGACAATATTTTTTTTTAATGCATAGGCCTAGCCTATTGCATAGGCATAGCCTATCATGTTGCTCACAATTATCTAGTACTAGGTTAGGTATAGGAGTATAGGCCATATACGGTTTACATATGTTTAAGCCTGCTACTAGCATTTTTAGTAGGCCTACTAGTACTAGTAGTAGTTACAATTATTATTTAGAATATACTATAGTATAGACCTAGGGCCTAGAGCCTTTATAAGGCTACAGTAGGCTATTTAGCTTTATAACTGGACCTATTGATTTTCTTTATTTCAAGTTAAATACACATATATTAATTAAAACTTTCAACTAATTACATTAATTAAAAAAAAACAATACTAATTATAATCCTTCAAATTGAAAATACACAACCCCAATACAGATTTTTTGTCTCTGTACGTTGGCATGTCTGCACTCCGGAAGAAGGAATAATTATAATATGTATAATTTGTTCTCGCATAACTGATAAGGAAAGTGTATTTTTTTTAATTTGTCCTTATGTTTATTTGAGCATTGCAACAGAATGTTATTGTGATGTGTTTCTAAATTAGAGTTAAATGCCTTGTGTATTATTGTTACATTACTATTTGTATTTCTGTCCTCTAGGGCTCTACGGTTTCTAGGTTTAGTGATTTAAATATTGGCAGTATTGTATTTAGGCATGTTCCACATGTTCCTGAGGAAAAGAGGCTTCCACACAAAAGGGGCCCCCACACATTGAAAACAATTTGTTTTTGTATTTTCTTTCGGCAATTAGAATAATGTACTTGTAGAAGCGCAAAATGAACACATACTGTGAAAGGGAAATCATATTTAATTGTTAACTGTCACTGGCGAAGTCAAGTCCACGAGGGGCCCCCCACTTAAATTTGGACCTTGTGAAGACAATCCTAAATACGGCTCTGAATATTGGTGTTAATCTTATCAGTTTTCAATATTTGCTAATAATGAAAATTGCAGCACATTTCTGAATTTGTTTTAATTGTTTAATGTTTTCTTTGGTTAATGCGTCCCATAAAGAAAATGCATATTCTAGTATAATTTGTAGAATCTATGGAATGCTCGAGGGTTTTTGACGCCCTAGGCGAAAACAAATTCTGCGCCCTCATTAAAGTGCCGTCGGCGGGATCTGCCGGGTATGGAACTTCGGAAGAGTGTTTTTGTTAATAATTGTTATTACAAAGAATGTAAATAAAAAGTTGAATGAAAAGTAACAACGGCTTTGCATTTAGTATTTTATTTTACCGACACATAGATTAATAATTAGACATCTAAATTATTATTGGAAAAGTAACATAACACAGTCTTACATTAGGTAAATGTGTTTATAGGCTTTATAGTTGCACTATGTATAATTTTCTTAATAACAAACATAACCTAACAGTTAGATTAAATATATTTTTTTCTGTGTTCTTTAACACTTAAAAAATTACACAAAGACTACTTGATATTGTTTGATATTGGATTATATTTTAACTACAGCCTTAAAGTCACATTTAAATACTGATTAGACTCTTGTATGAGGGCTTTTGAGTCTAACTGTCTTGGTATCTCACTTTCAATTGAACTTGTCGCCAGATCCACAAGTCTTTCCTGACACATAGGTAGATAGGTTTTAATTACGGTAGTTTAAGTTTTGAAAAACCTCGTTCATCTCTACCTACGGAAAGTGGCAAAGTAAGCTGAATACAAAGGGCTACACAAATGTTAGGAAATCCATTTTCAAGATTATTTTGGTAAATGTAGTTTAGGACTTCATCAGGGTTGGATGATGGAGATGATGAGAAATTGCTCTTAGTTCAGAAGACAGTCCTACAGCAGAAATGTCAGATTCATTCAAACCAATGCAACTTATTTACTATTAAAAAGAAAATTGGAATTAAAATCCTTTATTTCATGGTGTTGCAAATTTGAGTTGAAACGAGACAATAATAAATAACATTTTTACATTAATACTGCTATGTACTGGAACACATCATTGGACCTAATTTTATGCACAGTCAGTTCCATAGTAGTTAGTTTAGCTACACATTTTTAAACGCGAAATGTTTCTTTTTTAACAATTAATACATTAAAAAACGCCATTTTAGCGACTTCACGGGTGAGAAGCTGACTTGATCCGCCATGTTTCTTTCAGTTAAAGAATTACGTACTCAAGACTGACTTCTGTTTTTTTAAGCGTTTTTTAAGTTTTAGACACGTATCGTACTAAACCGTCTGGTTCTTTCGGGTCATTCACGATATTGAATAAGAATGAAAAGTCATAATCACTATTCACTATGCAAATTTGCAAAGAATATTGTTAGTTTAAATTGCGCAATTATCAAGTTAGAGAAGAAAAAAGTAAGTTTGTGTATGATTTCTTAAAACAAATTTTTAATTCCTTAATCTTAACGGTCGTTGGGTAGAGCTAAGTGTCTATTAGATCTTTCAGTGGGCTTGGTAGACTTGGTGGCGCCCATCTGCTCCTCATGTCAGCGGTGAGTATTTTTATTTTCTGATTGTCTGCACTGTGAGTCAAACAGATATTAAATTGTACATAAGTTCTAACATTAAATTCTTCTTTGAACATACACCAAGTGATTTGAGCAAAATCCTAGACAGACAACTTAGGTCCCGTATTTGTAAACAGTATCTACGTCTACGGGAGTCTAATTAGCCTGAAATAGTCGGTATGCCCATAAAATCGTAGCCGTCGATTCAAACACAAGCAGGAGCGTAAAGTTTAAGACAAATTTAACCAATGCATCACGGAAACTAACACTTTCTATTATGACAGCTGCACAAAACTTTAAACCTCTAGCGTTGCGGCATTCGTTTCATATATAGAAATTCCTCTCATCCCCATAGACACACGCACAACAGCCCGCATGCTTGTGACACAAAAATGGTGCCACAAAAATTTAAATGTGATATTGAAAAATACGTCTGAATAAATGTATAATTAGGTGAGTGTGTCCTTATATGCAGCGGCGTAGTAAGGTTTGGACTTCTATGGGCAATGAATGTCATGAGGTAACTGCGTTGATGGCGATAAACCCAAATGCAGCTTTCGCTACAGTAGATCATGACATTTTAATATTTGTATTAGAAGTTAATTCGGTATTGAAGGACAAGCTCTAAACTGGTTTGATAACTACTTAAAGCAACGAAGTAGCAAAGTAAATGTTTAAGTAGCGTACATTGAGACAGGCTTATGATGGTGAAAGCGACAGGCTTATGAGGGTAGAAGAGACAGGCATATGATGGTGGAAGGTATAATCTTATGATGGTGGAAGGTATAATCTTATGATGGTGGAAGAGACAGGCTTATGATGGTGGAAAAGATAGGCTTATGATGGTAGAAGAGACAGGCTTATGATGGTGGAAGGGACAGACTTATGATGGTGGAAGAGACAGGCTTATGATGGTGGAAGAGACAGGCTTATGATGGTGGAAGAGATAGGCTTATGATGGTAGAAGAGATAGGCTTATGATGGTGGAAGAGAAAGGCTTATGATGGTGGAAGAGATAGGCTTATGATGGTGGAAGAGATAGGCTTATGATGGTGGAAGAGATAGGCTTCTGATGGTAGAAGAGATAGGCTAATGATGGTGGAAGAGATAGGCTTATGATGGTGGAAGAGATAGACTTATGATGGTGGAAGAGATAGGATTATGATGGTGGAAGAGATAGGCCATCCATTATTAGCTTATTATTTTTCTTCCTTTAACTAAAGCATTATGAATCCAAGTTATTTAAAAAGAACTTAAACACTTATATGTTTAATTAGTTATTGTCTAATTGTGTAATTATGCCAAAACAGCGCACTGAGCATGCTATTATTGCATGATTAGATGCGCTATATAAATATTCATTCCTTCATTCATACTAATAACAAAACTTATAAAAAGCCAAAGAAATTTGAAAAAAAATGGTTGTCATGGAGAAGGCGGCTATTTTGTATTTTCAATTAATATTATTTACTTGACCGAAATGTGACACTTCTTTTTTTATTTATCAATAGAGTTTATTAAGATGTATTATAAATGGACAATGACTACATTTATTGCGAATTGTTTAAAAGAATTTGGATAAATCTAAACATGATTTTTTAATGAATTTTTTTGTAAGTCATATGATGCAAACATAATAAAAAGACCTAAAAAAAGGAACTAAAATATTAATTTAAAAAAAAAATGTTTTACAAAATTCATCTTTGCAGATTTAGGTCTCTAATGTAATGAATATCTGTTGTTTAAAGTTGCATAAAACTCGGTTAGTAAATAAACTAGTTCAGAATATAAGACCTGAAAATTACGTTTTGAGAAAAAACGAAAAAAAACCTGACAATTCTAGAACAATTTTTTTTTTAAATTTCAAACAAATTAATTTGTCAATCTAATTATTTATGGTTTGTTGTAAGATTTTTTCCACACAAAGTAAAGATGTTAACCTTTAATTTGATATATAATAATAAAGAATCAGACTCGTTTTTTTATAATACAGTAGTGTAAATATGTTTTAAATAGAAAAAAAAAATTCCGATGTATACCCATTTCAAATGTAATTTTGACATTGAAATAATGTTACAAAAATTCCCGAACTGAATATTTTAGATCCAGGGATAGCTTAAGTACACAACTTAGGCAAAATAATAAAGAGGTGAAGTATCTGAATTCAGGTCGAATTTTACTGGACTTCCTCCCCTTAAAACATTAACATTGAACAGACTTTATAGCCCACTTAGACAACATCAATGCTTTTAAACCTTGTGATCTTTTTTTTTCTCACTTGGAGAAACAACATGACATCCAATTATATATTCTAACAAGATCAAACATTTTCTACGTCAACGACGCGAGACAGCTTGCATTTGTAATGCTTATAATATATATAAAGCGCTAATGTTTAACCAGTTCTTTTTTGACACTAGACAGAGTGGACAAGTTTACCTTTAGCAACAAAAAAAGAAAAACAACAAACTTTAAAAGAGAAATCTACATGAAAATGAATAACTCGCTGTTATTTCTTCTGGCAGTTTTAGCCTCTACAGCCGCTGCTGATTATACAGGTGAGGAAAATAGGAAAATTTTACGTAACACAACAAATTCAAATATACAATCAACGTATAAGATTTGATAATGTAATTCATTGTTTTTAAATAAACGTGTTCCTTAGGTTCAGCCGCTAAGCTGTATATAACTGAAGCAAGTGGTAAGACAAACAATGAGCCAAGTCTAAACCACTTTAAAGAGGAAGGGTATTTAACGAATCAAGATTTGGTCACTACAGAAATATATCCAATTAACAACATTCCGGCATTAAATTCTGTAAGTGAGATAATTACGTTCCATAAAAATAAAATATCATGACATTTAACACTAGATAAAGTTTTTATACTTTAAATTTGTAATGTCTTGTTGACCTCAAAATTATGTTAAATCATCCTTCAAATTTAAACATACTGCAGTTTTATTATTACAATACAGTTTAAGTTTCTTTTGGTGTTTTAATAAATATAAGACAATATAAATTGATATTTACTAATTGTATCACTATCTATTTGTATCAATATTAAACTAAAGGTCGCCTACATAAAATCATAACAAAATGATGAATTTTAGTTGTATAACCTTTTTTAACGTTTATATCTAAAACATTATACACATAAGCAATCTAACAATAAATTATTTATAATTGATTTTTTTTTTAATATGAGAAGTAGAGTTGTATTCCATTTTTGTATTTGGTATGGATTTAAAACTTTATATGCCGAAGCCCCCGTGTGGGTATCGGGGTCATGGAAATGACCAGGTGAAAGAATAACCCCAATGCCTAGTCCCACTTGCATGTCGAATAAGGCGACTAATAGTGGGTTGCCGGAGTCCCTAAGGCAGTACGCTTTCTGCTCGTCACTAAGCGTACTGGCAACTCCTGTGACGCAACTGATGCCAACCTGTATTGACTACGAAATTCCCTTGTCTACATCTGATGGGTGGAGAGAGGGGAACTGATGCATGGGCAACATCAGCCTCTCCTTAACACAATGCCCAGGATTGCGCCCTGGAGATGACACTCCAGCTTTGCTATTTAGCGTCGACGAAACATGGAAAGCGGTAGTTACCGGCTATAAGCAATCTGCTGCAGAGGGCAGACTTCGTCCTATCGAAGAGGCTGGAAGAGCAGTGAAGAAAATTAAAGAACATATACTGCCCCTGACCAGCTCCAATGGTTCGCTTTCAAGTGCCAGAGATGCGACAGAACCCAATGAGAGGCCCTCACAGACACAGTTAACGCTGCGGGGCTGGCGATGTCACAGTAGCGCAAATCTAATTATCTTCCGAGACTAAGGAGCCAAAGAAGAAATGGGTTGTGTATTGGGTATGACCCAGCAGACAAATAAAACATGTATCCCCACCCCTTTGTGGTTCTGTTCGACAGAAGTCCATAATGTACTAGAGGTTATTGCGCACCCCTTCGAGGAATGCTCTGGTGTTGGTAGCTTGGGGGGGGGGGGGTAAAGTAGTGGATGAGGGCCTGGATCCAGGATGTGACGATTCCACGGAGTATTCGAAGAATCTAATAAACTAAATGGCTCAATTGAAAGTCATAACCATTTGGAGAGCTCTGTGGATGGCGGAGAATGGACAATTGGCCAGCCCCACCTATGCACACCTCAGCCCTGACTTAATGTTGCCAAAAACTTTCTTGAACGGCGGGGGTTTGAAAAAAAACACAAAGGAAAACCCAGAATAACAAAGCCAGTGTGTCTGGTATTGACTGCAAGAGAGCAAGCTGCTCTGCGAACTGGCTAAAAGAAGAAGAAGAAGAATATGTCGAAGACGCCAAAGACTCATTACGTCTGTTAATGTTCTAAATATATGACTGTTGTGAAAGTGTTAGTAAGAACCTATTCTAAGCAGCTTTATGCATTTACTTATAATATTCATCGAGTTTGGCTTGTATTAATGTTTTAACATTCAATCTAAGGTCGCCGACATAAAAACGTAACGAAATGAAGCAATTTAGTTTTATAACTTTTTTAGAAGTTTATATACTAAATAAAATAAAAGTCTTGATTACTAACTAATATAAAAATGAGGCATAGTGATCTATTTAGTAATGTTATAGATATAAGATTTTATTTGCCATGACGCCCAATTCACAGTACATCGTACATCTGTGTCTTAAAAATATGTGCTGCACTTTTTTACTTGGAAATATCTTCAGTCCAAAAGAACTCATGTAATGTTTTACCTTTGCCTATAAAACAATAATTTATAATGAACACATCTTCATTCATGCAAGATGTGAGAAAACCCCAAGGAAAGAGAGCTTTAACGAGGAACACAAATTTACAAAGAAGACATTCCTATAAGAGATGTACTGCATGAAGACTATTGAAGACTAACTAAAAAAAACAGAATGATTATGAACGGAAAAGTCTAAATATTACAACATAGCCACAGCAAGTCTTTTCCAACGAATAAATTTCACATGCAAACATTCATGTTCCTATATAGTTACAGAAAGACTATATCATAGGTTCTCAACGGGGGCGATATCGCCCCCCGGGGGGCGGTGAGAAACTTTAGGGGGGCGCTGACATTCCCGGGGGCGATTGGGGGGCGGTGAAGGGCAAGTGGGTGGTTCAAACGTACCTGATATATTTTAACACCTCAGCTATTTGAATCGATTAGTTTTTTGGAGGATGAAATGTTATGTAAACGCAAGTGCTGCCAAATATGTGACACCCCCCAACAGTATGCCTACATATTATTATATTAATAAGAAATAGGAATCGCAGTGACTTTTCGATGAAGTAGGGGTATGTATTTGGCAAATATAGTGTGCGAGCAGCTGGACCTGTGGTTGGTTCACCGGACTGTCAACCATGCTGACCGATCACTGTCGCCTAACATATGCTAATATTAATGATGTTTTGATCTCAGTTTTACCGAGATGTCCTTAATGTGTTTTACTCAAAGAGCGGAGGGTGTTTAATATCGTTTGGCGGTATAGATAAGTAGTAATCATACAAACTGGGTAGTTGTTGTAATGCTTAAAATTATACATATAAATTATTTAGTCATATTATATTTATATAATTTTCAAATAGTTTGATCATTTCAAGGTTATAAATTGTAAGCCATTTATTTTTTATTAAAGAAAAAAAACAGAAATATTAGCTAAAATAAAACGGGCTAATTATCTCCCTTTAACTAAAAAATGTTTCCATTTTGATTCAATAGTGATGCCAAAAAAGTTCCGTTTTGTAATATAGCAAATATTACTGATTATTAGACCTAAAGCTTTTGCGACCAAAATTGAAACGAAAATAGACAATTTGCTAGCAACACACTAGGCAAACGATTCGCATTAATATTGATTTATTTAAACCTTTTGTTAAGGCAATTTTTTTATCTATTAATTCTTACAATATGTTTCCTTTTCAGTTATATTTAAAGATAATTAATCACACCAAAAGTTTAGTCGGCTAAAAAAATTGTGGAAACTATAGTCCAGATGGGCGGAAGGGGGGGGGAGTGGGTGCTAAAAGAAATTTGGGAAGGGGGGCGGTGATCGGAAAAAAATTGTAAAAGGGGGCGGTGAGCCGAAAAAGGTTGAGAACCTATGGTCTATATAATCGAATAAAGTTACATATATACTAAATGTGCCTATATTGTCACAGAAAGTCTACATGTGCCAATATTATTACAGGAAGTCTACATGGACAAATATAGTTACAGAAAGTCTATATGTGCCAATATAGTTACAGAAAATCAGCATGTGCCAATATTATAGTTACATAGAGTCTACATGTGCCAATATAGTTATAGAGAGATTGCATATGCCAATATAGTTACAGAACGTCAACATGTATCAATATAGTTACAGAAAGTCAACTTGTGTCAACATAGTTACACACAGTATACATGTGCCAAATAGTTTATATTTAAAGGAAATCAATACTTTTTTTTATTATAGGCTCCTATAAAAAAAAATGTACATACACAGTTTGTTTATTTTATATAAAAATGATGACAATGATTTCATTGGTAGTAAAATTAGCTAATAACCTTTTCCGTATTATTTAGCTCTACGTATTTTCACAATAAAGTGTGTCTGTGTTTCTTTTAAAAAGTTATTATTTTATTTTTATTCTATTTCAATGTTACATGTATTTACAACCTACAGGACTTTACACTGTACTTCATGTCATCCACATCAGAAAAAAAAATAATTCTCCAACAAATATTTGCGCTGAAAGGTGAGGGTGACATCTTTGAGCTTCAGCCTTACGACTTTGTTCATCCCGAGTCCTTTGTGTAAGTATATAATCTTATCTTATATCTTATACATTACAGACGCTCCTTCTATAAAGAAGATTATTGCGTCCTACGCTCATTCGTGGTCCGAGTCTAGTCTTGCATTTTTATAAAATTTTTAAATGGTGCTAAGTTACTGGTTTTCCTGGTTTGTTCAGGCAACCCAATCCATGCCCGAATGCCACTCGGGAAGAAAGAGTACCTATATGCATTTGTTTTCGCATAAGGGACAAGGAAAGTGTTTTTGTCTTTATGTTTATCTGAGCTTTGCAACAGGTTGTTATTAGGTTGCATTTCTAAATTAGAGCTTAATGCCATTATGTATTATTATTACTTTACTCTTCTGTCCTCTAGTGTTTCTAGGTTTAGTGATTTGACTAGTGGTGTTACTCTTGTTAATTTGGAATATTTTCTAGTTATGAACTTTGCAGCTCTGTTTTGAATTTGTTCAAATTTTTTTTTTTTTTTTTTTTTTTTTTTTTAGACTTATCTTTTCATTCTTCTTCTTTTTCATAATACTGTAGAGACCCCGTTAGAACCGAGGAAAGAGTCCACAATTTAAATACACATAAAATAAAAAGCATCACAAACAACAATTATAAACAAATGACAGAGTGTCACTTTTTTTTTTAGACCAGCACTTAAGTGACGATTTGAAAGCCAGAACTGTAGGGGCAGTGATGGAGGCCTGGTCCAGGGTGCTCCACAGCCTAATGGCTGACGGAAAAAAAAAATTTGTAGACGTCTGTGCGTGCATGTGGGGCATGCAGCTTGAGCTGATGGCCTCGGGTAGAGCGGGACACCTGTTGGATTCGGCCTGAGTGGACATTTCCACGTGGCGGTTCACGATCTTGTAAATAGTGGTGGCCTTGTTTATCGCTCTGCGGTGTTGTAGGGGCTCCAGTTGGAGTTGGGCCACCAAAGCTGAGGCGCAAGTTTTTAGGCCGTAGTCCTGTAAGATACGACGTGCCGCTCGACGTTGGGTCATCTCCAGCTTAGATATCAGGTGTTGTTGATAAGGATCCCATACAGTCGATGCGTACTCCAGGATGGGACGAACTGAACTTTTATAACAATGGTTCTGGATCCTGGTGGAGCATCCCTTGAGGTTCCTATGGACGAAGGCGCAAGCTCTATTAACTTTGGCAGCAATAGATTGGACATGTGTGCCCCAGTGGAGTTTTTCTGTGATGTTCACTCCAAGGTACTTGGCATCTGAAACCCTCTCAAGAGTGTGACCATGCAAGGTAAAGCTAGTGGGGATCCTAGTTCTCTTCCTTGTAATAGAGAGGAGGTTGCATATTACAGAGGCTCATTCTATAAACAATACTTTTTTTGCGTCTTTCATTTTGAATAGTGTTTTAAATCATTTTTAATGACTGGATTTCCTGGATTCAATTGACAACACAATCCATGCCAAGTAGGCCATCCTGATAAAGGATAAAGGAAAGTGGTTTTGTTTTTAGGTATTTTTGAGCACCATAGCAGATTGTTATTGTGTTGTATTTCTAAATTATAATTCAATGCTTTATTAATTATTACTTCTTTTCTATTTGTCCTTCACTCCTTTAAGCCTACTGTTTTTAAAGATAAGATAAGATTGCTTTATTGATCCAAATAAATGGAAATTTGATTTGATGACATAAATTCCGTCTTTCAGCATACTTAAAACAATATTAAAGAACCATTTGTACTCAAACACAATAGACATTCGCGCAAACTATCATACCATTTATCATACAAGAAAAAGTAGGCCTATTATTTTGGAGTCAGTTATTGAGCCATTGTCTTTCCTGGCTGATAGGTGATTTTTTTTTAAAAAGTCTCACTGATAGTGGAACAAAAGAGTTCCTAAATCTCTCTGTTCTTTCCCTTATTGAAAGAAGCCGACCACTTCGACTATATATTATAGTAACTACCATGAAGCGGGTGTGCATGATCTTGGAGGATTGTATCAATCATAGAAAGGCATTTTGAACTGAAAATATCTGCAAGAGATGGTCATTCAGTCTGTGTAGTACGAGAGGCTTTGTTTATTAGATGGTCTATCCGGTGTTTATTCAATGTGGTGGTGTTACCAAACCAGCAGGTAATTGCGAAGGTTATGATGCTACCAACTGTCGCTGAGTAAAAGAGATTCATAATGGTTTTCTCTATTTGAAATGTTTTTAGTTTACTAAGTCTAGTGATTAAACTATTGGTGTTACTCTTGACAGTGAGTTGTGAATATTCGTTGTAACGAACCGTGCAACTCTTTTCTGAATTATTTCACATTTTTTTTATGTTTTCTTTAGTTGGATAACAGTTGGTAGTTTTTGGGGGGAAAAGAACTACTTTAGATTTCCATTTTTGTAATTCCCCTAGGTCTTTCACTATCTTTTTTCTGTCTATACTGTTCTATATATTATACAATCATCTGCAAACGACCTTTCTTTAGTTTCTGTGTTTTAATGTTGTGTGTTCAGTGCAGGATTTTGATGTAGATCTAGTGAGGACTTAAGTGTATGTGGATTTTAAGCTCTCTATCTCGACCTCAATATCATGAGTATAGAAAATGGTAAACGACAAAGATGAGATGCAATTTTAACTATATTTTTTTCTGAGTATTTCTTAACGCATTGTTTACAGTCTGCCTGTCGGTAAGTCTAAGGTCTAAGCACCCAATAGAGCAGACAAACTGTAGCGGATCAGCACCTTATTGTCTGAGGAATGCCCAGATTGTGGCGGGCGATGTCTGATTAGTGCGAAGACCTCTCCCGACAGAGGCAACCGGTAGCGGTCGTCCTTACGCAATTAAATCAGGATGGGCTTATAAATCGTAGCTGTTGCCTCCCGTGTTGCTTTAGCCGCTTTTCAGAAGCACCAGAGTTTCCTCTCCGGGGAGCGTACCTGGGCCTTAGGTAAAGGAATCATGGGATGCCTATGCGTCATAATTTCTCTCTCTGCCTGACCAATGTGATCCAATGGAATGTTAGGCATTATATTTGTCAATGGCTTAGCTGCAGGGGCTGCCCGATGGAAGACCATAGTTGATAATTCTAACACTTGAGGGGCACTACACCAATATAAAACGTTAGGAGTAATAATAACAAAAATAGATATTCTGAAGGAGAAAAGACATATTTATAAAAGTTAAATTTATTATACTTAATGTATTAAAAGATCAAAGATCACATACATATATCTTAACGTATGCTTACAATATTTTTTAAACGCGTACACTATACACACAAACAGTACAATGAAGTAGTTAACTCTATGTAACTCTATGTAACATCGTTACACTCTCCATCTCTCCATGTCTGACTACCTGTAAATATATAGACTAATACATAATTTGTGTGTGTTGTTTCTTTCAGACCTGGAACTTTTAACATTTCCAGTCTTGAAAGTTTAACATTGAATGATCTAAAGTTTAGGAAGGAATGTAAAGTCTACTTTGTGAGGACAGGTGAAACAACTCTGGCAGCTGATTGGCCAATCTGTAACGATAATGATAATGTACGTAAAATCATTTTTTTTATTTCAAACACTTAAAGAAACAGTATTGTCATCTTAAGTTATCATTGCATTGTACGAAGGTAATAATTACTAAATACTTGAACGAGAATAGTCATGCAATATACATTTTGAATTAGGATATTTTGTATTTAAATATGGTGTATAGGCCTACATTTGGGTACTACGGAATGTTTCATTTTACTTTCGGGCATCATTATGTATGCCCGCTGTTAACAAGATGTAATTTTCAAATACAAATATGAAGACTACAATAACAGAACGGGCGTAGTCACAGATTTTTAATTTTGAACAAAAAAATGAAATATAAATTTTAAGAGAGAGAGATATATATTAGACATTTTAGTTATTTACAAACTTTTAAAATGAGAGGTTCTACTCGCTTGTCAGTGAACAATGAACACTACTATATTGGCTACGTAGAAGGCCTACATAGGTACTATTAAGATGTAGTCAACACATAACAAGAAAATTTTAGCATAGTTAAATAATATATTTTGTGTTTTTCTTACATCTTTTTTTATTCTTTTCTTTCTCTCAAATTTTCCTCACACTTTCTCTCTCATGTTGTTTTATCTATTAAAAAGAAAGTGCAATTGAAAGTGATATTAACACAATATATTTTAATAACCATTAATTTCTTTCCATAGTCATTGGTGAGAGTTATGTTTTCTTATAATTGCAACTCATGGACAGGCTTTGTGTACAATAAAGAATTAGAATTATCATCAAGTAAAATTCCATATAATGCAGTCAAAGTTGAAACGTATGTATTCATTAATAGAAATCACATTTTTCATAAATATATAGCTTTATATTCCTAGTATGTACATTTATATATATAATACAATTTAAAAAAAAATTTTTCAGCTTCCCTGTTCCAGCTTCAATTATGCCAGACTATGATGTTTATAAATCTTTATGTAATTATTAAAGAGAAGTAAAAAAATACTATTATCACACATTGTTGAATTTATTGTATCTATTTGTGTATGTTTTGTTATTTAGCAGCGTCTTCTGTCGATTGTCTAGGGTATGGTTCACTGTGAAATATAACACTCAAGCCACTCTATGAACGTTTAAATAAGAATTTAATGTTTAAACGTATGTACACTAATAACATTCAACTTTACTAGTCAATGACAAGCAGCTTCTTTATCGCGTTGCAAAACAACAAACAAACTACGCCTATGTGTGTCTTATATAGGTTTTTGTCCAGAAAGTGATCGATTTTCGTCGAATCGTTTGAGAAATATAAAGAAAGTGCAAACTAACAAGTTGTACGATAAAACATATTGGAGTTCAAACGTGCATAATTTATACTAGTGTTAGCATTGTACTGCCTTTCTTGCTTACGCCTATTACCCCCTCTCGGGGCATAGTTCACCAACAAGATCTCTCCAGCCAGCCCGGCCCTGAGAGAGTCTTTCCAACTGTCCCCAAAACGACTTTTTCTCTTGACGTCGGCATACAGGTCACAACGCCTGCAATGGTACGCCATACGATAATTAAATATATATAATAATTCTAAATGAACTGTCGAAGCAAATATAAATACAACACACAAACAATTTAAACATGTCATAGGCCTACACATAATAATATAATACCTCCTCTTTTACAGTTTTCATAAATAAAGGACACATTTTTTTTTTACAATCGAATCTTTTTAACATAAATAAACTTTCAATGAACAATAATCACAAAAGCATTGAACTAAATAATTGATTTTAGGATTAAATTTTAAATGTGGTTCAAAATTACATTATCTAATTTCTTAAGCTTTTTAAAAAAATATAATTAAAACGATATTGTTTAATTGGTTCACCTAAAAAGCTAGATTTGCTTAGGCCTCTGTAAGATTTATGTTGCCTTTCTATAATATTTTATTAGACGTTAACGTTATAAAAAAAATCAGCTTCATGCCTCCTTACTGTTGGTCAAACTGTCACATGTTACACCAAATGAATGACATCTCACTGTTAACCACAAAGAACAGCTGCATCACACAGATTTTCTACCAAACAGGTTCAAAGTTCAAACCGCCTAAAGATGAATTTAGGGTATAACTTTAGGAATAGCCGGATGTCATCAACTTCAACGAAAAAAGGCACCCAAACATCAGAAAAATGTATTTTTTTTTTTACGTTTAAAATAAATCATTTTTATGTTATGTTATTATGAATTTAAATATTTAAAACAAACATAAAAAAAACACAGGTAAAAACACATATTATTGTAACGTCACTAATTAAGACTGTCAGAAACAAGAGTCAGACAGAGTGGGTTACTGGTTATCATTCAGCATCATAAACACTGTACACAGACTAATGCAGCTATGTCGGAAGTCAGGGGTTGAGGCCACGAGAGGCCCCCACATAAATTTGGTCCTTGGGAACAGGGCCCTCATAATCCTATAAAATACGGTAATTCGTGTATACGTAATTTGGCACGCAAAAAAACAAAACAAGGCCATTGTTGTAATATTTGTATATATAAATGTAAGGGGGAATGAAAGGAAGCAAAATTTGGGGGGGGGATATAGGTCTGTGGCAAACTCGGCATGCAGAAACCAAGGTGACTATCAACAGTCTAAAGCCATAGTGGCTACACTAAATTACAGCTACAACTAGCTAACTAAACAGCACGATACAACACAAGAACACAACACATGCTAGAGACAAAGGTAGGACAATACAACACAATAACAACCTGTTGCAAATATCAGATAAACATAAAGAAAAAAACACTTTCCTTGTCCCTTATGCGAGAACAAATGCATATAAGTACTCTTTCTTCCCGAGTGGCATTCGGGCATGGAACGGGTTGCCTGAACAAACCAGGAAAACCAGTATCTTAACATCATTTAAAACATCAATAAAAATGCAAGACTAGACTCGGACCACGGATGAGCGTAGGACGCAAAAATCTTCTTTATAGAAGGAGCGTCTGTAATGTATAAGATAAGATAAGAAGAAAACTAGAATTTTTTTTACATCAAAATACTGAATACATTTAAAAACGTATTTCTTAACCAATCGTATATTACCCCAAAAAAAACTATATAAATACACAAGTGAATCTTAATCGAAAGCTAATTACTACAATTAATAAACTCTATAATTACATTATAAACCAAATCACTTAGTAAGCCAAGCTTAAATAGCCTACGTTCTTAAACAATTAAAACAACAAGTTTATAACTTTATTCATTCTTCAAATCTAAAAAAATAAAAAATAAAAAATGTAATTTCAAAAAGAAAAGACAAAATAGAAAACTAGCTTCAACTTAAACAAAAAGACATCATATCACCAGGCTGAGACGAAATAAATATGTAGATTTAGAACACACATCATGCCAGGCAAAACATAAACAACATGACGTACAAAATGTGAATAATATATTAAATAATAATTACATTATGTAAGCTTAGAAATATAAACGGTAAACATAGAAAATGACGCCATGCCAAACACACAGGGAATTCAAATATTTCATCAAACAATACTATACATTATTAACATTGAGACGTGAAATATTATTCTTGGGTCAATGAAGTCTGAAAGAAATAATTAATTAACTGGGCTCCGGCGTACCTAAATGTCCCCCCCCCCCCACCCACCCACAATAAACCAACACGCGCTACCACTTGGTGAACAATTTAGTGTCCCACGTAGAACAATAATAAAAAAATATAAATCAAACCTTTTAATAGGTGTAATAAAATAAGAATCACTTTTACACTCAATACTAATACAAGCTCAGAGTGATTAAGTACAAACATAATAATAACATAAATTAGGGCCTATCCATGACATATATAACACATTATTTTATTTTTCTAAAAATAGGCCACTTTTTTTTTTACAAATAGTGCCACAGATGTCAGACTGAACCCTCAATAGAAACGCTAGCGGGCTCTGGCCTGTATTATTACAGATGCGCATAATTTAATAATATAGAGTGTTTATATATATATATATACATTGCAAACATAAATATCTGGGTCGTCATCAACACGCAAAATGTTTCCCTGAATAAATTGTCGTTTGCAATTGTTAAATTTCCAGCGAGAGGACAATAAAATTGCTTTAAAATTCCACTAAAACACTGGCCATAAAACATTGGGTAGACCTCTCTCGAAATACATATCTAACAGGATCTATATAATTTCATTTAGTACCAATTGTTTTATAGCCTTTATTTCCCATTTATTCAACATGAAGGCCACTAAAACTTTGTATCTCCTTTTGTCAAGACAGGAGAAACAGCTTGAGATGTTGTTATATATATTCTAATATGTATCCAAGATAGGCTACAACACGAGATAGCTGGCAGCTGTGATATAACTAATGTATTTTGTGTGATAATAATAAGCATAAGACGCCATTGGTTAACCAGTTCTTTTTTTTACACTAGACAGAGCATACAAGTTTACCTTTAGTAACAAAAAATACAACAAATTGAACTAAACAATGATTATGAATAGCTTGCTGTTATTTCTTCTGGCAGTTTTTGCCTCTACAACAGCTAGTGATTATACAGGTAAAGTGTACATGAAAACTTTTCGTAACGCAACAAATTCAAATATACAATCAACTTATAAGATTTGATGATGTAATTGTTTTTAATCGTACTTGTTCCATAGGTTCAGCTGCTAAGCTGTATATAACTGAAACAAGTGGTCTTTTCAACAATGAACCAAGTCTAAACCATTTAAAAGAGGCAGGATATTTAACGAATCAAGATTTGGTTACTACTGAAACGTATCCATTGAACAACATTCCGGCATTAAATTCTGTAAGTGAGATAATTACGTTCCATAAAAAAAAAATATCATGACATTTAACACTAGATAATGTATTTATACTTTAATTTATTAATTTCTTGTTAACTTCAAAATTATATTAAAACATTTTTTAAATTTAAGCACACTGCAGTTTTATTAGAATACAGTCTAAGTTTCTTTTGGTGTTTTAATAAATATAATAATAATAAAAAATAATAATAATAAATATAAGACATTATAAATGAATATTTACTAATTTTATCGTTTGTATCAATATTTAACTAAGGGTCGCCTACATAAAAACGTAGCAAAATGATAAGTTTTATGAAAAACTTATAATTTTCACTAAGTATCAACCTTAAACTTAAATTTGCTTATATAAAGACTAAGCTAAATGAAGCGTTTTAATTTTAAAATCGTATACATAAAACAAAAGCATATTAAGTCAACATGTTCCAATATAGTTACAGAAAGTCTACATGTTCCAATATAGTTACAGAAAGTCTACATGTTCCAATATAGTTACAGAAAGTCTACATGTTACAATATAGTTACAGAAAGTCTACATGTTACAATATAGTTACAGAAAGTTTACATGTTCCAATATAGTTACAGAAAGTCTACATGTTACAATATAGTTACATAAAGTTTACATGTTCTAATATAGTTACAGAAAGTCTACATGTTCCAATATAGTTACAGAAAGTCTACATGTTACAATATAGTTACAGAAAGTCTACATGTTACAATATAGTTACAGAAAGTCTACATGTTCCAATATAGTTACAGAAAGTCTACATGTTCTAATATAGTTACAGAAAGTCTACATGTTACAATATAGTTACAGAAAGTCTACATGTTCCAATATAGTTACAGAAAGTCTACATGTTCCAATATAGTTACAGAAAGTCTACATGTTCCAATATAGTTACAGAAAGTCTACATGTTCCAATATAGTTACAGAAAGTCTACATGTTACAATATAGTTACAGAAAGTCTACATGTTCCAATATAGTTACAGAAAGTCTACATGTTCCAATATAGTTACAGAAAGTTTACACATTCCAATATAGTTACAGAAAGATTACACATTCCAATATAGTTACAGAAAGTTTACACATTCCAATATAGTTACAGAAAGTTTACACATTCCAATATAGTTACAGAAAGTTTACACATTCCAATATAGTTACAGAAAGTTTACACATTCCAATATAGTTACAGAAAGTTTACACATTCCAATATAGTTACAGAAAGTTTACACATTCCAATATAGTTACAGAAAGTTTACACATTCCAATATAGTTACAGAAAGTTTACACATTCCAATATAGTTACAGAAAGTTTACACATTCCAATATAGTTACAGAAAGTTTACACATTCCAATATAGTTACAGAAAGTTTACACATTCCAATATAGTTACAGAAAGTTTACACATTCCAATATAGTTACAGAAAGTTTACACATTCCAATATAGTTACAGAAAGTAAACATGTTCCAATATATTTACAGAAGGTCTACATGTAGGCCTACCAAAATAGTTACAGAAAGTCTACATGAACCCATATATTTACAGAAATTATACATGTTCCATGTAGTTTTTGTAAGGAAATATATACTTGTATATTCATTATGCTGTTTAAATAGATAATTACTAGACACATTTGTTCATTTTTCTATAAAACGATTTATTGCAAAAGAAATCAATTTCGTTAATAACCATTTTATAAATACAGCCATACTTCTGGTCAAAATGGGGCACGGCAGCACGTTCGACTGGCGAGCCGAAGGTCCCGGGTTCAAATCCTGGTGCAGGTTAGGATTTTTTTCCCGGGTCTGGAGATAGTCCCTGAGTCTACCCAGCTCTGATGGGTACCTGACCTTAGTTGGGGTAAAGTAAAGGCGGCTGTGCATAGTGCTGGCCACACAATCACCTAGTATGCCGTGGCCACAGAAACTGGTGAACGCTGCTTTATCGGACCTATGGATCAACTCGGTCCGACGGGTACTTTACTTTACTCTGGTCAAAATAATATGGCTCAGTGATTTTTAAGAAGCTTTAATAAATTAAAAATTAATTAAAATAATGGGAAACATCTTTCTTAGATCTATGACTGTTAAACCATACGTAGGCCCTATTTTTTATACCAAAAGTATTTTACTAATACTAAGCTACATTTCTTATAACCACCAGGACTTTACATTGTACTTTGTAGCATGGACAGCAGAAAAAATAATTCGGCAACAAATATTGGCATTGCAAGGTGAAGGTGACATCTTTGAGATTCAGCCTTACGACTTTGTTCATCCCGAGTCCTTTGTGTAAGTTGATAAGACAAGTCTAGTTCAACCATGGGCTTAACAACAACTACATAATAGATACTTTTTAAACGAAGGATTTGCTTGATTATTCATAGAGTTATTGAAAACAATTTATCTTAAACTCCAATAAAAAAATCAAATCCGTGGGCTCGAATTAAAAATATTTTTTTTCTAATTTATGTCGGTAGCAAATTATTTAATACTACAAGCAAGGCAAGAATTAATGTAATCCACTGTTCTTAATATTTTGTCTTCTCAATATCTCACACAGATAGCTATTGATTTCTAACTATAAAACAGAAAAACAACACATTTTTAATGTTATAGTTTATTTTAATATTGTTTTACATATGTGCGACATAAAGCGTACTTATAGAAAAAAAAGTTAAAAACAAATGAATGTATAAAGTCACTCCGTAGTGCAAATATTCAATATTAACTTTATTTATGTACAAAATATGTTCAATGTATACATTATTTACAAGACCAAACCAGGAAACACAGCAACATCGCTTAAAAGTTTATCAGAAAACTGAAATCTGATGCATTTACGATACCAGCGTGAATCGAAATAAAAGTTATCATTCTCCGCGAAGCGCAAGAAAGACTGTGCTAACAATTAACGCATCGGCTAATATGGTAATAAAAGTCTTTGGATGCGCGGAGAATTGTATGCTTTATCGGAAATTAGGAGATCTATTTATCCACTTTAGAATAGCCATCCCTAGTTTGTCTTAATTTCAAACTGCGTTCAAGAATTATTTTTTCCAAGTTTTAAAAGTTGTGTCATTCTCAACAAGCGTATTTTAACTTATTAATTAATTTTGATTATATGTAATAAAGTGATGGGTGAAAAAAAACATCTTTTACATTCAAACATAAAATAAAACACTCAAACGTTGTAACTCAAACTTTCTGCGACATAAAGTACACTTGACTAAGTTAAAACCAAGACATATAAAGATCTATTTATAATACATTTCAACTACACATATTTATTTTTTGTGTTGTTTTTTTTCAGACCTGGAACTTTTAACATTTCCAGTCTTGAAAGTTTAACATTGAATGATCTAAAGTTTAGGAAGGAATGTAAAGTCTACTTTGTGAGGACAGGGGAAACAACTTTGGCAGCTGATTGGCCAATCTGTAACGATAATGATAGTGTGCGTAAACTATTTCTTTTTCTCTTTCAAACACTTAATGAAATAGTGTTGTCTTCTTGAGTTATCAATGTCTATTACGATGTAAACATTTACTAAATACCTGAACTAGAATAGTCATGTAATGTACATTTTGTTTTAAGATATTTTGTATACATTTTGGTCTTACGCATTCAATGTTCATTTTACATGGGGCATCAAAACTAACGGCCACTTAACTTTCTATGCTTAAAGACAACACTGTTAACAAGATGTAATTGTTTTATACATATATAAACATGCATGCATATTCACAGATTGTAATTTTTTTAAAATCAAATTTAAAGTTTGAAGATTCGCCCAAAAAAATACAAATTAATAGTTCGATAGTTTACCGAAAGTCAATTCATTTATAAATATGAAATTTAAAATTAATGTTGTTTTATGCACAAATACAATTTTTATGTTAGATTATCGCAACACATGCTTGTTTGGACTACGCGCGATCTTTCATAAATTATATATTTTTTTGTCTATAACATAAAAACTACAAAATAAGTCTTAACCATATTACTAATATTTTACCTTAATGTTTAAAAGCAAAAAAAAATAACATATTTATTAGGTGCAATGATTCATTTTCGTAGGTAAATATTGCGACTACGCTCGTTTTATAAAAGGACGGAGTTTTGTGCTTCATTAAAAAAAAAGGAGACTCATCCATCGTATATACAGAAAGAAAGAGAGAGAGAGAGGAGAGGGAAAAAAAAGAGATTTGATATTTAGATATATACAAACTATTAAAATGAGACGTGCAACTCGCTTGTGAATATTTCTTTTGTTTTCTTTTTTCTTTCTCTCACATTTCTCTCATCTTTCTCTCTCATACTCTTCGCTAGTAAATAATGAAGGGTCTCTGTCCTATAGAGTCCAAGGAGACGATAGAGTAATGTCCTCCAAAATATAAAATTATATTTAATTAGCTTTTATTTATTTCCATAGTCATTGGTGAGAGTTATGTTTTCATATAATTGCAACTCATGGACAGGCTTTGTGTACAATAAGGAATTAGAATTATCATCAAGTAAAATTCCATATAATGCAGTCAAAGTTGAAACGTATGTATTTATAAATAAATAGATAAAATGTTCTTAAATGTAAAGCTTTTTTTTTTCTCTAATGTTAATTTGTATATAGAAAACAATTAAAACTGTGTATTTTTCAGCTTCCCTGTGCCAGCTTCAATTATGCCAGACTATGAGATTTATAAATCTTTATGTATTTTTTAAACAGACGTAAATACATACTATTATCACACAGTTATGATTTTATTGTACTTATTTGAGTATTTATTGTTATATAGCTGTGTCTTTTGTCGTCTGTCTTGAGTCTAGTTCACTGTGAAATATATCACTTAAAGCTATGAACGTTTAAAGTAGAATTTAATGATTTAAGCCTATGTACAACAATAACATTCAATGGTAGAATAATAACTAGCTTCTTTACCGCTATGCAAAACAACAAGTAAACTTTACCTCTGCGGGTCTTATAATATGCTTTGGTTCAGAAAGTGGTAAAATAGATTTTCGCCAATTTTTTAAAGAAAGCAATAGAAAATATGTACTAGAAAGTTGTAGAGATAACCAGAAGACATATTGTGTTATTACTTTTAAATAATTATACAACTGTACAAAAATAATTTGGATGACGTAATTACATATACATAAATAACTCTAAAAGAATCAATTATAAATGCAACATAAAAAAATACACAATGTTCCACATATATAACACCCCTCCCCCCGCACTTAAAGAAGCAAGTTTTATAAATAAATGAGAAACATTAGTTAACAATCAACAATTAAATTATAAATAAACTTTTGTTTATAAACAATATTTAAGTAATCATTAAACATTTGTTTTACAATCAATCTTTGGAATATAAATTACAAAATTATTAACTAAAAATTCAAAAAAGCATTGGGTCATTAGAAAATAGTTCATTAAAATCTGAAATAACCGTTATCATTCTGATAAAGTTAAACGAGATAACGTAAAAAATCCAAATGCTTAAGAATATAATAATTTTTCCATTTATATTAAGTTCCATTTTTTCAGGAATATCTACTACTCTAGTTTCAAGTAAGTAATAGTCCATTAACTGTACTACGTACGAAACCAATTCTGGACAATCATGAAGACTGTTTGCGTTTCTGCTGATAAATTGACATGGCATTTTTTTTTCTCTTTTTTCCGCTCTGCTGTCTTAAAAACATTGTTAACATAACCCAATACAGACTCTTATTACACCGGAGACAAACTATTTAGTTTTTAACGGTTGTTCTGGATTAGGCAAGAATACTAAAGCTTTGTCTCCTGGAGAAAGTTGTCTAGTTCAGACTTTCGTACCATACCAGGCTTTCTTTTAAATAAAATTTAGCAAAATGGCATTCACCAAAATTTTAATTTTTAAAATGTATCTGCATCTGCATTTTTTTTATATTTGCCTGTGCTTTTATTTCATATAATAAGGGAAACAATTAACCGATGAATGTACATTGCAATTTTTCTATATTAACTCCCTTTGACTACATTTAAATTAGATATTTCATGCAAATTGTTTCACATAAAAGACAACTTTTGAGTTATTAATAAATTAAAAATATTAGTTTGTCAATTTTATTTTTCGAGTATTTGAACCGGACAGTATTTGTAAACCACGCTGAACAGTCCAGTAGGAAGGTGGTCATTGAAAATTGTTTGTATAACAATTTCATGGAGCTTGTACTAGAACAGGGATCGGCAAAAAAGAAACGAGTTTCAAACTGTGCACGCAGATCCATTTTCAATGGCACACGAAAGACTTCCAAGAGGTGTTTTTTATAAACAAAAAAAAAACTTTTTTCGGATCTGATTGAGGACACGACAGGTACGACAGGCACGACAGGTACGACAGGCACGACAGGCACGACAAGCACGACAGGCACGACAGGCACGACAGACACGACAGGCACGACAGGCACGACAGGCACGACAGGCACGACAGGCACGACAGGTACGACAGGCACGACAGGCACGACAGGTACGACAGGTACGACAGGCACGACAGGCACGACAGGCACGACAGGCACGACAGGCACGACAGGCACGACAGGCACGACAGGCACGACAGGCACGGCATGACAAGCATGATAATCATGACAAGCATGACACACAAGGCCAACATGGCATACATGGCATGCACGCTGTTCAAATGCGAGGGATGCTCAACGGCCTGTTATTCGTTAATCGGGCTCTTCAGACACATTTAGCGCTATCCCTCATTAAAATCCTAATGGCGCATCTATTGTCAGAGGGATAAGGAAAGTGTGTTTGTCTTTATGTTTATCTCAGCGTTTGCAACAGGCTGTGTTAATATATTGGGTTGTATTTCTAAAATAGTGTTAATGCCTTATTTATTATTCGCGTGAAATTACCCGCTTATTTTCGCAAGTGGTAAGGACAATCTATTCATCTTAAATATGTTCTTGATAACACACACACACAATTATTTTTAACACAAAAAATGCCTTGAGTGTCACCGATTTACTAATTAGCTACATGCTCGAGTCCTAGCTTTGCTCTTCAAACTTGCTATTTATAAGGATATAATTTTTTAAAAAAAAACGCTTTAAAAAGAATATAAAATGTATTAAAAATGGTTTTGGATAGTATACGATATATATAATTTAAAGTTTTCAAGGCATTAGTTTATATTAACCTAACTAGCAGAACATTTTTATGAATAAATTAAACAGTTTAAGGGATATAGAAAACCATGTGTCCATTAAGAAAATATTTCAAAGACCCCAGGCAACTTTGAACAGGCATTGTTTTCTTATATATTGCATAAGCTCCATCTATACAGAGTATTGCTGCTACTAACGTCTATAGGCCTACATAATTTTGTTCAAGCAACCCATTCCATTAAGCAATGTCACCTGGAATCTATATGTTTCTTTCCTAATGAAATTGATATAGTGTTCAAAAAAGTTTTGTCATATAATAGATCTAAAAATCTATATATATAATGTATATGTTGTACAATGTTAATTGCACTCAGAGCCTACATTATGTTTGTAGACAGCACTATACAAATAATAATTTTTTTTTTAAATTTTAAAATGCATAAAATATATAATACATATAATTCATTTTGCATGCAGAAGACAGACGGAATATTTAGGTTTTCTTTTAGATTATCTAGCGTTGTGTTGAACAGTTTTTAATTACATAATTCATATTTTAAAGTACCTAACAATCCACAGGAATGTAACAAAGTGAACGTCCTTCCTAAACCTCACTACGTCAAGTAATTTATGGCGAACTACTCCAACAGAGTCGAGCATGTTGATATAGACTCATAAATGATGACACTTTGCGTGCTTTCACTTAGGTAGGATTTAAACCAGCTAAAAACACATCCCGTGCAACCCTATGTAGTAGACAATCTATCAAAAAAAATCTCATGGTCAAGCTTATTAAATGCAGCCGACGCATCAAGCATCTCTTATACCAGTCATATTCTGCTGAGGTGGTGCAGTTTTTTCATTTTTTTAAATATTATTTAGTTCTTGGGCCACAATGGATGGAACGGTTTTTGATTTTACTTTAAATTGAAAACATTGACGTTTTAAATAAAAAACGTCACAAAACCACTCGGTATATCTTGATGTGATTACTCCTTCCCGATTTTTTTCAAAACGTTTTTGTCGCTCCTCCAAAGTCTCTGTAGCCCTTGATGTGTTTGCTTTTTCTCGCATTGTTTCAAGTCGTGTTCGACGCTCCTCTGATGTCTCTATGGCTCTTATTGTCCTGGCCCTTTCCCTTTCTTTGTCATGTCTAGCATCACTTTGTTCAACAGTTTCAGCTTTTCGCAAACATTTTGATTTTATTGCCTTTGGAATTTTTTGTCCAAATAGTTTTCTTTTCTTTGGAGGCATTTACAATACTGACATGGAAAGTTAATCAATATTTGTATATTCAACATTTATGTAGGTCTCTTGTTCACAAATAGTTGTAAAGGATGGGGGGGGGGGGGTTAAGAGTGGTAGGTATGGGTTTTTGAATTATAAAACACCATCACCTATCAACATATTATGTTACATCTATTTACATACATTATATACAAGGGGGGGGCGGGTATTCTGTGCATACCTATATTGTGGTAGGCAGGTAGGATTAGCTACCTGGATGAACCAATACTAAAGGCTACTATTACTAGCTAACTATACTAAATACTAAATTACTAAGCTAAACACAGAACAGCAAACTAACTACAAATAAACAAACATAAACAACGCACACTACAACAATGTATCTATCAAGTGAACAAATAATCTTTTCATAATACACAAACAAGTTTATTCAAATTATAATATAATAAGCCCTAACCATCAATATCAACAACTAAATAAATCCATCATCTACCAACGTCATTTCTCACTAAATAAATCATCATCTCTACCAACTATTAATTCACATAGAGACCGCCAACAAAATCATAACTCAAATCCTCTCATCACTTAACACACTAATATCTAACCAAGAAAATATAACAACAGATCTAGCAATTTATAACATCTAACTTAAAAATAATATATAACAAGAGACTAAATATACACAAGGGATCTAGCAATTTATAACCTCTAACTTAAAAATAATATATAACCAGAGACCAACAAGGTAGGTTTTATCCGACGGGACTCTTAAGAGATGCAAAGCTGGGCCACACACAATAAGAAGGCCAAACACTGACCAGAAGGGAATTAAATAGCCCTCTAGGGCGAATCAACAACTATTACTGACCAATCCGATTCAAATAGGATTAAAATACAGACCAATCCTAATCATTTAACCACGGCCAATCAGATTCAAGCAACTTGACCAGGCGCTCAAAAATAATTAGTTTAAAAAATTTTAAAAGTGTGCTTCATATTATAAGTAAAACGAAGACCTATACATAAACAATCTACAAAACTAAACTATATATATATACAAACTACAGTACCTTTCCTACTAATTACTAATAACCATCTTCCCCAACAATAATCGTTAACAAAGTTATTTACCTAAAACGGATAAGTTTTGGTACAGAATTTAGTAATTAACAAAGAAAATATAGCAAAAAAACACAATCATACACCGTAGACTGGTATAGTAAAAAAACAAAAATACAACGTAAACTGGTCACCAGTTCACATAGTGAAAATGATCACATAAATACTATTATTAACAATAACAATATGTTGCCGTTCTTGTTAGTTTGAAAGAGAAATGAGCTTACATCTAAAATAAAAATACAATTATATATCATATATCTATATCATAGGCCATATAAACAAATCATTGCCGTTGCTAGGGATTTAGGGGCCCGGGGAGCTTGGCCTCTTTAGGTGCCCCTGCATTTTGACATTGGACATTATGACACGAGAAAAAACAATTCGGACACTCCTTTGGGGCCCCCCCTCAAGTAGGGACCATGAAGGACTTTCCAATTTGGACCCCCCCCCCCTCGCCCTCCATAGCTACGCCACTGAAACAAATACATTCAGCATACAATAAAAAGTTATAATTATAGTTTATATGTACAACAAACAATACTTAAAATATGTTTGGTTTACTTCTTTAAAATAAGTTAGAAAAAAGGCGTTTAGGCCTATGTTTAACGGTTAACGAAAACATGTACTACCTCAGCTTCCAATAAGCACGTCGCGGTGCGATGATTATAAAATTCGCACCAAAGGCTACTCATGTATTTCCGGTAGTTAAAACATGGCTGAAATTGTTTCCCTTCATCCATAAAATTCATTCAAAAAATGTTGATGACGTCACAAAATTAATCTCAGCGCATCTTTTTTTTTCTTCTAATTTTGTGAAGAAAAATTATAAAAAGTTAGACCGGCATTTTCCACGTTGAACCAAATTTGTTTTTTTTTCCCCGTTTTTTTTTTTTTTTTTACTTAACTGACAACTGGTGTCATTTAAAAACATTTTACAAATGTAAAACCTACCGCGGTAACACAAGAATATTTGTAGCAATTTTCACGTCATTTTGTCCAGTATTAAAAAAAATTATGTAGTCATGTTGTTTTTTTACAGCATAATCTCAGCTCAGGGACTTTCGTGAATATCTGTTAAGTGTCCAACATATTTAGCTAACCTGTCTATGAAATGTAGTTCTCACCATTCTGTCAGTGACACGATCAGAGAGATTAGGCCACCTCTTGATAAACCAGAGAGAGAGCTTAGAGAGACTGAGATTGTAAGTTAGAAAAAGGCACCTGCTCAATAGAGAATAGAACGGGATTAGCGAAATAAGACAGGTTTTCCCTTTTCTCTGAAGAGGATCCAAGTCTTTTCTCAGAAGTCCGGCTATTTCGCTTGGCATTCGGTCGTACCAGAATGGATCTGTTGAAACAGAGTGACTAAAACCCTAAAATATTACTCATACGTGAAGGTGTCCCTTAAGACACAATTCGGTAAGAGATACTATATTTCAGTAGTAGGCCTATCCAGGATTATATATATATATTGTCATGTATATTGTTTTTCCAAGAATTGGAACACGCAATGTTTATTCTTCTCTCTCTCTCTTTTCTCACTACACACAATATTAGGACGTTTAGTAGGAAAACGAAAGATTCTAGGTAATGCTGGGATTCTGTGTTGATCTCAAATTCTCAGGGTCTGGGAACGACTCATTTTTTAATAGGGGAAGTTCCTATCGTTTGGTTATGAGTTTTGTAATGTTACCATGATTTTCACCCCTACTGGTAGTGGGTCTGTCCCTTGCACCACTCGGATAGTATTTAATGATTTGTTTTGTCTGAAAGACAGAGAGTTTCAAAATATGTTCCTTTGAGAACGTTTGTGTTTGCACTATTTTATTCTAACTGTACATAATAGATATATTGTATATATTGAACATATCACCTGAAATAAACTATCAACAACAATTACACTGAAGCTTCCTTGTCAAGTTACTATTCTATTGTGTTGTATACATTACTATAAGATTTATCTACTACTCTAATGCCCAAGAAAGGAAATGTTGGAATGCAAATACTGAGTTTGTGCCCAGGACTATAAGAAGAGTTCGTGTAATACTGAAACATAAATACTAATAATTAAAGTCTCCCCTAGGACTAACGAGAATTATCAGCAAGATCTACACAGCTCTGGCCACAAGGGGATTGTGGACGTAACAATATATATATATATATATATATATATATATATATATATATATATATATATATATATATATATATATATATATATATATATATATAAGAGGCAGCACATGGCACATCTGGGTTTGAGATTTATTTCGCACATTACTGTTACTCATCTCGCCTCTAGTATTTTGCTTTGAATAGTATCAATATTCTTTCTTGAAAGAACCCCACTTTTCAGTCATTTAAAATGTTTCACATTTTTACTATTTCATAAATAGTTAATACTTATTATTCATTTAAAAGCCATATTTGTTGTGTTTGAAAGGTCCTTATATTTTCTTTAAAAGAGGCAACGTTTTTAGAGCTTAAAAATTAAAAATGTAATTAATATACCTGGGATAAATAAACCAGGTTGAATTAGGAAAATGGTCATGTGAACCACATTGACCACACCACACAAAATGACATAATAGTAGCGTAAGCTTAAATTTTGAAAGCGATATACATTTTTGGAACACCGAATTTAAATTTTCGTGCGATGAATCTGTTGATTAAATTTAATATGGAAAGAGGAAAGCTGTATAGAAAATAGTCAGTTTAGATTTAAATACAGTCAATTCAAGTCTTTAAAAGTAATTTAGTATATGAATCTTTTTAGACCAACAAAAATAAAGTATCATATGAATTAAAACTAAAATTACCTATATCTTAAAAGGTTTATTAATCACATGGTAACAAAATAAGTTTTTGATATGCAGTTTAAAGAATAAAATTAGAAACAGCGTAAACTGTGCTTCTTAGCTTGTTAAATTATTAATTTAAAAAATATTACAAAAAAAAGGCCCTTTTTATTCCAAAATGGTCGTAGGGGGAGCGACCGCTCCCCACCCCCACCCCCCAGCTACGCTACTGTTTTTCTTAACAAATCGTGCCAGTGCTACGAGATTGACCCACACAAATCTAGACTGTAACATAGACGCTCATAGTTTATGATGTAGTTGTTTATATTTATTTTCGTACATATGTTACAGGTCTGTTTTTGTATAAACATTTGTATTCAATGAAACATAAGTAAACTATTTTAAAATGTAAATAAGTGAATGTGTAAAAACTATTCACAAAAAGGAGAGAATAATTGAGAGGACAACAAAGCATGGTTTTGTGAGTGAACAGATAGTTGTCAAGAAAAGTAAGAAATGTTAGAAAGGACAGTAGAGAAATATTATTCAATTTGTAATGATGTTTTCTTGTAATCTCTGTTGTGAAAGATTAGATATACTTTTATAAAAGTCTTGATGTGAAGACTAAGAGTTTTGTAAGATATTAGTACAATTATTAATGTGATTATTTAATACGCAAGTCGATGTTACAAGACTACTCATATTGATATTGGATACATTTAATTTGTTTTTATGGATTATTTTTTTAGTGCATATTGAATAAATAAAACTTTTCACATGGAATAATGTCTCTGACCTCTTTTAACTTATGTATATTAGAATATACGCTACTCATAATCAGAATATACGCTACTCATAATCAGAATATACGCTACTCATGATCAGAATATACGCTACTCATGATCAGAATATACGCTACTCATAATCAGAATATACGCTACTCATGATCAGAATATACGCTACGCATAATCAGAATATACGCTACTCATGATCAGAATATACGCTACTCATGATCAGAATATACGCTACTCATGATCAGAATATACGCTACTCATGATCAGAATATACGCTACTCATTATCAGAATATACGCTACTCATGATCAGAATATACGCTACTCATAATCAGAATATACGCTACTCATGATCAGAATATACGCTACGCATAATCAGAATATACACTACTCATGATCAGAATATACGCTACTCATGATCAGAATATACGCTACTCATGATCATAATATACGCTACTCATGATCAGAATATACGCTACTCATAATCAGAATATACGCTATTCATGACCAGAATATACGCTACTCATGATCAGAATATACGCTACTTGTATCAGAATATACGCTACTCTTATCAGAATATACGCTTGCCATATCAGAATATACGCTACTCATATCAGAATATACGCTACTCATTTAAGAATATACGCTACTCGTATCAGGATATACGCTACTCGTATCAGAATATACGCTACTCATGATCAGAATATACGCTACACATAATCAGAATATACGCTACTCATGATCAGAATATACGCTACTCATGATAAGAATATACGCTACTCATGATTAGAATATACGCTACTCATGATCAGAATATACGCTACTAATGATCAGAATATACGCTACTCATGATAAGAATATACGCTACTCATGATTAGAATATACGCTACTCATAATCAGAATATACGCTACTCATGATCATAATATACGCTAGTCATGATCAGAATATACGCTACTCATGATCAGAATATACGCTACTCACGATCAGAATATACGCTACTTGTATCAGAATATACGCTACTCATGATCAGAATACACGCTACTTGTATCAGAATATACGCTACTCATGATCAGAATATACGCTACTCATGATCAGAATATACGCTACTCATGATCAGAATATACGCTACTTGTATCCAGGGGCGAAGCCACAGGGGGTCTGAGGGGGGATAAGCCCCCCCTGGAATAAAAAAAATAATTTTTTTTCAACAGTTTTTTGTAAAAAAAAGTAAAAAATGGCAAAAAAAATGGAAAATATTTGTCACTTGAAAGTTCAGCCCCCCCTGGAAAAAATTTTTGGCTTCGCCCCTGCTTGTATCAGAATATACGCTACTCATATCAGAATATACGCTAATCTTATCAGAATATACGCTTCTCATATCAGAATATACGCTACTCATATCAGAATATACGCTACTCATTTAAGAATATACGCTACTCGTATCAGAATATACGCTACTCGTATCAGAATATACGTTACTCGTATCAGAATATACGCTACTCGTATCAGAATATACGCTACTCATGATAATAAGCATGTGATAGTAAACAGAAATACATGGGACGTCGCCAACAATCGAACAGCTAACCTGAATACATTTTCTTTTCCACTTGTGAATATAAGCGGGTCATTTATAGCGAGATGAATATGCAGTTGCTTTGAACGTCGATTGAAACACAAAGATTATTTCTAAAACACAAAGTATACAAATTGTGTATACCTGGCTGAATGGTTTCATCTAAAGTGTAGATTCTATCAGTTGAGAGGTTTTTATTTTGCCCGCTTATTCAACTTACATGCCACCTTCAACGAGGAGAATAGGCTTGAACCCTTTTTATATATTCTAAAATGTATCCGACAGAGTCCTCGACTCAAGACAGATAGCATCAAAGTTATTGCTAAAACAGTTTTTTCAGGTCTTTAATAATAAGCACTGGGTGCTATTGGTTAACCAGTTCTTTTTTTGCAACAAGACAGAGCAGACAAGTTTATCCACAACAAATTGAGTAGGCTAACACATAATGAATAACTCCCTGTTATTTCTACTGGTAGTCTTAGCCTCAGGAACCGCTGGTAATTACACGGGTAAGGTAAAAAATACAATTTGTGCTAACCTTACAATTCAATATTAAACCAAAGATTATGTGATTCTATGTAGTAATTTTTTTTTAATGGGACGTCTTCCTTAGGTTCAGCCGCTAAGCTGTTTGTAATTGAATTAAGTGGTCGGTTCAGCAATGAGCAAAGTCTACAAAATTTAAAAGAGGAAGGTTATTTAACGAATCAAGATTTGGTGAAAGTTGAAGTGTATCCATTGAACAACATACCGGCATTGAATTCTGTAAGTAAAAAGTTTACGACAGTAAAAATAAAATAGCTTGACATTAAAATAGTTTAATTTGATAATGTTTTTTTTTATATAAAAGTTTCATTTAATACACTGAATTTCAACAATAAACACCCTGCATCTTTAATAATTACAATATAGTCGGGGTTTCATTTTAGTTTTCTTATAAATATAAGACTATTGTGAAGGAATTATTGAGAACCTATTCTAAGGCGTTTTATACATTTACTTATAATATATAATAATATATTACATATATTTTGCTTTTGTTAATGTATGAAATTAAAGTCGCCTACATAACAAACTTAACAAAATGATGCAATTTATTTTTATAACATTTTTAAAGTTAATATGTGAATACATATTTGACTAGACAAACTATTGTATTGAGTCCACGAGTTGCAATGACCAATAGCTGTAAATGAGAAATAGAAAAGGATGAGCAGTTCAACGGGAAGTGCTTAAAAGACAGAGAAGATAGCGAGTAAATAGGAAGACATGGAAATAAAATGTTAATGGCCTCTGCTCCAATGGGAATTGATAATGGCGAAATAGAATAAGAAGACTTTGTAGGCAACTGTAACGTTTTGAAAGAGGATTGTGTGGTCAGCCAATTGCACGATGTCGCGCGCCTAGTTGGAGTGTGAAAGCTCTGGTCAATGGTACTGTCCTTATGGTCACTTCTGCCAGTACAACACTATTGGCTTGTTTTTCTAGCGAACTTGTTTTTCGGCACTAATGGATTCAATGCCTGATATTAAATTTGTATTTGACGGAAAACAGCTTTATCACATAATATACATCTTAGTACACACACATATGAAATGATTTGCAAATGATGTTCAAGGCAAATCAAATATATCAGTTTATTGATGTATTACGGTTATGTCAAGGGCGCAATTATACTGGCGCTTCATGCAATTTTGATATAATTCTTAATAAGGTGTAACATTCACTTCACTTTAGAAATTGTTCTCACCAGCAATTAATTATATTACAGCTTATCATACACACTTCTTCTGTTTATGCAAGAGGAAACCGATGCGACGTCACTATTATGAACACAAGAGATAGCCACACTTACAATCGTGTAGATTCACAAATTAAATAATTTATATTATCGCACGGTCCACTTGAACGTAAAATACAATTGACACATTTAATAAAGCAGAGTCGTTAAAGGTGGAATAACAGCTGATATAATTTGTCAAAGTCTAGACATTCCCAAAGACCTACTCTATGGAGAGCTGGTCGAAGGTAATGAGGAAGATTGGGCGCCCGAAACTACGCTACAAGGACCTATGTAAAAGGGACTTGATTTAGAGCTTCATCGACCACGACGATTGGGAATGTCAAGCTGCTGACCGACCAACCTGGCGGCTCTCAGTTAGGCGTGGCACATCGTTGCAGAAACTGGGCGAAACGAGACTGTCATTCAGAAAAGAGCGAGGCGGAAACACCTACTACAACAGCCATCCGCCTTCAAATGCCTCAAGTGCGGCAGGGATTGCCACTCCCGAGTTGGTCGACACAGCCATTTTCGGCGGTGCAGCTGGACACCTCACCCATGAAGCTACAACATCGTCTCTCGAGACGGACGGATGCCGACGACGACGACAGGAGTAGTCCAAAATGAATTTGTCACGGGTACATGAGGCGTATTCCTATGTCCTTTGTGTGCGACATTCCAGAGTAGGAAAAGATCCCCAAGAACCTAACATGCAGTCTTAAATCTACTTTCAGAAGGGCGGGATTATGGGAAAAGTCCGCTCAGCTTAACCAATGAAACTCCAAGTCCAGTGTTGACGTCAGCGTCAGGTGATTTTAACAATACTGTATAAGATCACGTGTCTAGAGATGTAAGGGTGGGTGGGTAGTAGGGGTGGGAGTGGTTGTTTTAAGGTGGTCGTTAAGTCGGGAATGTCACAGTTCACCCCCTTCCGTACTAGATTGCACTCCTCCCATAACTCTAAAAGCAAGCTCTTGAACTAGCCATGGGTGCTATCTTCAAACATTGGACGCAAAACGGCCCGAGATGTTATTCCTGAAAAAGGTCAATTATTTTTTTTCTTGAAAAGATGTCACTTTTAAATTCACTTACCCTACTTCTCCCCACCCCTGGCTACGCAACTTTCTCAGTGATTTATTACAAAGCAATGAAATTTCGATTTAATGAATGGTAAATATATCAATATAAATTGACAAGTTCTTTTTTAATACCATAATTTTTTTTTTGCTATTCGTACAATACTATTTTTCTAACCTCAAGGACTTTACTCTGTACTTCGAGGATTGGAAAGCAGAACAACTAATTTGGCAGCAAATATTGGCAGTTAAAGGTGAAGGGGACATCTTTGAGGTTCAGCCTTACGACTTTGTTCATCCCGATTCCTTTGTGTAAGTTGATAAATTAGCAAACCTGCGGTAATGACGATATTGATTGAAAAAATATTATTTAATATATTTCAGGTAGGGTTTTTATAATAAATATTTCGTTTTTTGTTTTTTTTATAATTTGATGTTTTTATGTGTTCTTTTTAGAAATTTAAAAAAAAGTTTACGTGTCTTAAAATTATTGTGTTAAAATGTTTTTCGCCGGCACAATTATGCAGTAACAAAGAAAGTGAAAGTTGTCTATAGACATACCTAGTTATAAAGAAATCGTGACGTCGGGTCCTTTAAAAAAATGAACATAAATATGACGTTTTGAGACAATAGTACTTTTAAAGTAAATATATTTTTTTAACATGTTAAATTTATATTTTTGCCTCCAAAACCAGTTTGCCCAGTAGCTTAGACACTAGTATATGTGCTCGGCGAAAAATCAGAAAATATTTGTTTATAACCGCAATTTCGTCGACTGAAGTGTCATTTACTTTTGTGCCGATTAGTCAAACGGCATAGGAGTTTATATAGAATAATCGTCTATATAAACAAACATATATATATATATATATATATATATATATATATATATATATAGAGAGAGAGAGAGAAACAAACGCACGGTAATTATATATGTTGATTTAATTTGTGTGTGTTGTTGTTTTTTCAGTCCTGGAACTTTTAACATTTCCAGTCTTGAAAGTTTAACATTGAATGATCTAAACTATAGAGAAGAATGTAAATCCATCTTTGTGAGGACTGGGGAAACAACTCTGGTAGCTGATTGGGCATTCTGTACCAATACCAATACCAAAGGTGTACGTAACCTATTCTGTTTATATTTTTTTTCATCTATACAATTAAAGCTAAAAAAAACATAGTTGTAGTCTCGAGTTCTGATTGTATTTCACCATGTTCACTATTACTAAACATACGAACAAGAATAATTTAGTAACGTAAATGTCGGCACTATACAAAAAACGTTCATCTTACATGTCTGCTTTTTTTGTACCAAGTGTCAACAAAATAAAATCTTCATATGCGGAGAGAGTGTGAGAGATCAGATATTTTATATGCTGTGCAACTATCCTGGCATATATCTTACATATTTTTCTTTTTTATCCTTTTCTCTCACTCTTACTATCGCTTTCTCTCTCAATTTTCACTGTCATCGCATGTTTTGTGTTTATTTAGTGATTGTTCTTGTACTTTTTATGTTGTTTGATATTTCATGTGTTTTAAGTAGGCTACGATTGAAATATAGTATTGGTATGTTAAGGACACAGTTTTTGTATAATCTTTCTACATCATATGCAATGAGTAAGTATTAATAGGATCTTAGGTTATAATTTACTAAATAGAAATTGCAATAGGCAAAAGAGGGTCACTGTATGTTGAAGTCTATGGAGAGTAGTGGTAATGACCTCTAAAATGTTATAATACATTAACATAAATTCTGACTGACACCCACGTAGAATCAAGCTAATGTAGAGTGTAGATTTTAACCTTTTGACCTATCGTGTGAAAGCATCATTTCATTTGAATGAATTGTAGATTTTCTACCTAAGGGGTCCAGCATCAAGTTTAATTTGTTCCTTCAAAGCTCTTGCGCAGTGATGCTGCATGTTTTTTAAAAAGAGTTTATTATGCATCTTGTTCGTATTGCTAAGAATAGTGTTACAACCACTATGTTCTAGTGGTCCGAGTAGTGTAGATGTTGTTATAAATTCTCGTTAGTCCTAGGATTGACGTTAATATTAGTTTTTCTTCATAGATACACTCACTCCTATTTTGCCATGGGTACAAACTTAGAATTTGTAATGCAACAGTCCTTTACTAAACCAGCACTTGTAGATATTGGTATTACAGACTTGGTGTTATAAATATATATTGTTTTGCAAATAATAAAACAGTAAATTGATAACAGTACGAGGGTGTAAATTGTTCATTCAGAAGAATATTTAATTTAATAAGAATTCCAATTCTTCCAAATATATACAATATAATTATTATATATGTTACGGCTAAAGCCCGAAGTCGGCCAGATCGCGATCACCTCACATTTGACCGGCCAAAGCCCGATCTGTTCTTGATTTCGGACCTTGGCCGGCCGGATCGCGAAATGGCCAGGGGCGATCGGCCAAAGCCCGATTAGGAAGGCCATGAGCAGATTTTGAGTGTTTGTACACCGTAATTATCACATTAGGCTTATATTGATTAATAATTAAACTAAATTACAAAATCAGTCAAATTAGTTTATTAAACTAAATTATCAATCTTTAATTAAAATAAATTAAAAAATCACTCAATTTAGTTTTTTATAGTAAATTATCCATCTTTTTTTATACTAAATTATAAAATCAGTCATTTTCGTCAATTATAGTAAATTTTCAAATTCTATCATCCCTTGTTACAACAAGATAAACTTTTATGACATTTCGTATTACACAGCAGTTTGTTATTATTACATTTGCATCGATTTGTTGAGCACATGGTAGTGCAATTGCATCGAGCTTATCCTTGGCAGCCGGTCAGTGATTGTGAAGACGTGACGGTTCGTAAGTGCGTTCAGTCGTGTTTGGGGCGTTTTTACACAAGGAAGATCTACCCACGAAATATAACATGGACCAATGAGAAAGGAGTGGGTGGACTTTAAAGTCACGTATCTCTCTCCCATCACTTTGTCCAAACATTCCGGTCGCTTGTGGCTTCGAGGGTCCGTCAATGGGGTGGGGCTGGAAGGGGCTTTTCCCGGTCGTGGGTGTGGGTCACGAGATTAATGGTGTCCCTGTCCTGTATAGTATTGACACTCCCTCTCTGTCTATTATCATAAAATCAAACAAGCTCTTTGTGATTGCGACTGGCGGCCCCACCCATGTTTATACAACACATGAAACTAGACCGCGCGGACAATGGCTTGATAAAAATATGGTCGCTCCTGCCTTACCACCATTGTGGCTTATCAAAAGTCAATCCAGGACTCGCATACACAATCCAGTCAATTTATGACGCAAATGTTGTTTTTATCCAGGTAGATAGTTTATTAAATCGTGTGATAATTAATTTCCTTGATAATTAGTGACCACTTCGGGCAGGACTTTCTCTGAAAAGCAGAAGATGAACAGAAAATTATCGTCACAGCGTATGTATCACTGTCCTTGTTACCGTATGCAAGCCGCCATCACACCTGCGCCGCCTACCGAACATTCTTATAACAGCACATCGGACATTGGCCAGGGATTGCCAGCCACATCGCGAAGTGGCCGGCCAAAGTAGCGTAAACACTGGCAATTTCAAGCACATGGGACATTGGCCAAGCTCCTCGATCTGGCCGCACTTCGGGCTTTGGCCGTAACATGTACATAAACGGTAAAGATAGGCTAACACAAGCGTCATATAACAGACTGCCTAAAACTAGTTCAGGAGCTAGCTCTGAAAAAACGGTTCAAAACATCGCGCACAGAACTTATATACTTCTTGGGAGGGGCCAATTTACGAGAGGGGTAAAATGTTGATACCTATTACTTAGCCCATAATAAAATACGATAGATTTAATGTGATCTTCCCTGTACGTTATAAAATAAAGTATGCCCACAATTGTGCAATCCTTACGAAAGTAAAAAGAACTGTTTGCCCTATTTGGCAATGAAAGGGAGAGTTTTAGTCCCTCCTACAAAGTAAGCGAGAGTGAGGTGTAAATAATACTGGGTGCTATTAATATGTGACAATAGTGAAAGTGACTGCAAGCAAGGTAATTCAATAGTAATATGATAGCTAGTTGAAAATTTAAGAAACAATGTCATTAAATCTCAAGTATTCTACTAGGCTTTTACAAAATAAAAGGTAATTTTGAAACAAGAAGGTGAACTAAACAGTTTAATGATTATAATTATATTATATGCAATTTATGTTGTTTTGTTGTCTTATTGTTTTATTACTATGCTGTAAATTACTTAGACATGTATATTTGTTTTTCATAGAGTGTAGTGAGAATTATGGTTACATCTAATTGCCAATCATGGACAAGTTTTGTGAACAATAAAGAATTACTGGTATCGAAGAGTAAAATTCCATATACTAATCTGAAAGTTGAAAAGTATGTATGCATTGATAGAAAGTTTTTTTTTAAATGAATACCATTTCTATTTTATTTTGTAAATGTGTAGGAAAATACAGAATACAATCTCATTTGTGTATTTTTCAGCTTCGATGTACCTGCTTCAATTATGCCAGACTATGAGATGTATAAATCTTTATGTAATTATTAAAAAGAAGTAAAAAATGTAATAAAAAAAATTATAACATTGTTAATCTTATTGTAAATATTTGTGCATGTATTATTATATATCGTGTTCTTCTGTCGTTTGCCTAAAATCTAGTTCACTGTGAAGTAATACAATCAAGCCACTCTATGAACGTTTAGAAAAGAGATTAAGGCTTGAACCTATGTACAATAAAATCATTTAACGTAACTGGTCAACATAAAGTACATTTTTTATCGCTATGCTAAACAACGGCCACATTATATCTCATCATGCCTTATACAGGTTTTAATGCAGAATATGCATGAATGGATTTTTGTTGAAGTTTTCAGTAAGCAAACGAAAATACATAGAGACTACGATAAGACATATTGATGTTACTACGTAATAATACATAACTATTGATACAATTGTACACAAATAATATTGAAGCCTTAATTAGATAAAAAAAATTACTATAAATAATTTTCTAATCCATTCTAAATAAAATATGATAACTATTTAAACATGCTAATATTCATTTAACACCTCCGCCCCGCCCACACACCTCTTAAAGACACAACACGATTTCATTAAAAAAATAAAATTTTGTTTTCAATCAATCTTTAGAAAAATAAAAATACAATATGTTTACAATATATCAATATATCACAATACAATATGTTTACAATATATCACAGAATGCTTCAGTAAAAGTCCAAATAACTTTTTTTAATTAACAATAATAACAAAAGCTTTTAACAACTACAATGACTCGTGTTATTTAATAAAATATGGTTCAAATTACAGTATCAATTTGTGTAATCGCATAATTCATATAGTTTTAAAATAAGGATTTATGTTGGTATAGGGTTCCAGGAGATGTCCAGGTGAAAAGAAATAAGCCCACTGCTAAGTCGCACTTGCATGTCGTAAAGGGCGACTAATAGTGGGTTATAAGTTTATAACCCGGGCACGTAAAACTTTTACCCCCCCTCCCCCTCTTTGTGGTGCTGTTCTACAGAGGTCTATATTGCACTACTCTAGATAGAAGTTTTGATCGGCTACTGCTGGGGGGGCTCTGGTGTTGGTAGCATGGAGATGGGTGGGTGTAAAGTCGTGAAGAGGCCTGGATCCACGATGTGACAATGCCACAGAGTATTCCCAGAATCTAAAAAAAAAATAATGGCACAACTGAGTGTCATAACAATTTGAAGAGCTCTGTGGATGGCGGAGATTGGATCATAGGCCAGCCCCCACCTCAGCACAACTCAGCCCTGACTCGTTGCAGCCCGATCCCGGAGTAACACTCGCAGGTGCTGGGCGCAGAACCAAAAACTATCTTGAACTGCGGGGTTTGAAAAAAAGCCACAAAGAAAAACTCAGAATGACGATTCCCGTGTTTCTGACATTGACTGCCCGAGAGCAAAATGCTCTGCAGACTGGATAATAGAAGAAGAAGAAGAATGTCTGCCTTTAAATTACAATGCAACTTATTAATTAAAAAAATACAGTAAAACGAAATTTGAAAAAAAATTAAATGTCATCTCTAAAAATATCACTACGTGTATTAGTTCAATTTAAACATCCGACAGTATAAGTTTTAATAATCGAGACATTGAGTAAGCAAGAATTTTATCCTTTCCCCTAATATGTTTTGTTTCTACACTTCCATCCAGCGAGCTTTGCACTTATCTACCTCATAATTTTGAACCCTAAATTAGATCGTTTGCAGACTTCTACTGTGCATTACTCTTTCACTACTCCTGCACCCCACTAAAAAACATACATAGTAGTATATTGATAGAGATTTACGTTGGATGCCACGTAACAACACTTGGATCTGCCATATTGGCGGATTGACATTTAGAAGCCATGTCCCTGAGTATATCCTTCTCTTAATTGTATATACGTTATCGAACATTATGGACAGCTGGGCAACGTTAATAGTATTAGAGCCGGGAGCCGTGACTTCACACAGGAAATGACGTGTTGTTACGTGGCATCAAAAATAGCGGATTATGGCGGATTCAAGTGTTGTTACGTGGCATCCAAGTGGTTGTAGCTAATATGTCGGACCAACGTGTACCACGTGGGGTTCAGCCGGAAAACAAGATGTACAACAATATATTTTAAAGTTTAGTCAAGATCTTTTTAATTACTAAAATAGAATGATTTTATCACTTATGTAATTAAACATTTTAAATCTTAATCCATAAGAAATCATTTGTAATTACAAAATACCTTTATACTTTAATAGTGTTTATTCGTAGTTTTTATACTTACATATTTTACTTTTAAACCCATATTTGTCTAATAAGACAATTACTAAAATACCATTATTTTATACAGCAATATTTTTTAATTGTCTTCAATGAGATCTTTTTAATTACTAAAATACCTTTTCGTAAATACTTTAATAGTCTACATCTGTTTCATAGTTCTAAAATAAACAGTGTCGATAAAACATTTTAGAACCGTTACAGCTAAACGCGATGCTAACATGTGTTAGCATAACCTAGCCTCATCACTTTCGCCTGTGATAGCGTTCATGTTGTGTTTCTACGCCATTAATTTTTCATAGATCGAACGTACACTATTTGAGTGTGTGAATATATGTGTAAGGATGTATGTATGTGTTGTGCCTGTTTGTGTATGGCTTGGGGTGTGTGTATGTGTGTATGTGTGAGAGAGAGAGAGAGAGTTATTGTGCATGTGTGGGCGCAAAATAGAGAGGTCTGTTATACCAACTTAAAGACATTTATTCTCTATATTTTATATCTAAATAGTTATATTTTAATATCATATTAATATATCTGTGTTTTTTTTAATTTTTATTTTTTTCTATGGTTGCATACAAGATGCTGGAAGTTAATGTATCAAGTTGTTGGCTACACGTGTTGTGACGTGGTATCCAATATGGCGGAAGGGGGTATATTCAAAAGATCCGCTCCAGCAAAGGGTGTCCAATACGCGTGGCATCCAAGAGCTAGTCCAAGGGCAGTAATCGTAACTTTTTTTGTGTATTTTTTTTGTTTGTCCTAATGTCTTTCTGTTGTAGTAAGACATTTGCAAAGGGCAGTGTGGTGTTTTGGGTCGCTCAGAAGATTAACACCACACGAAATTAAGGAAGATTTCGAATATAATCTACTCTCATAAAGATTAATCTACGCTTAGCCATCGCCTGTACAAATGTGCTTACAATTATAGCCACTACTGAATGAATGATTGAAGCGAGAATGCTCATATATAGCTATCATTATCTCTACGTAATCATTTAGCCCTTTCATATGAAACATATTTTATGTACATTTACCTTGCACATTCGTTTTCAGTATTCGTTTTATGCTTTCATCAATATTCTCATATGACATTGCTATTATTGTTGCTAATGCTATCATTTATTGTTATCATTATCATGTTTACATTTACGCGTACCATTTTAAATGTGTTGCGTGTGTGGTCTAAGCCAAGGTCAGCACATGTTTCGTCCACGTGCTCATTATCCAATATCTACGTGGCTAGCGATCTAAGACCCGACCTATACGCCCCTGCCCAGCCCCACTCCACAATCTTAATATTATTACAATGCAGGCTACATGTCAAAAATTGTATAATATGTTACAATATGTATATATAAATCTTCATAATATGAACATCATATTGTTATATTTAATGACGGCGTTGTATATATATGCATAGATCTTTAGCTTTATTATTTTTAGATAATATTAACACTACCAGAGCCTTTCTGCAACGGAAAAAAATGACACTGCAATGGCTCATGCTAATATACCCACTATGGAAGAAATGGAGGACTTGGATACACTCCCAACAGAAATAGATCTCAGTGAAGTCATTGATAAACCCATGTTTGGGATGGTATCCCAGCAGAAGCGATATGGTATGGGTAACCAGCTCTACTAAAACATCTGCATGAGCTGCTATGTCATTGAATGGAGGAAATATAAGTTCCCCAAGATATGCGAGATCTGAATATTATCACGCTGTATAAAAGTAAAGGAGATCGCACAAATAGCAACAGCTACAGAGGCTAGGCTTTCGCCTGTTTTATCGTGAAGAGGCTACAGCTACTAGCAGAACGCATACGTCCAGAATACCAATGGGTTTTTTTGGGCTGAGATATCTACAATAGACATGATCTTCTCTCTTAAGGTCCACCACCTGTCTAGAATTTTTTATTTATTTCGCATACCTGACAATTTTAAATTACCCTATCACCTGTGTGGTTTATGTATACCAGGGGTGAAAAAAGTTTTTTTTTTTTTTTTTGCCATAGCAACCATAAAAATGGCCGACAAACAGTTTTATAAAAGTTCTTATAACTTTTTTTTACAAAGAAGATAATTCAATTCTGTTTTATGTTATTGCTTGGAATTTATATTATCTATCTTTCCATGCATGATTATGCTGATAGCCTTATTATGAAAAAAATATAAATTTTCTACTAAAAAAGCATTATAAATTTGCATCTGCTGCCATGGCAAAGCTATCAAAAAGAGTGTTGAAAAAACTACCAGTTGTCAATAGCTACCAAATATTCGTCTTCAGATCTTGTATATTAAGCCCTTTGCTATATGGCTGGAGAGAGCTGGACAACATATATGTAACAGGAACACCGCTTAAACATGTTACATCTAAACTGCCTGCGTCGAATTTTAGGCCCACCTAGAAGGAACGTAAATTAGCCAGGAAATCCTAAACCAGGCCAATATACCAAGAATGTATGCATTGCTGTCACAGCGCAGACTGCATTGGCTTAGACAACCCAGGCGCCTGTGTGATGGCCGAATACCAAATGCATCGTGTACGGAGAAATGGCCGCAGGATCTCGAGACACAGGCCTGTTTCTTCGACAATATGAGGATGTATGTAAGCGAGACCAAAGGGAATAGGACATAGACGAGGCTTCATTGGAGGAGGCTGTAGCGGACTGTGGAGTCTGACGACAGGCTGTCTACAATGGGACACATTCCCAAGAAGCAAAAAGGGCCAGGGATCACATTGACAGAAGGAAGAAAAGGAGGGCAAAAGAATCGTACACACAGCCACCATCGCTTCTCAAATGTGAGGGATACTCAAGGGACTGTCATTCAAGGATCGGGCTGTTCAGCCAAAGCAAGTGCTATCTATCATTAAAATCATAAGGGCACATCCATTGTCTAAGGGATAAATTGCAACAGGTTGTTATTGGGTTTTAATTCTAAAAAAGTGTTAATGTCTTATTTATTATTGTCTAGAAATTACCCGCTTATTTTTTGCAATGGGTACAGAGTATTTATTTATATCTACTATATATATAAATCTCAAAAGGAATATGTGTGTAGGTGTGTGGGTGTGTGGGTATGTACGTACCGCAAAATCTTTTTAAATACTGGACATAAAAACGTGAAATTTGCTACAAATATTCTTTGCGTTACGGCGGTGAACACTGTCAAGTTTTTAAGAAAATTTGAATGACCGCAGTGGTCAGTTTGGTCAAAAAACGCGAATAAAACACAACTTTTGATTCACATTGACTTTGCCAGTACAACTTTTTATAATTTGTCTTCACAAAATAAAAAAAAAAGGATGGCGTTGAGATTATTTTCAGGATGACGTCATTAATGTTTGAGCATGGATTTTTTAGCAATGAAGGGACATTTTTCATTTATTTTTAAATTGACGTCATTTCATCAAACTATGTTTATGGATTTTATCTCAATGACGGGAACACATTTTCTTCATGTTTAAATTGCCTACGTGCCGTAAACCACATAAATTGTTTACACTACCAATACTGTAGTTGATTTTCTTAATCTAGCACTACTTTAATACATTACACTGTGAAGACATGACGTAAAGCTAATTAATAATTTAAAACTTTACAAACATAGGACAAAGCAAATAGGTTTAGCATTTTTTTTCTGTTTCGGGAAGTAATACCGACGCCTTACTAAGCTTATTTAAACGCAGTTGTCCTGGTTACACTCTATATTTAAGCGTTGCGTATTTATGCGTTTTACAAGGGAACAAAATTACCGGGCAATGTTTATATTATCGGGCAATGTTTATATAACCGGGCAATGTTTATATTACCGATCAATGTTTATATTACCGGGCAATGTTTAAATTATCGGGCAATGTTTAAATTACAGGGCAATGTTTATATTACCGATCAATGTTTAAATTACCGGGCAATGTTTATATTATCGGGCAATGTTTATATTAACGGGCAATGTTTATATTACCGGGCAATGTTTAAATTACCGGGCAATGTTTATATTACCAGGCAATGTTTATATTAATGGGCAATGTTTATATTACCGGGCGATGTTTAAATTGCTGGGTAATGTTTATATTACCGGGCAATGTTTATATTACCGGGCAATGTTTAAATTGCCGGGCTATGTTTAAATTGCCGGGCAATGTTTAAATTGCCGGAACTAACTTTAAAAAAAAAACATACTATTTTATGTATGTTGCAAAAACAAAACTAAAAAACTATAATGTGTCAAGCATTTTCTAAAAAAAGCCCATTCGAAGAATCGGGCACATATCTGCTAGCTACAAATATATATTTGTGAGTGTTCTTCGTAACTCATATACACTGTTTACAATAAAAAAAAACTTGAATGTCAGCGACAAGCTAATTAGCTACATGGTCGATCCTCTGTATACAGACATGGGCGCCCGCAGAAAATTTTCTAGGGGGGGGGGCAAAATATTTTTAGTAATGTTTTAATGTAGTTTTAATTTACTGAGCGCATTTGTATGGTGAACGAACGGACAGAACACTGAAGTAATTGTAGTACACTGTAGTAATGAAGGGCATACTGTAGCAACACATTTTTTATTAGCACAATATATGTATATAATAGACGTAAGCCATACAAAAAACCTTACTTTAAACAAATAATATTACAACGTAAATTTAAAATAAAATGTATTATTTAAACAAGAACTGGAGTCGTCTGTTATCGCTACCAAACAAATCTACAATTTTGTCCATAAACTCATTTTTGTTGCTGTTCACTTTGTCTCTATGTACTCACAACATGCACAACCTTGACAGACGTTCATCTGACATTGTAGATCTAAGCCATAGGTTTTCAACCTTTTTCGGCTCACCGCACCCTTTTAAAATCTTTCCGCCCACCGCCCCCCAACTTAATTTTAATTAAACATATATAGGCCTATAATTAATTCTAAAACAAATTTATTTGTAATATTAATTTAGAAATATAAGAGATTATTTAATAGCACTATATCATGTAATTTCTGTAATTATTAATGTTTTAAATATAAACTCCTTAAATGGACAAAACAATTAATGCAGGAAATGTTTATTTACAACTGTTTAATGTAAATTATTTTAATCCTCTAATAATTAAATCTTGTTATGAATACCACAATGTTGAATGTATATAAAGAAATAATAATAATCAGTAAAATTTGAACAGAAAAACTTGAACTTGTTCGGCATCACTATTGAATCAAACGTAGAAACATTTGTTAATTAAAGGGAGATAATTATTTCGTTTCATTTGAGCTAATATTTCTGTATTTTTTTCTTTTATAAAAAGAATTAATAGCTTAAATTTATAAATTTAAAATGATCAAACTGTAAAAAGTATTTGAAAATTATATAAATATTATATGATATGACTAAAGAATTTATATGTATATTTTTAAGCATTACAATAACTACTCAGTTTGTATGATTAGGCCTACTACGTATCATACCATTTAACGATAGCTTAAACATTAATTTAAAAGATTCAAACGGATTAAAGGACATTTCGGTAAAACTGAGATCAAAATATCATTAATATTAACATGTGTTTAGGGCTAAAGTGAACGGTCAGCAGGGTTGACAGTCCGGTGAACCAATAATACGACCAGCCAGCCGCACACCATATTTACCAAGACGCGTCACACAGTCATTTAGCAGATTTCGTTACATTAAATAAGAACAAAGGGTACCGCAGCGACTGCAAAAAGACAGAGGAATCTCCCTCTTGAGCATAGTTGGTAAGATCTTTGCAAGAGGCACTATCAAGGCTGCAGGTGCTGTCATCTAGAATCTATCCAGAGTCTCAGTGCGGTTTCAGAAGCGACTTATCCACAATAGACATGATCTCCTCCATTCGAATGCTACAAGAGAGGTTCCGCGAGATGAATAAGCCATTATACATTGCTTTCGTTGATCTCACTAAAGCATTTGATATGGTCAGCAGAAGTGGACTCCTCAAACTCCTGGCAAAAATAGAAATCCCTCCAAAACTGCTCTCTTTCATTGCCTGTTTTTTTTTATAGAAAACCAGGTGCACAGTGAAGTTTAATCAGAGCCATTTGAAGTCCGCAGCGGTGTTAAACAAGACTGCGTACTTGCACCCACCTTGTTTGGAATATTCTTCTCGTGTCTACTGCACTATGCTTATGGAGACTGCAACAAGGGTGTCTACCTTCACACAAGCAGATCTGGAAAGCTCTTCAACCTTAACAGGTTCAAAGCCAAAATCTCAAGCAGTGTTCTCCTAGATGGGGAGATTAATAGTAGAATAGCTAAAGCCATGGGCACTATGGCAAGATTTAACCAAAAAAAAAAAGGAGTCTGGGTGAACTCACTGCTCACACGCTCCACTGAGTCACTAGTTTATCGAACATGCGTTCTGATTACCCTGCTGTACGGCTGTGAGACATGGAACACATATTCCTGGGAGTAGAGAAAACTGAACACCTTTTACCTTAGGTGTCTCAGACTCATTTTAGATATAAGATGGCAGAACAGGGTTTCAAACGCAGAGGTCCTACGAAGAGCAGAGTATCTCTCGACATCCGTATTACTCTCAGTAACAGACGTCTCAGCTGGCTAGGTCATGCACGCCGAATGCCACAGGGTCGACTTCCACAGGACATTCTATATGGAACGTTAGCTTCGGGACAGAGACCTGCTGGACGTCCAAAACTGAGATTTGCGGATGTCTGCAACAACTCCAAATTGACCCAAACAGTGGGGAGATCATGGCGCAGGATAGGTCCACTTGGAGGGCAGGAATCAAAGAAGGTTTCAGGCTTGCGGGAGAGGAGCGCGCCAGGAAAAAGACAGTGGAGAAAAATGTGGTCCACTCCGCTACATTCAACTGCAGCAAGTGTGACCGTGCCTGTACGTCCAGGATTGGCCTCTTTAGCCAAATGAGGGCTTGCAAGGGAAATGAATCGTCTCTCGAGACGAAAAATGCCGACGAATGTGCTGAACGATCGCTCCACCATACATGTTGTTGCTGGTAATGTTAGCAAAACTAGTAAGGCATACGGCAAGGTAACAAGTCGATGAAATTTTGGCTACTTTTGTATGCTCGTGTTTTCCGAAAATCAAACTAACTCAAGGCTTCACTATCTCAATTATCAATGTGGTATACCTGATTAATCCCCAAAGATAATGAGATCGATATGATAATGGAAGGAGTCACAGTTGTTACAATTAATTATAAGTGTTTTAATTATTTTTTATTTTTTTTTATATTTTAGTCCAAATTTTTTTTATCTATCAATCGGGAGGGGGGGGGGGGTCACTTTTCCAGGGGGGGGCAAGTGCCCCCCCCCTTGCCCCCCCCCCCCCTGCGGGCGCCCATGTATACAGATCATTGTATTTACGCCTAGGCCTATACATGGTTTTGCTCAAGCAACCCATTTCATTTCGGAATGTCACCTGGAATGTATATGTCTCTTTCCTATTGAAATTGATTTAATGGACGAAAATAAGTGCTCATATAATACATCTGTGTATTAATCTATCTATCTATGCGTTTGTTGCACAATGTTATATGCGCTCCAGGCCTACATTATGTTTGTTGACAGCACTATACAATAATAATAATAATAATAATAACGGTGCTTATATAGCGCATATCCCGTTGGTGACAGTTCTATGCAATTATTATTACAACAATAAAATTGTCAAACTTTTTGAACCCTCACTTCCCACTCAACCTATTTTGTTGACATAATGAACGGACGACCCTGAACAGAGGGAAAACAATCGCCCACATCTGAATGATAATAATGATGTGGCGAAAATAAGGCTAGTAATACAACCACGACAATGCAACAGCTGTTGGTGTGAGCTAGCTGCTGACAAGCTGGAAAAAATAATATATACGAATTGCCCCAATGGAGAGAGATGAGAATATACACACATGCCCAAAACAGTGGTGATGGCAGTAGGCCTAGAAATATAAATTCCTTTTCGCAAAGTCGCTCTGTGGTTGAACTAACATTAAATATAATTTTATAAACGCTCTCCTATTTCTATTATTCTTTATTGCAGTATTCACTTTAGCCAGCAGTCGTGTATCGTGTTATATCGATATCATGCCATTTTTACTATTTTTACATGTTTTTGAACTATTTCAAAATAAAAATCGGTTTACTGTTGTTAATGAGTTGTTTTTTTTATATCGGAAGGATGTAAATATGGTTAGTAATTGTCTCTATTTGAGTAGTTTCCCCTGAATGACATGACGCAGAGAGGTTAAGGATGGACGTTTAGTTTACTACATTCCAGTGGATTGCTAGCTATTTATTTAATAGCATTTTTAACACATTGCTCGATAATCTAAACGAAATCTCAAATACCCCGTCTGTTTTCTGCATTACTTGGTCAAACACAACCTGCCCTGCGTGACCTCACCTCAGCGATAGGAACTCAGGCGTCCAAGGTCAGCAATAATAAAACGAAGAACTTCCGCTTTGGGTCCACTGGCATCCCAACCCTCATTTCTATTAACAGAAAAAAGGTCGAAAAAGTGACATAATTTACATACCTAGGCAGTACTATCAGTGCAACCGGTGACTATTTTCGAGACACAATGTGTCGCATTGGTAAAGCGATCGCCGTCTTCCAAAAGCTGCACCCACTCTGGAACTCAACATCAGTCTCGAATCCAACAATCGTACGTGTCTTCAATGCCATCGTATTTAAATTACCACACAGTGACATCCACTCATATACAATTTCCCCTACTGTAAAAAACAAATGATAGAAATAAACTCGAAAAGTATTTCAAAAGAATTATACGACTATTTTTAGAATATTTGTGCATTTCTTTCTCAACAGTAGCCGACGCAAAAAAAAAATCACACTGACCCGACACACTAATTTATTCTTCAATTAATCTTTACATGAATAAAAATAATTTAGAATGCTCGCTGAAAGTATGGTTTTAATTTACTATTCTTTTTATTAGTATTATCACCGTGTGGGTTAGGGACCCTGGTGAACAAATAACCCCACTTGCATGTCGCATAACGCGACTAATAGTGGTTTTTACAAAGAGTACCTTGGCGCGTAAAACTCATATCCCCTATGTGGTGCTGTTCGACAGTGGACCCGATTGCACTATTCTGGATAGAGGTCTCTGCGCGGCTATATTGTTGGGGACATAGAGACGGTGTGTAGTGTGAAGGAGCCTGGATCCAAGATCGGATGATTCCACAGAGCTTTCGGAGACTCAAAATACAAAAGAAACCCAACTGAGTGTCCCAATCATTTGAGAAGCTCTGTAGATGGCGAATAATGGACCATAGGCCAACCCCACTTCAGCCCACAGAAACCCTGACTCAGTGAAACCCAACCCTGGAGTGCCGCTTGCAGGTGCATGGGTGCACAATTGAAAACTTTCTCGAACTGCTGGGTTGGAAAGAAGCCACAAACAAAAACCAGTATAACAATGCCAGAAAAACCTAAGAAAAAATAAACGAGCTCAGACGTCGCTTGGTGAAAAGTCTGCGCACGGCAGTTTCTTCCTGGGCTGCCTGTGATAAGTCAGCGAATGGAAACACCAACCGAAATATTCTACAACTGAACATATTAGGATTACAAATCAAAATAACTAAAATATAGGGATGTTAAAAGAAAACCGGAATATCGGATTCCGGTTTTGAATCTGAAAACCGGTTTTGATTTTTAAAACCGGATTTCGGTTTGTTAGTTGGAATGTAATCATTACTTCAAGTAGCACACCCTTTATTTTATTTTTGTATTGGTTCTGATGGAAATATTTTTTTTTTTAAATTTTGGATATACGCAAAACAATTCTTGAAATGCCTTGCTAATACTAAGCTTATTTAGTCTTAAATATTATGTTTCTTTTTTTTTCTCCAAATACCAACTATGGCTTGCAATAAATACAACATCAAACCAAATGTCGGCTCATCGTTTAGATGTGCGCTACTGTTTGATGTGCCCAAGTGCGGCAGGGATTGCCCCTCGCGGGTCGGCCTACACAGCCATTCTTGGCGGTGCAGTTGGATACCTCACCAATGAAGCTACACCATCGTCTCTCGAGACGGATGGATGCCGACGACGACTCTTTGATGTACGCAATGGAGATTGGAGAGAGCAAACCAGTTTTGTCCTGTGACCCTGAACAATTCGGCTAGATACCGCGTCTGTGCTTTATTATTAACGGCAGCATTAAATACACATTCTTTTGACTTTTGATTGGTGCTACGTGATCCTAATCAATACATTATTTTACAAGTCTAAGTCCACGGTGCACAAATTATCACTATTGAAAGCTATTACTTCAATTAGCCCATATTTTTTTTAGTTCTAAAGAATGTTATGGTAAAGTGTACACAATCATAATGTATTCACACAAATCAACCTCTTGAATGCTATGCAAACACTTATTAAGTTTGAAATATTTTTTCAAATACACCTACAAAACTACGCTCATTTGCTTTTCCGGCCTGTGACTTGTGACATTGGGGGGGGGGAATCGGAATCCGGTTTTAAACGGGTTTTATAGAACCGAAAACCGGTTTGAAAACAAACCGGTTTTAACATCCCTACTAAAATAGAACACATACTTCACAAGCATGAGATCCACGTCGCACTACTACAAGATACGCTGCTTCCAAACAAAAAAAGTCGACATCACAGAATACACTCAATACAAATGCAACTGCACTAAATTTCAAGGAATATTGACACTTAACCGAAATGATACCGAAACAAACGTAACGATCAAGAACTATTACTCAGCTATCTACATAGAAGACATGATTTTTTGAAGTGGAGGAATGAAGTAGGGCCTACACACTAAGAAAAATGTATTGCCCTCCATCGTCAAACTGGAAGACATGACATACTGCTTTCCTATCACTCTAGGTAGCAAATTTTATGAGACATGACAATGACGTTCGTGTGTGTGACATCGTTAATAGTATAGCTTGGCAAAATCAACTATTCCTACCATCCTAATAAAACAAAGAATTACTCATATTAGTCGATGTGAAAAAGCTGCATAAGCAAAGACCGCAAATTTTAGAGAAAGCTGACAATCTTCGCTTAATCTGGACAAATGGAAAGCAACTTTTAATTTATTTGTAGTTTTTTTTTTCTCTTTATGTAATAAGTGATGTAAACGTATTGGGTAAACGAGTGCTTGTTTGTGAAAAATATTTTTTCATCTTGAAACGGATTGTCTTTATTTTATTGATTTCAATGTTTCAGGTTACGAACATTTCAGGTTTGAATTTAGATCAGGAACGAATTAAGTTTGTAATCCGAGGTACCTCTAAATTAGACACTATCGACTGTATTATGTCGGGGGAAGGGGTGGCAAGAAATTGTGGCGATGAAAGTAAATTATCCTAGAAAAGCTCAAAGCAGAAGCGGAGGAAAGGGCTGAAAAGGGGGGGGAGTACAATAACACTTATGGTTAAAATAACACATTACCCAAATCTTAAACTAAAATGCCATATATTCTAGTCAAAGATGAAAGGTATGTATATATCAGTTGTTAAAATCCTTAAAACTTAACTTTTGTTTCTACAGTCTGTGAAAGTTGAGCAGAAGATAATTGTGTCGTATGAAGACCACTACGTCAGCTTTAAATTGTCAAATAATTTTGCGCGCAATAAAATATAACAGTTATAATAATTATAATAAATTATACTAATTAGTGTCTATATGAGTATTATTTATTAAAATATGTAGCACATATATTTTTTGTCATAATAACGAGTCTCTTCTTTTTAACAAATCATGCCAGGGATGTCAAAACACAATAATCTAACACAGGGCCCTCGAGAGAAAAAAAAAGATGCCGGTACGAGATCTTTTCTGGGCCCCCCCCCCCTACCCCGACCCATTTTTTTTTACATCCTCTTGAAGAGAATCATGTCGGATGCACTAGAGGATCACGAAGAGACATAAATGGCAGAAGGATCACCAACCTTTGATTTGCAGATAATCTAGATGGACTCGCCCGGAGTGAGGAAAAATTTGCTAATCTAGTGGAACGACTGGACAAAACTTCCTCATCATATGGTATGCAAATCAGTGCCAAAAAAAAAAATTGATGACTAGTAACACCAGCGGCATCACCACGAAGATCAAGATTGGTGGGCAGAGTTTTCAAACAGTATACACCTATGAGCTATTATAGCCCCCTCCCCCCATATACATATAGTGTTTAATCCCCCAAACGCTATGTTAGTTAAAGTCAGTATTAATATTACATTTATTAGCCATCTGTTGAATCGTGTATTGAAATACTTATTGAAATTAATTTTTCCAATCTTTTTCATCTTTATCTGTTTTTGCCGTTTGCGGTTACATGTGTCAATGAGAGAAAAAAACAAATAATTTAAATATCAATAGTAAAGTCAACATTTTTTTATTTAGAATCCCAGATGCTATGGATCCTATCGTATTATTTAGCATGTCTGGAATAAGTTTTATTTCCGTCACCCAGTAATAAATATTCTCAAAGTGTATCATTTTTAGTGAACAGTTTGATGAGTTTCCTATGAATTGCCTTCTCGTCTATGCTTAATGTCTCGACATTGCGAAGGAACGCAATGATTGGTTTTCAAAAACAAAAACTGCATCTATAATATGTTTTAAGATAATCCGACTATTTTCTATTTCTTTATTTTCTGCTGTTGAAATCTCGACACTTTGTTAAAAAAACTTTCTTTATGTGACTTGCACTACTTTCAAATCTTTCAAATCTGTGGGTACGTTTAGTTAGCAAAATTATTGCAATAATTTATTTTGGATCAGACAGGCTAGAAGAAAAAAAAAAAGAAAGCAAAAGAAATTATATTATTAGATTTTAGCTATGGCAGCCTAGGTATGTCATTTTTTTAAATTATGTTTTAATATCAATTAGGGTCAGAGGTCGTCCAGCGAAGCAGAAGATTTTGGCGCCGCCGTTTTTACGCCGCCGTTTCGGCGCTAAAAAAAGTTTTTTTTTTTTTACATGATGTCTGGTTTAGTAAAACAACCTTGGTTATGTTTTTTATATGATGTCAAGTTTAGTCAAACATCCATGGTTATGTTATTTACATGATGTCAGGTTTAGTAAAATATCCATGGTTATGTTATTTACATGATGTCAGGTTTAGTATAACATCCATGGTTATGTTATTTACATGATTTCCGGTTTAGTAAAACATCGATTGTTGTGTTATTTACATGATGTGAGGTTTAGTCAAACTTCCAAGGTTATGTTATTTACATAATATTAGGCTTAGTAAAACATCAAAGGTTATGTTTTTACATGATGTCCGGTTTAGTAAAACATCGATTGTTGTATTATTTACATGATGTCAGGTTTAGTAAAACATCGATTGTTGTATTGCTTACATGATGTCAGGTTGAGTAAAACATCCATGGTTATGTTATTTACATGATGTCAGGTTTAGTAAGACATCGATTGTCATGTCATTTAGACACTCTTTTCATTCACTGAACACTTTTTGTAAATTTCTAAGTCTTTCATGTTTTTCTACTAATATAATCTAGATTCATGTTGGGAAGCTATTCGAACGGTGTACTCATAAAAATTCTAGGAAGATGTACACGCTTCAGTATTGATCTTGCAAGGGTTAGATCAGCTGTGGCAATATAGTTGACACATATTTTTTTTGTTCAGACTCTTCTCAAAATAAATTTTGTTAAATGACAAAAAAAAGTGTTTTAAATTTTCAATACATTTGTCTAAAATTATGATACCTTAACCCATATCTTGCTGAGGTCTTATTTTTTCTTTATTTTTACATATGTTATAAAAAGTCATAGTGTAATAAACGAATACAAGTTTGTTTTTGACAATTTTTTTTTTTTAGGAAATATTTAGATTTTAAATTATGTCCTTAAAAAAGGACGCCAGCAAGAAATGATACCGTAACATTGCATGGTTGCGAGAGAAAACGGCCCTTTTATCTCAAGGAAAAATAAATATTTTTTTAACAATTTAACTTGGAATGATTAATTTATAGCTTTTCAAAACAATAAGATAAGAAAAAGCGTAATAAAACATTGACATTAAAGTGGCACCTGGGCACTGAATGTGTTAACTGAACAAACCAAGAAAAGCAATAACATAATTTAAAACACTAATAAAAATGCAAGAATAGACTCTGACCACAGATAAGCCTAGGATGCATTAATCTTCATTACAGAAGGAGTGTATGTAATTTATAATATCAAATCATATAAATCATATGTATTTTTTTAAGTATGCTTTATATTATAATATATATGTGTTTTTTGCATAATATGTTGTAGATATTGTGATACTTGGTGTGATCACCTAGATAGAGATACATATGTATATAGGACCTATAGGCAGCTTAGCCAACAGAAGTTGATATCAATCATTGCTTATAACGAAATCTGATATTATTTCCTTTAATAGGCCTACATTATATAGGTCCAAAGAAATATATTCTCTGATGGCATCTCCTCGTATTGTTTTCAACATACTGCATGGTACATAAATTATTCCGTAATGGAATTCTGAACATCAGATAGGTCTTCGGGGCAGCGGATTGGTATTCTGGGCAGCGTATTTGTATTCTGGGCATCGGCTAGGTCTTCAGGTCATCGTATAGGTCTTCAAGCCAAGAGATTGGTTTTCTGGGCAACAATTTGGTCTTATGTGCGCCAGATTAGTCTTCTGTGTAGCAGATAGGTCTTCTGGGCAGCAGATTCATTGTTTGGGGAGCTAATTCGTCTTCTGGGCAACATATTGATCTTATGGGCATCAGATAGGTCTTATGGGCACTGGATTGGTCTTATGTGTAACGGATAGGTTTTATGGACAGCGCATTCGTCTTTAGGGCATCAGATTTGTATTTTGTGCAGTTGATGTGTCTTCTGGGCAGTGGATTGGTCTTCAGGGCATCGAACAGATTTTGTTGGCTATAAAATTATTCTTTTGGGCATGATATTGGTCATCTGGGTAGCGGATAGCCTTATAGGCATCGGGTTTGTCTTTTGGGCAATGTATCGAAGCCAGCAAAAGACAAAAATAGCTAGAAAGGTTTGCGTCGATCCTATTGTAATAGAAAAAGAGTAGTCAGCTTTAGAAAAGGAGAACTCTGTCTTTGTCGGCTGTATGATGTATTCTAGGATTTAGTCAACACAAATGTGCTCAAACAATCTGTAAAGCTGAATAGTCTCATCTCAAATTCAATATCATTTGTATTTGATTTTTGATAATTAGGAGACCTAGAATCTAGAAATTCACTAGAATGTCTTTAGTTACATCATCTTCATTACATTACCTGGCGGCTGAATCAATATATTGAGTGCATAATATAATATTATTGGTCTATTTAAGTAAAACATGTTAAATTGAGTAAAGTTTGTGATATATGTTGAGAATAAAATATAGATATATACTAGAATTAGTATAATAATGTATATTTATGTATATGAATAGGCAATGTGGTTTTAAAACTAGTTAATATGGACAAACAACATATCATTCCTACTCAACTATCTTCAATTGTTAAAGACTCCATAATATATTCCCCAAAAAATCCAAAAAAAAAAGTTTTTCTAGGTTTTAGCAAAGAAAACACTAAAAAACTAAATTTCATGTCACGGTATCATTTGTTGCTGGCGTCCTTAAAAAAGGACAGTTGGTTTTAACACCTCTGTGTAAATATTATTATCGTGTATTATCGTTTTAAACTAAATATCTATGTTTATGCCTTCTACTAACATTAATTAACAAGGTTATATTAAATCTTAAGTCAATTTTTATCATTTTCATTTAAAAAAATTATCACTTTTTCAGACTTGACAATTTTTTCCGCATTTTTATCAAACTCACGACATAAATTTGTTTCGAGCGCAAAAAAATCTAAAAGCAGACGAATAAAGATAATAATTAGATAGATCAGTATATATTCTTTACATTCAATGAAAAATTCGCAAACTATTAACTTAATTTTATGTCTTAAATCGCATTTTACGAAATGTCCTTAAATAAGGACGCCAGCAAGATATGGGTTAAATCTCCCCTCTTGGCTACCGAACAGAAAATCTTTAAAGTGTTAAAGGATCGACTAACTATCTTTGAGTGCCATACTAGTATGCAGCTACGTAGAGGCTAGGCTACTAAGCAAACAGGGAGAACTGTTAGCCTGTAAGGTTCATAGGTCGATATTTGTGTCTATAAGTGTCTCTGGTGAAAAATAAAAAAAGAGATCCTAAAGGCTATCAAAAATAATTAGGCCTTATATTACAACTAGATGCTTCCGTGCATTTTTAACAAATGTTCAAGTACACATACAAAGAATACCCAAATAAATGGCTCCCAGTGCCAATAGAGATTGTAGGAGGTTTTGGGGCATCTTTTCTTAGCTTTATAGCAACAATTAAATAAATAGTTGCGTAATAGCCGATTTAATTTTAAATTTTAATATTAATGGGCCCCCTAAACTCTTATGGGCCCCGGTGCGGCGTACTCTCGTGGGGCCGGATCTAGCATGTATAACAGATGCTCAGAGTTTACAATGTATTTTTTCATGTAAATGTTAGAGTCTATCAATTTAGACATTTTCCTCCCAGCATATCCAAGTACAACGCCACATTCATCACGCTTTCTAGGCTTGAGAAACATCTTGAAACCTTATTATATATTCTAATATGTATTCGACTTGGTTCCCGACGCCAGACACCTGTCATCAGGGTTATTGCTAATACAGTTTTTCAGGTCTTTAAAAATAAGCCTTGGGCGCTATTGGTTAACCAATTTCTTTTTTTTTTTTTTGCAACAGGACAGAGCAGACAAGTTTATCTACAACAAATTGAAAAATAAAGATAATGAATAACTCGCTGTTATTTCTTCTGACAGTTTTAGCCCCAACAACCGCTGCCAGTTTTACAGGTACGAAAAATATTTTCTAACCTAACAATTCAATATTGAACCAAAGATTATATTATTATGATTATAAATTGAATTTTTTGTTTTAATCGAACTTCTTCCGCAGGTTCAGCTGCTAAGCTGTATGTAACTCAAATAAGTGGTGTTTTCAGCAATGAGCAAAGTCTAAAAAATTTACAAGAGGAAGGTTCTTCATCGAATCATGATGTGATAAAAGTTGAAATGCATCCATTGAACAACATACCGACACTGAATTCTGTAAGTACAATGTTTACGATAGTGAAAATAAAATAGCATGCCATTAAAAATAGTAATTTGTTTTTTTTAGTTTAAATGTTTTATTTAATACATTTAATTCCAACAATTAACACCCTGCATCTTTTATAACTACGATAAAGTCGTCGATTCATTTGGGTTTTCTATTAAATATAAGACTATTGTTAAGGAATTAGTGAGAACCTATTCTAATGCGTTTTATGCATTTACTTAAAATATTCACTAAGTTTAGCCCTTTGTTAATGTATATATATTTAACTTAAAGCTGCCTACATAAAAACTTAACAAAATGATGCAACATTAATATTAACATTTTTAAAGTTTAAAAAAAAAAGCTTCAGCAATTTTTCTCGACAAAAAAGTCTTGATAACTGATTTAAAATAAATATGATACGTAGTGAAGTATTTAATAATGGTATAGATTTCAGATGTCAAATGCCATGACGCACAATATACAATACATCTGTTTATTAGTAATGATGTACTTATTTACTTGAAAATAACTTCAGTCCAAAATAGCCTAACAAATCAAGGTTACCTTTGCATAGAAAACAATTATAATAAAAATAACTTTATTCATGCAAGTTGTTAGTAAGCTAAGAAGAATACACATTTTTAAGATACTGTAACGTTGCGACAGACGATTGTGTGGCCAGTAGTGTTCAACACATGTGGTTCGTTTTTCTATGATAGCCGAACTTGTTCTTCAGCAACATTAGGTTCAATGCCCGATATTCGTATTTGACGGAAAACAGCTTTATCACATATACATCTTAGCACACACACGTACACATTATGAAAATAATTAACAAACGATAATCAGAATCTGTGCAAATCAAATATCTCAGTTTATTGATGTATGATGGTTATGTCAAGGGCGCAAGTATCATGGCGCTTCATGGAGTTTTGATATAATTATTAATGTATTGTAAAAGTCACTTCTCTTTAGAATGTGCTAACCAGCAATTATCTTACAGCTCATCATACACATTACTTCTATTTATGCAGCAGAAAACCGATACTACGTCTTTAATATGAACTAAAGAAATGGCCAAACTTACAGTAGTGTAGATTCACGGATCAATAATTTATCTTATCACGTAGTCTACTTTAACATAAAACACTATTGACAGATTAAATAAAGCGTCATTAATGATGGCAAAACAGCTGGTATAATTTGTCACAGTTTAGAAGTCCAAAAGGAATTTTGTCACGGGTACATGGAGAGTATTCCTATGTCCTTCTGATCCGATGTTCTTGAGTAGTCAAAGATCCCCAAGAATCTAACATGCAGTCTTAAATATATTGTCAGAAGGGCGGGATTAAGGAAAAAGTCCGCCCAACTTAACCAATGAAACTCCATGTCCGGTGCTGACGTCAGCGATAAGGTGATTATTACAATGCTGTTTAAGAACACGTGCCAGAGAGGTAGAGGGTAGGCGGGTATTAGGGGTGAAATTGGTTGTTTTTAGGGTGGCTGGTAAGTCAAGGAATGTCACAGTTCCCCCTCCCCCATCCCGTACCAGATTGTACACCTCCCATACCTCTTATTAAAGCAAAGGCAAGCTCTTGAGCTAGCGATGGGCGTATCTTCAAACATAAGCGCAGCGTGCGCGAGAATCGACCGTATAAGTTTACAATAGCACCTAAAGAATTAAACCCCTCCATTGAGATAACGACACCCCATGGGTCGCTCTGCCATCTGAGTGGCCTTCCTCGATCGTGAGTGTCACTAATGATCAAAGAGACTTTAGATAGACACTAAACTCATAGGCGAGTCATAGGACATGGTGTCCACCTTTCTCAATTTAGGAGGGAGTGGGGCCGCCCGTGCCCCCAATTCGCATACACCAGTCAATTCATGACACAAGGTTAATTAAGTGAGCTTTGCCGGGCGCAGCTGAAATCGCGCTAAATGAAAATTATATATAATTTTTCGCAAAGTTGATGACTCTTTTGCACGATCTTAAACATTTTGTTCTTTTATCTTCTCGACGGTACATGACCTTTTTTTAATTTTAGTTCTTTCTGTTTCTTCTTTAAGATATATATAGGTAGTTGCTTGTCTGTAGCCTTTTCAACCATCTCAAATCCAGAAAGTGCTTTATCGATATCTTTCTATCGTGATCATGTATTTCAATGTATCGACATCACGGCAGACAGAGCATATCTACAAAGAATCACTTACTTACCAAGCCATCAGCGGTGTTACATTCATGTTCCTGGTCTGCAACCTATTGTCTGCTGGCATTTCAAACTTGATTTCAATATTTGTTGGCTTATTAAGCCATTTCGTATTAAGACATCAGCATCTTTATGTCCAGGTTCCGTTGTTTGTGCAAGAATCTTCATGAAAGTTGACATGTTTTCACATTTAGATTTTGCAGATCTGGGCGGTCACAGCCACTAACAAAAGGAGATGTTTTACTTTGCCCACTCCTAGAGTTTTCTTCTAGAACAAGCACCGATTTTTTAAGGGCCGCACTGTTATTGTTTTTTTAGGGTGCCACGGTTTTATCCAAAGGGCTCTAATTGTTTTTTTTTATTGTTTTTTTTTGTAAAAGGTCCTATTTTTTTATAGTTTTAATAAATCTCACTTTTTAATTCCAAAAAAGGCCCCAATGTTTTGAAATGGCCCCAAATTTTATTCCTGAAAAACGTCAAGCTTTTTATATCTTTTTTTTAAATAAAAATTGCCACTTTGAAATTCTTAAAAGCAAATAACTATTTTTTTTACCATTGAAAATTTTAAATATTATATTTTTAAAATGTCCCCCACTTTTTGGAAAATGTTTTAAGGGGGAGCGGCCGCTTACCCTACTCCTCCCCACACCCTCCCTAACTACGCCACTGTATCAGTTATTTATTATAAAGAAATGCAATGAATTAATGAAAGGAAAATATATCAATATAAATTGATAATTTTTTTTAAATAATAAAAGTATTTTTTAACCTTTAGGACTTTACGATCTACTTGGAGGAATGGACGACAGGACAACTAACTAGGCAGCATATAGCGGGAATAAAAGGTGAAGGTGACATCTTTGAGGTACAGCCTTACGAATTTGTTCATCCCGAGTCCTTTGTGTAAGTTGATAAAGTAACAAACTCTATCTCGACAATGGGCTAAAAAAAACAACATAAAAATATATTATTTAAACCAAAGATGTTACTTAGTCTTAGAAAGGCACAGTAAAAATCTAATACGGAAAAACATCATATTATGTAACCTATTCAAAGTCTGATGATTCGATATGCGTAACGTCACTCGCTAGTATTTTTTTAAAAGTACAAACTACAAACTCTCTAAGCCTTATTGCAGGGGCGTGACATTAAAAAAAGCAGGAGGTTTTTCCGTGTTAATGCAATTGAATGAGAGGTGAATTTGGAAAACCCGATGGCACCTCGCGTTCAACATTGTAAATGTAAGGAAATATCCATTTCTTGCGTACAATTCTATGTATTTGCATTGTTGGATATATCATTTTAGTTCTCTAAAATCAACACATCAATTATTATAATCATATCATATATATAAATCTCAATAGTTGTTTGTATGTATGTATGTATATATGTATTGGGTAGGTACATACCGTATAATCTTTATAAATACCGGACAGAATGACATGAAATTTGCTACAAATAATATTTCTGTTACTGCGGTGAACAATGTTAAGGTTTTATATTTTTCTTAAATGACCGTAGTGGTCAGTTTTATCAAAAGACAAAACGTTTAAAGATTGCGAATAAACGTTGTGAATGAACAAAATTTCATTCTCCTTTAAATTTGTGACGTATACATCTGATAAACTTTGTAGTGGGCAATGTTTAAATTGCCAGGATCAACTGTTGTAAGTTTTAATTCGTGTCATATACGTCTTATAAACTTTGTAGCGGGCAATGTTTAAATTGCCGGGCAATGTTTGAGTTCCCGGGATCAACTTTTTAAAGTTTTAATTTGTGTCGTATACGTCTTATAAACTTTGTAGCGGGCAATGTTTAAATTGCCGGGCAACGTTCGAGTTCCCGGGATCAACTTTTTAAAGTTTTAATTTGTGTCGTATACGTCTTATAAACTTTGTAGCAGACGATGTTTAAATTGAGGGGCAATGTTTAAATAGCCGGGGCCAACTTTTTAAAGTTTATATTCGTGTTGCACACGTCTTTTAAAATTTGTTTCATTTGTGATTGTTTTTCCCGGTTGAATTTAAAATTCAATTCTAAGTCTACTTCCAAAGTAATAATAAATAAATAAATAGCAAATAATACCACAAAAAAAAAAAAAACAATAACAAACAAAAATACTACTTAATGGTGTCACAAAAAATATATCAAACAATCATTTTTAATTTAAAAGTACTTTCGAAATGACAAATGAGTTCTGTTTTACAGAAGTAGTTTAATTACCCAATAAACTCACACCATTAGATCACAGTGGTCATACTTTAAGCAAGAAAAAAAAATTCTCATTTGTTTTACCTGTTTAGTTGTATATAGAACCTGTGTATATTAAAGTGTATCCATTTTCTCCTTTTCGTGGGCTTGAAGACTTGGTGGCGCCCAACTCCTCTCCAAGTCGGCGGTTGATATATTTTATTTTATTTGTACTTGTGCAAAACCCCAGGATGTTGACTGCTGAGATGTCCATTCGCTCCCCCCCAACGACCACAACGGTCTTAAGATTGATGATGATGATATTAAAGTGTTTAAAAACAATAAATACATAAATATTGACCACACAAAAAACACACACACTCACACAAAATACATTTTTATGTATGTTACAAAAAAATAAAACAAAACAAAAAAAAAGCTATAGGCCCTGCCCTAATGTGTCAAACATAGTCTATACAAATCCCGTTTGAAGAATCGGGCACATATCTGCTAGTATGGGCTCTTCCTTTTATATTCCTTATGGAAGACGTTTATATATAAACATTTAACGCCAAAAGTAAAGGAGATGACGGTCAAAAAATATTTTACCTTTTCATATATCAAACTAAAGGGCCAGTTGACCTTATGACGAATTCGTTGATTTTTTTTTATATGCTGACGATTCTAATAGTTATAAATGTTTGAATTTGTTAAAATTTGGTTTGTTTTTATTGAAAATTTACGGCATGCTTATTTATTTTTAGATACTACTACGTCACTTTCGGCATCCCCTTATTATAATTTTGAATAAAATGCACTGAATTAGATTATTATTATGTTAGTGTTTAAAAATTATGGGTTTTTTAAATTTTGGGGCTGAATTTTACTTTATTGGGGGAAACTTTCAGGGTTTATGGATAGTTTTCAGGGTTAGAGAGGCAATAGTTGGGTTTGGGGTGGTGATTTATGGTTGAGGGATTATTTTAGGTCCAAACGGATTTATTTCTAGGATTAATGTATACGTTTTAAAAACAATAGTTCTGGTTTTCGTTTCTAAATATGAGTTTTTTTGTTGCTTTTTTAATCCAAAATATTTTGTAATTCACTTGCGTCTTGTGGTTATGACGATATCGATTGAAAAAAAATTATAACAAATATTTCAGGTAGAGTTTTATATAAAATATAAGGAAATTTTTTTTTTATCATGTTAAATTCATATTTTATTCACCAAAATGTGTTCGCACAGTAGCTTAGACACAAAGAAATGTGCGCGATACCAAAAAAATATTTGTGAAAATAATTATTAAAAACTTATTTTCGGCGACTGAAATGTCATTAATAATTACTTATTAAACTTTTGTGCCGATCAATCAAACGGCTAGGAGACTATATAGAATAATCATCTATACAAACAAACATATATATAAACAAACTTACAATGTAATTATATGTAGTGATTAATTTGTGTGTGTGTGTGTTTTTCAGTTCTGGAACTTTTAACATTTCTAGTCTTGAAAGTTTAACATTGAACGATCTAAAGTTTATAGAAGGATGTAAAAGCGTCTTTGTGAGGACAGGGGAAACGACTATGGAAGCTGATTGGGTTACATGTAAAAACACTAATCGGGTACGTAGACTATTTTTTTAATATATTACTGCATCCATACAATTCAAGCTAGAAAAACCATTGCTGTCTTCTCGAGTTCCGATTGCATTTCAACAAGTTCACAATTACTAAATACTTGAACAAGAATAGTCAAGAAATGTAAAATTTGTATTAAAATATTTAGTATTCTTCTTCTTCTATTAGCCAGTCTACAGAGCAGTTTGCTCTCTTACAGTCAAAGTCACACGCATTGGCATTGTTATTCTGCGTTTTCCTATGTGGCTTTTTTTCCAACCCCGCAGTTCAATAGAGTTTTCGTTTCTGCGACCAGCACCTGTAAGTGGTACTCCGGGATCGGGCTGCGTTGAGTCAGGGCTGAGTTGTGCTGAAGTGGGGCTGGCCTATGGTCCGATTTCCGCCATCTACAGAGCTCTCCAAATGGTTAGGACAGTCAGTTGTGCCATTTAGTTTTTTTAATTTTCGGGAGTGTGAAATTGTAACATTCTAACTTTACACCCACCTATCTCCATGCTACCAACGCAAGAGCCCTCCAGCAAAAGCTGCGCAAAACCTCTATCCAGGGTAGTGCAATCTCGGCCTCTGTCGAACAGCATCACAAAAGTTGTACGTGTCCGGGTTATACCAAATGTACAACCCACTATTAGTCGGCTTTTACGATATGCAAGAGGGACTCAGCAGTGGGTTTTTTCTTTCACCTGGTCATTTCCAGGACCTCGATCCCCACACGGGGAAAGATATTCGTAGAAATGTAAACACTATACAAAAAACGTTCATCTTACATGTCTGATTTTTGCGCATCAAAAGTGTCAACAAAATAAAATCTTCATATAGGAAGAGAGAGTGTGTGTGGGAGAGAATGAGATATTGGATACTTCATATATTTACACATTATTTAAAAGAGTGGTGCCTCTATCTTGGCATATTTCTTACATCTCTTTCTTTTATTTCCTTTCTTATTTTTTCACTCTTTCTCTCGCTTTCTCTCTCAATTTTCCCCTGTCATCACATGTTTTGAGTTTACTTGTGATTGTTCTATTACTTTGTATGTTGTTTAATTATAATTATTTCATGTGTTTTAAAAAGGCTACGATTGGAGTATAGTATTGTTATGTTCTAGAATTTTTTTTAATAATCTATTTACCTCATATGATTTGAGTAAATATTGTTAGGATCATAGGTTATATGTTAAATAGAAATTTCGATAAACAAAGGAGGGTCACTGTATTTTTAAGTCTATGGAGAGAGATCGTAATGACCTCCAAAATGTTTTACTAAATTCACATAAATTGTGACTGCCTCACATGTATAAATCAAGTTCATCTAAAGTCGATAGTTTAACCTTATCTTATACATTACAGACGCTCCTTCTAGTCTAGTCTTGCATTTTTAATAATGTTTTAAATGATTTTAAGATACTGGTTTTCCTGGTTTGCTCAGGCAACACATTTCGTTTCCGAATGCCACTCGGGAAGAAATAATACTTATAATTAAAATAATAATAATATTTGTATAGCGCGGCCAACAAACTTAATGTAAGCTCAGAGCACATTTAACATCCAGTTAAGAACACGGATATTACTCTAGGCTAGGTGACAAAGATAATTGATGATTTTTAAACGACAAATAAAAAAATAGCAATAACCGACTCAACCTATAACTAAGACAGTAGGTGTCTAAAGCATGTTAAATGTTATCTAAAGTAAATATTGAAATAATCAGTTTCAAGTGCTTTTTGAAAGTAACCATAGAGCTTGTTCGCCTGAGTTGAATGGGAAGTAGGTTCCAAACCTTCAAACCGGATAATGAGAAGGCTCTAAGGCCAAAGATCGTCAAAAGGAAACGGGGCTCTTCAAGAAGCGATGAGTTGGCATAACGAGATGTTCTTTGCGGTACATATGATGTAATTAGTTCCTTGAGATAGGACGGAATCTCGTTATTGAACATGAACTTATTTCAAAGTAGCACCACTTTATTTTCAATTATGGCTTTCACGGGGAGCCAATGTAGCCGACGCCGGAGAACTGTCACAGAATCAAGCCTTTACTTTCGCATGACCTGGCGGGCGGCACTGTTTTGAATACGCTGTAATTTGGCGACTTTATCATCAGGTATCCCGATTAGCAGAGCATTACAGTAGTCGAGGCGCGAGAGTATAAAGGCAGCGGCAAGTTTCTTTGCTGACTCATATGACAAATAATGTCGTATCTGCATTTGTTCTTGCATAAGGGATAAGGAAAGTATTTTTGTCTTTATCTTTATCTGAGCATATGACCTTTTGACCTCTTGTGTGAAAGTATGATTTCATTTGAATGAATTGTAGTGTTGTTGTTTTTTTGTACCGATGGTAAAAGCTCGTGTCAAGAGTTAATGAATTTTTTTAAGGGTTTATGCTGCTTCCTGTTCGTAATGCTAAGAATAGTGAAAATGACTGAATGCAAGGCAATTCAATTGTAACATGATATTTATTTGGAGTTTCTAGACATGATTTCATCAAATCTCAAGTATTCTACTCGGATTTTTAAACATAAAATGCTAATTTTTAAACAAGATGATCCACTTGGGAACTAAACAATATAATGATTCGAATTATATTATATGCAATTGATGTTTTTTTATGTTATTGTTTTGTTTTTTTATTGTGTCGTAAACTACTTAATTTGATTTTTTTTTCTTAGACGCCAGTGAGAGTTCTGGTTTTAACTGATTGCAATGTATGGACACCTTTTGTGAACAATGAGGGAATACCAGTGTCAAAAAATCCATATACTTTTGTGAAAGTTGAAAGGTATGTATGCATTAGAGAAAGACAAATGTTTCAAAGTTTATAGGGGCCCACCAATTATTTTATATTTTGTAAATGTGTATATAAACTACTAACTATAATTTGTATTTTTCAGCTTCCCTGTACCAGCTTCCATTTTACCAGACTATGAGATGTATAAATCTTTATGTAATTATTAAAAAGAAATAAATAATAATAAAAATATTACATTATTGATCGTATTGTTCATATTTGTGTCTGTATTATTATATATCGTGTCCTTCTGTCGTTTGCCCAAAATCTGGTTCAATGTGACATAATATACTCAAGCAACTCTATGATCGTTTAGAAAAGAGATTACAACTTGAACATATGTACATACAAAGTATTCAACCTTATCTATATATAAAATAAGACTGTTTGTGCCCATAGGGATCCCCATTGGTCAATTTCAAATCACGTGAGTTTGTCTCACTGACCTATTTAGCCATAATAATTTTTCTCATCGGACATGTGTTTTGGCTAGCTCAGTGGTAATGCGGGCAACCCGGGTTCGATTCTCCAGTTAAACTATAACTTTTAAAAACAAAAGGCGTTGTAAATCTACGGGCAATTTAGATTTTTGTTAAATAAAAATACTTGCCTATTTTTTTTACCCGATTACAATATTTATTTTAAATTACTTTCCTAAAAGTATTCAGTAACAAAATAATAATAATTTGAATAGAAGATTTATAGCTTTCAATTAAGTTAAGTTTATAATTTTTTTATCTGCACCTTATAACAGTCCTGTTTTTTTTCTTCACCGGGCAACGCCCGGCAATGTAGCTTGTTAGTCGATATAAATTACCCTTTTTATTGCTATGCCAAAAAAAAATAAGTTATATCTCAGCATAACTTATATAGGTTTTGATTCAGAAAATGCGTGAAAGGATTTAAAATATCATCTTTAAAAATATCATAACGTGTAAGAGTTTAATGTGCAAATTCAACATTATAAGCTATTGCAATCAAGGCAATGAGTCAGTCAACACAAACCTTATCCTTCCCTCTAATATGTTTTATTTATACACTTCCACCCTGCGAACCTTGCACTTATCTACCTCATAATTTTGAACCATGTATTAGATTCATTACAGACGTATAACGTGCAATACTCTTGCAATAAACCTGCACTCCATTAACACACAAAAACACATACTTGGTAGTATGCTGGTATAGATTTACATAAAAGAAAATATATACAACATTCATAATTGCCCTAACACGTATTTACATAAAAGTGCAGTTTACAAAGTAATATTGATTGATTGATTGATATTAATGGAGATTGGGAGACAACTAGATGAAGAATCAAATTATTTAACTAGTACATAATGCATCATACTGCACAGTAATGAAATAGAGACTGTTTTATCAAACGCACTTCTAGTAGCGATGTGTCCTGCCCCTATATAAAGTAACCTGTACGTTTCAGAGTGTCTCTGAGTTTTAAACTATCGTTGGATCTATTAACTTACTATCTCTAAGTATCGTCTATTGTGTAGGCTACGTCTTCTTCATTTTGGCTTATACCTTTATGTTTATTGTTATGATCTGGGAAATCCAAGTAATTATTTCTTAGGGTTTTTGGTGTAAATATTGCTAGTTTCCAGTTGCTTGTGTCGTGTTTCGGTCTAAGCTTATTGTGAACATAGACAGTCATTGTTATCCGTTCTACATATCTGTCGTCTAGCATTGTCTTCCGTTACGTCACATAAACTGCTTCTGAACTATTTATACAAATGAAAGGCACAAAGAAAAGAAAAAAAATGAGATAACGAAGAACCACAAAATAAACATGTTTAAATATATAACTTTGCAAATCGATTGTTTATATTATAAATATAGATCTACTAAATTTGTGGAGCTGGTCTATTTCTTACCAATGATGGTGCGGTGAAAATATATAATAGCCACCATAAAAAACAGTCCAAATAACAACATATTTTTTTGTTATTACTCATAATAAATGATATAATATCTTGGTGTTTACGTATTTATGAAGTCGTTAAAACATCTAAGAAAACATAGGGCTTCATAAAAATGAACTTACACATATGAAATAGGGACATACAACTAAACTAAACTAGTGCAGAAGATTTTCGTTAAATTCCATGAAAGTATACTGAACATCGAGAAGAAATAACAAACCAAAACACCAAGAGTGCTGTTACATTTGTGTTTGTGATTCAACATATGTACAAAGTAATCATTGTGAATTGACATTACAAAAAATCTTCAAAACACATGCGGACTATATTTTCAATTATACTTTTTAATTGTTACTTTCTATTATTTAGATTTCAGTTTTATTGGTTTTATTTATTTTTTGGAATTGCCAAATTCTTTATTTAAATTTTAAAATTATTAAACACAAATTAAAGTCTATAGTGATAAAATATTGTTCAGTTTTTTTTCATCTGTCGTTTTTTATTTAAAAAAATATATATTTATGTTTATCATTTGCATCAGAGATGTATATCGTGGGAATAATTCCAAAGCATGTCAGTTAAACAGGACACGGAATTTGTGTCACATTCCAAGGATAGCGAGGAGGATTGCTGAAATCATTTCATTTTTATATTTAATTAGTTTTTAACAAAACATTGTCTACTAAATAGATTATATATATATATATATATTAAACTTATGTATTTGGATTAATGGCTTAAGATACATGATTAATATAACTTAGAACTTGATCATGCAAGTTTAGTGTTACTCCATTGAGTGGCTCTAAACTGTTTAAATTTCAAATCTCCCATCTAGTACTAATTGAATAATACTTTGAAAAAATGGTTTATAATTTCAAACATATATTAAATAATAAATAATATACTTATTTGCAAAGAGAAAGTTCTTTTAAATACACTAAATTATTAGAAATATACATACTTCATAAATCTTGTATAGTTCATTGTAACAGTGGGTGAATCTATTGTAACCAGATGTGTGCAGTTAACTTTGTGAAATCGTAAAACGTCCTAAAAGGGGACATTAATTTCATTAAAAAATCTATAAACTTTGTTATACAGCGGCAAGCGGTTTTTAAAGGCACTTACATTGAAATGGGCATTTTAACAGTACATTAGTGTCGTGTTCAAATAACATAGGAAAAAAAAAGAGGGAAGTGCAAGTACATTTTAAATTTCTGACTTAGGACAGATCGTCTCCGGCTAGAGAAAGTTCATTTCTTTTTAAATCAGCGGTTCCCAAACTGTGGGTTTGACCATTTCGCGGGGGTCGCCAAAGACCTTCGGAACACGTATGTTTTCGATGGTCTTAGGAGCTGAAACACAGCTCATCTTTAGGCTCCAAGCGAGTCCACCGACATGCAGATACATCCGCATTCTACGTGTAGGCTACTTGGCGTAATGACATCAATACAAATGTATGTGAAAAGGTCGGCATCATTATGCACGTATGCGGACCAGTAACACGTGTGTCAAGGGTTGTGTAACAAAGCCCCTTCTCTGTTAAAAGCAGCCATTTTGTTAAAAACAGTAGTTTTGGCGATAGAAAGACCGACACTTCATTAATATTTTGGAATTTAGTGTAGATTCTGTTCGGTCTGGAATTCAACAGAATTAGCGAACAAAAGTAATCGGAGCTCACTTTATGATATATGGACAAATATTAGCAACAAAGGTATTGCTACACCAGTTAAAAGAAGTAATAAAAAGTGTCATAAGTTGTACCTTTTTGTAAAGACATGCTCTTTAAACAGTCGACTGTTTTCGCAATTGTGCAACGAGTATGAAGCTACGAACAATGCTTGCTATTTCAAATTTGTGAGATGATTTCCGAGAGAAATTAAAAATGTTTTTTTTTTAGTTTTATGGTGAACAAATTTTTTATACATGTTTTATCGGAAAGCAAAACTGCTCTTTGAAGCTTTTTTCGGTGATAAAAGTGAACTGCAGACAAGAACTTACTTGGTTGACATTTTGTCGTCTTGAATGAGTTAAATTTTTCAATGCAAGGAGGAAAATGTAACATGCCTTAATCTAAAAAGATCCGATCATTCCAAATGAAACTTTAGCCTTTGCATAAAAAAATTGGATGAAAATGAAATGTATATGTTGTCTACTTCATGCCCCACGAAGATGGTATGTGTGCAGTTATTGCGCTTTGCAATTGTTTATCTTTGTAATATTATTTGTAAGATCAATACTGAAGTTTAGGAAAAGTTACATTAATTGAAAAACTGTACTTTATTAAATTTTGTGAATAGGCCTGTAAGGCTGTGAATGATATGATTACATTCTAATGGTAAATCTTATGACAAATTGATAAAATGGTCCATTGACCTTATAAAAGATTCCCGATTTCTCAAAACGTATGTAATGCAAATAAATCATCTAAATATGACTCGTGTTCGAAAGAAGGATCGAACCAGCACTTTTTTTTTCTCATGCGGCTCCTGGTCTACTTTATTTGTTTTCTCTGAAAGACATATCTTATAAGTTTACAGACGTTCCTTCTAGATAGAAGATTATTACGTCCACTAGGCCCAAAACTCCTGCAGGGCGACAGGGATCTGTCGGTGGCAGGGCTAGAACCCGCGACCTCGACCGCGACCCGGTGAACTAAACGCTGGACCAGCCGGCTTCACAGGACATTGAAGCAGACAAAATGATTACGATGATAAATTCTGTGAAATAACACTTTCACATGCTCTGCTAGCAGCCGAAATTTCATGGTACTTTCCAAATATCCTTGACACTTCATATCTATGTACTTGTCAGAAGCCCATTCACATTCAAAGTTTACGATGTTCTTGAGAAAGCACAAAGGAGTTAATTGAGCGTATTAACAACGATGCAGAGAGAACTGATTTCTCTATAATGCCAGGTAAACTATTCTGGATCAAATGTTTGCAGGCATAAACTATTTTGACTGGGATTGTGTTGCTCCATTTTCTTCCATTTGCAACAAAATATCTTAGTAAACATCCTTTTCCACCTTGCTGGATTAAGTCTAAACACAGTAGACTTATTGTTGGAGGTGAACTGTTTAGTTGTGCTCTTGTAAAGACTGTCCCGAGAATGTCTGAACCGATGAGAAATACGCAATGTCAACCATCACAAAAGCTGACGTTCGTGTTTTAATTAGAAATATAGGCCTATACCGGTATCTTGCAATATTTAATTACATTTGTTGTTATGTTTTATTTTAATTTTTTATGTTTTAAATCGGTTCAATTCGTAACAATAAAAATACATCCTGCATATCAGGTATTTACATTATAATTCATAACAGTCGCAAAATGCAGTAATAAAGTAGGGGAACAATTATTTATAATTTATTTTATTTTTTTTATTTTTTTTAGGGGATGGGGTCGGCAAAGCATGAAAAACTGTATAAAGGGGTCGCGGCCTAAAAAAGTTTGGGAACCACTGGTCTAAATAAGTATCATCCCTGATTGGCGAAAGAAAATCTCTGATTAACAAAGAATGACCTGCTTTTTTAAGAAAGATCATTTTTGACAAATAAAGGTGATCTTTGAATTAAAAATGATTAATTAATTCTGATTAACAAAAGATAAATTTTGTTTAACTCAATATTATCAATGATTACGAAAAAAAAATCTCAAGTAAAGGAAAAATATTTCAGACTAGTGACAAATAAGTTGTTGAAATAAAGCTCATCCCAGATTAATGAAATATATTCTATGATTAGCAAAAGTAAAAGAGGTCGGCCGAGAAACAACTGGAGGCGATATGGAAACTGATGTAAAAAGGTAGGGCTTAACTGGGATGAGATAGATAAATTGGCCCAGGATCGGGATACCTGGAGGACTCTTGTTGGCGGCCTATGTCCCAGGTGGGGCGATAGGCATAATGAATAATGAATGAAGATCATATTTGACACATGGAAACTCTATTGTCATCCAGCCATGTATCTATTTCACTTATCTATTCAGTTTTTTCGAAGGGTCAACTCTGATTGTATAGATACAGAACATAAACATTTTAAAGAATGTTATTTAGCGAGATCATGCATATGCCGACTAAATTGATAACATTCAACATATTAACTTTAGCTATAATAATCACAATCAAACATTCAACATATTTACTTCAGCTATAATAATCACAATCAATATAACGTGTCTTTATTCGCCATATTCAACAACTATAATCCAGATTTATTCGCTATATTCAACAACTATAATCCAGATTTATTCGCCATATTCAACAACTATAATCCAGATTTATTCGCCATATTCAACAACTATAATCCAGATTTATTCGCCATATTCAATAACTATAATCCAGATTTATTCGCCATATTCAACAACTATAATCCAGATTTATTCGCCATATTCAACAACTATAATCCAGATTTATTCGCCATATTCAACAAATATAATCCAGATTTATTCGCCATATTCAACAACTATAATCCAGATTTATTCGCCATATTCAACAACTATAATCCAGATTTATTCACCATATTCAACAACTATAATCCAGATTTATTCGCTATATTAAACAACTATAATCCAGATTTATTCGCCATATTCAACAACTATAATCCAGATTTATTCGCCATATTCAACAACTATAATCAAGATTTATTCGCCATATTCAACAACTATAATCCAGATTTATTCGCCATATTCAACAACTATAATCCAGATTTATTCGCCATATTCAACAACTATAATCCAGATTTATTCGCCATATTCAACAACTATAATCCAGATTTATTCGCCATATTCAACAACTATAATCCAGATTTATTCGCCATATTCAACAACTATAATCCAGATTTATTCGCCATATTCAACAACTATAATCCAGATTTATTCGCCATATTCAACAACTATAATCCAGATTTATTCGCCATATTCAACAACTATAATCCAGATTTATTCGCCATATTCAACAACTATAATCCAGATTTATTCGCCATATTCAACAACTATAATCCAGATTTATTCGCTATATTCAACAACTATAATCCAGATTTATTCGCCATATTCAACAACTATAATCCAGATTTATTCGCCATATTCAACAACTATAATCCAGATTTATTCGCCATATTCAACAACTATAATCCAGATTTATTCGCCATATTCAACAACTATAATCCAGATTTATTCGCCATATTCAACAACTATAATCCAGATTTATTCGCCATATTCAACAACTATAATCCAGATTTATTCGCTATATTCAACAACTATAATCCAGATTTATTCGCCATATTCAACAACTATAATCCAGATTTATTCGCTATATTCAACAACTATAATCCAGATTTATTCGCTATATTCAACAACTATAATCCAGATTTATTCGCCATATTCAACAACTATAATCCAGATTTATTCGCCATATTCAACAACTATAATCCAGATTTATTCGCTATATTCAACAACTATAATCCAGATTTATTCGCTATATTCAACAACTATAATCCAGATTTATTCGCCATATTCAACAACTATAATCCAGATTTATTCGCCATATTCAACAACTATAATCCAGATTTATTCGCTATATTCAACAACTATAATCCAGATTTATTCGCCATATTCAACAACTATAATCCAGATTTATTCGCCATATTCAACAACTATAATCCAGATTTATTCGCAATATTCAACAACTATAATCCAGATTTATTCGCCATATTCAACAACTATAATCCAGATTTATTCGCCATATTCAACAACTATAATCCAGATTTATTCGCCATATTCAACAACTATAATCCAGATTTATTCGCCATATTCAACAACTATAATCCATATTCATTCGCCATATTCAACAACTATAATCCAGATTTATTCGCCATATTCAACAACTATAATCCAGATTTATTCGCCATATTCAACAACTATAATCCAGATTTATTCGCCATATTCAACAACTATAATCCAGATTTATTCGCCATATTCAACAACTATAATCCAGATTTATTCGCCATATTCAACAACTATAATCCATATTTATTCGCCATATTCAACAACTATAATCCAGATTTATTCGCCATATTCAACAACTATAATCCAAATTTATTCGCCATATTCAACAACTATAATCCAGATTTATTCGCCTTATTCAACAACTATAATCCAGATTTATTCGCCATATTCAACAACTATAATCCAGATTTATTCGCCATATTCAACAACTATAATCCAGATTTATTCGCCATATTCAACAACTATAATCCAGATTTATTCGCTATATTCAACAACTATAATCCAGATTTATTCGCCATATTTAACAACTATAATCCATATTTATTCGCCATATTCAACAACTATAATCCAGATTTATTCGCCATATTCAACAACTATAATTCAGCTTTATTCGCCATATTCAACAACTATAATCCAGATTTATTCGCCATATTCAACAACTATAATCCAGATTTATTCGCCATATTCAACAACTATAATCCAGATTTATTCGCTATATTCAACAACTATAATCCAGATTTATTCGCCATATTCAACAACTATAATCCAGATTTATTCGCTATATTCAACAACTATAATCCAGATTTATTCGCTATATTCAACAACTATAATCCAGATTTATTCGCCATATTCAACAACTATAATCCAGATTTATTCGCCATATTCAACAACTATAATCCAGATTTATTCGCCATATTCAACAACTATAATCCAGATTTATTCGCTATATTCAACAACTATAATCCAGATTTATTCGCCATATTCAACAACTATAATCCAGATTTATTCGCCATATTCAACAACTATAATCCAGATTTATTCGCCATATTCAACAACTATAATCCAGATTTATTCGCCATATTCAACAACTATAATCCAGATTTATTCGCCATATTCAACAACTATAATCCAGATTTATTCGCCATATTCAACAACTATAATCCAGATTTATTCGCCATATTCAACAACTATAATCCAGATTTATTCGCCATATTCAACAACTATAATCCAGATTTATTCGCCATATTCAACAACTATAATCCAGATTTATTCGCCATATTCAACAACTATAATCCAGATTTATTCGCCATATTCAACAACTATAATCCAGATTTATTCGCCATATTCAACAACTATAATCCAGATTTATTCGCCATATTCAACAACTATAATCCAGATTTATTCGCCATATTCAACAACTATAATCCAGATTTATTCGCCATATTCAACAACTATAATCCAGATTTATTCGCCATATTCAACAACTATAATCCAGATTTATTCGCCATATTCAACAACTATAATCCAGATTTATTCGCCATATTCAACAACTATAATCCAGATTTATTCGCCATATTCAACAACTATAATCCAGATTTATTCGCCATATTCAACAACTAAAATCCAGATTTATTCGCCATATTCAACAACTATAATCCAGATTTATTCGCCATATTCAACAACTATAATCCAGATTTATTCGCCATATTCAACAACTATAATCCAGATTTATTCGCCATATTCAACAACTATAATCCAGATTTATTCGCCATATTCAACAACTATAATCCAGATTTATTCGCTATATTCAACAACTATAATCCAGATTTATTCGCCATATTCAACAACTATAATCCAGATTTATTCGCTATATTCAACAACTATAATCCAGATTTATTCGCTATATTCAACAACTATAATCCAGATTTATTCGCCATATTCAACAACTATAATCCAGATTTATTCGCCATATTCAACAACTATAATCCAGATTTATTCGCTATATTCAACAACTATAATCCAGATTTATTCGCTATATTCAACAACTATAATCCAGATTTATTCGCCATATTCAACAACTATAATCCAGATTTATTCGCCATATTCAACAACTATAATCCAGATTTATTCGCTATATTCAACAACTATAATCCAGATTTATTCGCCATATTCAACAACTATAATCCAGATTTATTCGCCATATTCAACAACTATAATCCAGATTTATTCGCAATATTCAACAAATATAATCCATATTTATTCGCCATATTCAACAACTATAATCCAGATTTATTCGCCATATTCAACAACTATAATCCAGATTTATTCGCCATATTCAACAACTATAATCCATATTTATTCGCCATATTCAACAACTATAATCCATATTCATTCGCCATATTCAACAACTATAATCCAGATTTATTCGCCATATTCAACAACTATAATCCAGATTTATTCGCCATATTCAACAACTATAATCCAGATTTATTCGCCATATTCAACAACTATAATCCAGATTTATTCGCCATATTCAACAACTATAATCCATATTTATTCGCCATATTCAACAACTATAATCCAGATTTATTCGCCATATTCAACAACTATAATCCAAATTTATTCGCCATATTCAACAACTATAATCCAGATTTATTCGCCATATTCAACAACTATAATCCAGATTTATTCGCCATATTCAACAACTATAATCCAGATTTATTCGCCATATTCAACAACTATAATCCAGATTTATTCGCCATATTCAACAACTATAATCCAGATTTATTCGCTATATTCAACAACTATAATCCAGATTTATTCGCCATATTCAACAACTATAATCCATATTTATTCGCCATATTCAACAACTATAATCCAGATTTATTCGCCATATTCAACAACTATAATTCAGCTTTATTCGCCATATTCAACAACTATAATCCAGATTTATTCGCCATATTCAACAACTATAATCCAGATTTATTCGCCATATTCAACAACTATAATCCAGATTTATTCGCTATATTCAACAACTATAATCCAGATTTATTCGCCATATTCAACAACTATAATCCAGATTTATTCGCTATATTCAACAACTATAATCCAGATTTATTCGCTATATTCAACAACTATAATCCAGATTTATTCGCCATATTCAACAACTATAATCCAGATTTATTCGCCATATTCAACAACTATAATCCAGATTTATTCGCCATATTCAACAACTATAATCCAGATTTATTCGCTATATTCAACAACTATAATCCAGATTTATTCGCCATATTCAACAACTATAATCCAGATTTATTCGCCATATTCAACAACTATAATCCAGATTTATTCGCCATATTCAACAACTATAATCCAGATTTATTCGCCATATTCAACAACTATAATCCAGATTTATTCGCCATATTCAACAACTATAATCCAGATTTATTCGCCATATTCAACAACTATAATCCAGATTTATTCGCCATATTCAACAACTATAATCCAGATTTATTCGCCATATTCAACAACTATAATCCAGATTTATTCGCCATATTCAACAACTATAATCCAGATTTATTCGCCATATTCAACAACTATAATCCAGATTTATTCGCCATATTCAACAACTATAATCCAGATTTATTCGCCATATTCAACAACTATAATCCAGATTTATTCTCCATATTCAACAACTATAATCCAGATTTATTCGCCATATTCAACAACTATAATCCAGATTTATTCGCCATATTCAACAACTATAATCCAGATTTATTCGTCATATTCAACAACTATAATCCAGATTTATTCGCCATATTCAACAACTATAATCCAGATTTATTCGCCATATTCAACAACTATAATCCAGATTTATTCGCCATATTCAACAACTATAATCCAGATTTATTCGCCATATTCAACAACTATAATCCAGATTTATTCGCCATATTCAACAACTATAATCCAGATTTATTCGCCATATTCAACAACTATAATCCAGATTTATTCGCCATATTCAACAACTATAATCCAGATTTATTCGCCATATTCAACAACTATAATCCAGATTTATTCGCCATATTCAACAACTATAATCCAGATTTATTCGCCATATTCAACAACTATAATCCAGATTTTTTCGCCATATTCAACAACTATAATCCAGATTTATTCGCCATATTCAACAACTATAATCCAGATTTATTCGCCATATTCAACAACTATAATCCAGATTTATTCGCCATATTCAACAACTATAATCCAGATTTATTCGCCATATTCAACAACTATAATCCAGATTTATTCGCCATATTCAACAACTATAATCCAGATTTATTCGCCATATTCAAACACTATAATCCAGATTTATTCGCCATATTCAACAACTATAATCCAGATTTATTCGCCATATTCAACAACTATAATCCAGATTTATTCGCCATATTCAACAACTATAATCCAGATTTATTTGCCATATTCAACAACTATAATCCAGATTTATTTGCCATATTCAACAACTATAATCCAGATTTATTCGCCATATTCAACAACTATAATCCAGATTTATTTGCCATATTCAACAACTATAATCCAGATTTATTCGCTGTATCAACTTCTTTAGCGCTGCTTTTTTTACCACATTCAAAATCCGTAGTCCATCTTTTTTTCACGACATTCAACAAATTTAAACAAATATTGTTAAATCCAGAATAATCAGCTTTATTTATAACATGTAACTTCTTTGTTGCAGATTTATTCAAAACAAACAACATTATTATTTTGTCGAGCTGTAATCATCGCATGCAACATCAATTTATTCACCTTGGCATAACTACTTTTCTAATTTTCATAAAACATCTTTTTTTTTCCAGTTTTATTCATCATATACAACACCATTTTCCCAGCTTTTTTAAAAACATACAATATCTTTGTCCATGTCTATTTACCACATGCATCAACTTTTGTCCCAATTAATTCACAGCTAGCAACATCATGTACGGCTTTATTTTCTAACTCTATAAATTTGCAGTCCTCAATATCTTAAATTCTGATTTTACGGACATGGACACATTGATCGACAATTTCAACACAGTGGTGACCGACACAGCTCAAGAGATTCTTGGCAAACATAGACCGGCCAGGAAACCATGGATAACACCAGACATACTGGAGCTGTGTGACGAACGTCGCCGATTAAAGAAAACGAAGACAAAAGACCAGAAAGAAGCCAATAAATACAGAACAATAAACCAGACAATTAGGAAAGGTATGAAAAGGGCAAAGAAAAACTGGATCGAAGAACAGTGCAACGACATTGAAAACTGTTTAAGGAAGAATAATAGCAAAAAAGCATACAAATTAGTAAAAGAACTAACCACCACTAAGCACGGGCGCACCACCACCATACAGGACAAGGATGGTAGAAACCTGACTGAGGAACCAGATATCTTAAAAAGATGGACTGAGTACTGCTCGGAACTATATAATGACAATATCACTATAGATCCAGATATACTAAACGTTCCTCCAGCCACAGACAATGACAATTACCCTATCCTCCGCACAGAAGTGGAAGCAGCAGTCCAAGCACTTCAAAAAGGAAAAGCCGCAGGAGTGGATAACATCCCTGCTGAATTGGTGAAAGCAGGAGGGGAAGCCATGGTAAATGTCTTATTGAACATTTGCAATAAAATATGGATAACTGGAGACTGGCCTAAACCATGGACCCAGTCGCTCATCATCACCCTCCCCAAGAAAGGCAACCTTCAACAATGCCAGAACTACCGCACCATCAGCCTAATAAGCCACCCAAGCAAGGTCATGCTCAAAATAATTCTAAGCCGACTCAGACCTTATGCTGAAAGAATCATTGCGGAAGAACAGGCAGGCTTCAGGCAGGGACGTAGTACCACAGAGCAGATCTTTAACCTGCGAATACTCTGTGAGAGGCACGCGCAACACCAACAACACTTGTACCATATATTTGTTGATTTTAAAAAAGCATTCGACAGGGTCTGGCACGCAGCCCTATGGGCAACCATGAAACATTACAATATTAATGACAACCTGACAATGCTGATACGTAGCCTATATGACAGGGCCACCAGTGCAGTCTTCTTCAGCAACAACATTGGAGAATGGTTCAGGACGACCGTTGGAGTACGACAAGGATGCTTGCTTTCGCCAACACTGTTCAACATCTTCCTGGAGAGAATCATGTCAGATGCACTAGAGGATCATGAAGGGACAATCAGCATAAATGGCAGAAGGATCACCAACCTTCGATTCGCAGATGATATAGATGGACTCGCCGGGAGCGAGGAAGAATTAGCCAATCTAGTGGAGCGACTAGACAAAACTTCCACATCCTATGGCATGCAAATCAGTGCCGAAAAGACTAAATTAATGACTAGTAACACCAGCGGCATAACCACGAAGATCGAGATTGGTGGGCAGAGTTTGGAAACAGTTAGCAGCTTTAAGTACCTAGGAGCTATTGTATCCGAAGAGGGCTCCAAACCAGAAATAATGTCCAGGATTGCCCAGACAACAGCATCACTAAAGAGGCTCAAGACAATATGGAAAGACAAGAACCTAGCCCTCAGCACCAAAATCAGGTTGATGCGCTCACTGGTCCTCTCCATTTTCTTGTATGCTTGCGAGTCATGGACACTGACAGCGGAGCTGGAGAATAGGATAAACGCCATGGAGATGAGATGCTTCAGGACCCTGCTCGGTATCTGTTACAGGGACCATATCACCAACGAACAGATAAGAAAAAGAATACAACAGGAAATTGGAGAGTATGAAGACCTGCTGGCCACAGCCAAGAAAAGCAAACTGGAATGGTATGGCCACGTCACCAGAACCAACGGGCTTGCAAAGACCATCCTGCAGGGTACCACCAGAGGAGGCAGAAAGAGAGGAAGACCAAAGAAACGTTGGGAAGACAATATCAAGGAATGGACAGGTACAAAACTGTGCGAGGCAATGAGAACGGCTGAGAGACGGGAGGAGTGGAGGAGGCTGGTTTACATGTCATCTGTGGCGCCCCAACGGTCTAACAGACTACGGGATATGTAGGATGTAGGTAGGATAATAATATGTCGTACAGTTTGATCTCCAGTATCAAAAATCAAGACAAGACTATATTTATCGAGTTTTAAAGGGTTAAATAACGGGCCCCTTATATATATTATAAAAACAGTTGGTATTGTACCCATTAAAGTAAAAAATTATAAAGACATATTCTATTAACTACGCAATTGAAACGCAATACAAACATACCTGTTAACATTTTTCGTTGTGAAATTATACAGCAATGCTAATGACCTTTAAAAACTTAAATACCGTGAAAGTAAAACCATTATCCAATGCTCTGATTAATGGCAATGGTAACAGTTCAAGAAGTGTGCTTCTTTAATAAAGCATAAACAAATCTGATTAAGAAATATTAAAGGCGTTATCAACAGTCATAATCATTTGCAATCTATTTTTTTTATGATTCAAAGACTAAGTAGAGTTGCGATAATAAATGAATGATATTAATACTGCACTTACATATTTATTACACTCTCTTACGTCTGTTACATAGGCATTGCCTTGTTTATTAAATCTCATTGTACAATTAAGGTTTACTATGTTTTCACAGGTTACTGTTGTTAGAGCCTCGGTCACGTTATATAGGCTTGAAAAGATAGAAAGATTAAAAAAATATAATGGTAACAGATATAAGACTAGATTGTGTTCTCCTAATATACAAAAATATAATGAACGATACAAATTTGATTTGTGAAATACTTTGTATAAGCCATGTATTACCTATTATTTGACAATTAAATGAATTTTAATTGATTGATGTGGGAAGAGACCATACACTCATCGTTATTAACTCAAGGTACAGAAGAAACCCTTCTGTAATTACATCAAAGCAGACCACATAAGGTGAAGAAACTGACACTGATCTGTCATTTACTCTAGAGCAATTTTTAACACAGCTTATCTATATAGTAAAGGTAAATCTCGACTTGCATCCCACGGGATCATACTAAAAATAACATTCCCGACCTTAGAACTAGGAACATTGGTAAACAAAATGACATCCCCAGCCATACAAAAATGCTAAAAGGCACAAACATAGGAACATAAAACATGTTTCCATGAACTGACAGTCAGAATTAAATAGACATTATTATAAAAATGGGCAACAAAAAAAAAAAAAAGCTAAGTAGGTAAAAACATGCAACAATATTGGTCTTAGAAAATAGTAAACTTCCGAACATGAAATCTTCAAAACCAGTTAGTGATCTAAAGACCGAGGAACCACGCCAAATCAGTAGGAACAGAAAACAAGAAGAAAAAAAGTACAAAACACTCTGCAAGCATTAACAAATCATAATCAAGAAAAAAATTAAACAACGCCCTGCAACTCATTTAAAGAAACAAGAGAAATCTGTCAACAGGAGCACATTTGGTATATCTTTTACTAAGCGAGAACTCAACGGAGTTGATAAAAAAAACTTGGAACTAGATAGTTGAAAGATCTGACAGAAATTATCATTAGGCTCCTAAGTAATGACGTACGTCTAATATATATTAAAAACTTGGAATACAGAAACTGTACTTTTAATCAAATAAACCTCCATACTTAGTCAAAAACCTTTAAAAAAGACTTTCTCTACACAGTATTTCAAGGCACACTTCGAAGATAAATATATATATAAAAAAAAGAATTGTGTAATATGTTACGAGGTTTGATAGTAGCTTCTTGGATACTTGACCTAATATGAAAAAGCACCAATCATCTTATAATCTATGTGATACTGGATAAGGAAGCTGATCAAAACATTATTGACAGTGTTCCAATTAAACAAGGCAGAAAACTAAAATTCAAAAGCTAGAAAAATTATAATACATCCTATTGCATTGGTTATACAGTAGTACATTCAACTTAAGGTGAGATTATAATGCATTTTAGTGTGCAACAATTTTGTTATTGGCAGTTGATTAAGGAAAAAGTGTTACTTAGCTTTCATGTAGAGTTGATAAAGGAAGTAAGTGGTGTTATTGTGTGTTATGGAGAGTTTATTATGGAAATAGTGTTTTTGAGTTGTAGATGAGCATTGATTATTATTATTGAGTTGTTAAGGAGAATATATTATATCTATTGTTGCTATTTCTCCAGACGGTGTGTCCTATCCATCTCGACTTTCTTTTTAGGATTAGTTGTTCTATTGTTCTTTGTCGACATCTCTCCATCTTGGATTTTCTACCTTGTCGTACCAGTGTATTGTTAGTATATTTATTAGGAATCTGTGAAGAACAGTCTGGAGTTTTTTTCTTGTTATCTCTGTTGTTCGACATGTTCCATAAATTAGGACCGTTTTAACGTTTGTGTTATTGAGTTTTTCGGTACAGTTGATTATAGAAGAGGTATTAATAAGTTTGTATGTTACGATGATTATGAAAGTAGTATTACTGCGTTGTTAAGGATCTTCTTCTTCTTTACGTGCCAGGTCTGGAACAGACATCGGCGGTCATGACTCTCCATTCTTTCCTGTTGTTAGCTTTTTGCATAAATTTATTATTACTTATGTTGTTGTTCGTGGCCCATTCGTTCAGGCTTCCTACATATGTTAGCCTTTGTCTTCCTCTGTCTCTCTTACCAGATATTTTCCCACACAAAGCCAGTCTTTCTATACCATTTTTCCTATAGATGTGTCCTAGAAATTTCATCTGTCTATTCCTAATGGTGTTAATGAGTTTAATGTTAAGGATAATTGATTATATAACTAGTTTTATTGAGTAGTTAAGGACAATTAATTATGTAAATAATGTTATTGAGTGTTGTTGTTTTTTTTATTTGTGTATCTACAAATGATTTTAATGATTTCATGTATCTACAATTGTCTTCTACCGCAGAGTAATATCGTTCATTTGTATTGTGGAATCAAGAGATTGATCTGTTGTATTCAGGTTTTAAATCAAAATGACTTTCAATATTATAACTATTGGTTAATAATATCATCAATGTAGTTAAGTGAAAGTTAAGTCTAGCTTAATTACTTTCTTGTTCGCCAATCGGGCGTGAAGTCGTAGAATGAACACTTTATTATACTATTCAGCCTCGAACAAGTAATAAGCTGGGGATCCTTTATTACATTGCCAGACATTATATATTCAAACTTCATGGCCAAAACCTGTAGATAATGTAAAAAAAATATTAAAAAATGCAAATAATAAATATTTGTTAAAAAGTCAGCAATTATAAATACTGTTTTATGCCATCATATTTTTTAGAAAATGTTATAGTTGCGTATTCGTTCGGTTTCTGATGCTCCCGTCACTGTTCCGCAGTTGTAAATTTTCGCTAGTAATGAACATTGCAGCTATTTTCTGATTCTGTTCCAATTTTTTTTCTTTAGTTATTGTATCCCATAAATAATATGCATATTCTGATATATGTCTATCTAATGAGATAACGCATTTTAGTTGTATGGTTTATCCAGCCTAAGAGCAGTTTTTCCACATATGGCAAGTCCAATAAAGGTTAGTCTAATCGAACTTTAAACGAATTAAAGGATCCAACATAGACGTCTATGGGAAGTTGGGTTTCAAAGAAAAAAAAACCTACGTAGAACAAACAACACGTCAAACAAACACCACATAGAACAAACATCACATAGAACAAACACCAGGTTGTACAAACATAACGAAAAAAAACACAACATAAAACAAACACCACGTAGAACAAACAACACGTAAAAAAAATCGAAGGAACACCACATTAAAAAAAAAACACCACGTACAACACAGACAACATAGAACAAACTCAATGTAGAAAAAAACACAACATAGAACAAACTCAATGTAGAACAAACACCACATAGAACAAAATAAACCCGTTGAAAAATCACTACGTTGAATAAACACTACGTAGTACAAACACCACGCAGAACAAACAACAAGTACTTACTAATATTTTGCCTTATAAAACATCACTTACATCTCTTCCAAAAACGGCTTCGGGCAAAGTTACATGTTCCAAATTTATATAAACGGTTCGACGAAAAAGGTAGTGATGATACCTCGCTACCATCGTAGCAAAAAATTCTCTCAACACTGCATCTAAACAACATGAATGAATTATAGTATTAATACCATATTGTTTCCGTACAGACAATTCTCACGAGTTAATTCCGATGTTGTAAAGTTAACTAGACTGAAATCCCTATAACTTTGAACAATTAATGAAACTGACAAAATATGACTTATAACTATTTATAGCATCCCGTAACACGATTCTGCAACATTCAATTCTTATAATTCTCTGGACAAAAATTATGTTGTCTAACGTTACTTCAATATCAACTTAAATTATGTTGTCTAACGTTACTTCAATATCAACTTAAATTATGTTGTCTAACGTTACTTCAATATCAACTTAAATTATGTTGTCTAACGTTACTTCAATATCAACTTAAATTATGTTGTCTAACGTTACTTCAATATCAACTTAAATCATGTTGTCTAACGTTACTTCAATATCAATTTAAATTATGTAGTCTAACGTTACTTCAATGTCAACTTAAATTATGTTGTCGAACGTTACTTCAATATCAACTTAAATTATGTTGTCTAACGTTACGTCAATATCAACTTATCTCCATTTGTGTCTCGAACAACCAACCGCTGAAAAAAATTATTCGGACACGTATATACACAGAAATTCTCTGTAAGCTCAAGAAAAATCTAACTTATTGAAGTGCTAGCTGTCTTATCACACAGAAAATCTAGGCTTCGCTTCTTTTAACAATTTTATGCATCACTATATTTTCTAAAACATACCACGGCTTGTTACCATCTCAGGCACGTTCGAATTTTTAGAGTAAGTGTAGATATTGCCTTTCCAAAAATAATAATTAAATTAATGATTTAATTAATTTGATAATTATATTAAGACATTTGCATTTTATTACACTAATTATTTAGTATCCCTTATTGGAATTATGTATGTCAGTGACTAACACTTTGGGTGATCGTCTGCTCGGTTAAGGTTTTTAAGAAACTAAGTAAGTTATGACTTCCGCCAGAGATGGCGTAAAAATATTCTGTGAAGCCAAGTAAAATTAATATAGATCTATATTGAGTATTGTATAACTACAATTCCTAAATTCTGATTCATAGAAGAATATATGTCTGTGTTTTATGCTTTGAAAATAAAGTATTGAAGTAAGTGTAAAGAACATTGTTATTTCGTCATTTCAAGTTGATATATAATATATGAATAATGACTCGCAGTTGTGAAGAAAATTAAATAATAATGAACCTGGAAAAAATGTTTAGCTGCCCATACATACACGCTACCATAAGCTATAGCAGCAAGAGTGAGCAGATTTTTGAAGCTCATCTCTTCACCATTTTAGTTTTCCCTGTCTATCATATCTTTTCCCTATCTAGCACATCTTTTCCATGCCATGTCTAGCCCATCTGTTTCTTTTTGAGCTCATGTTTTCCCTATGTAGCTCATCCTTTTCCTTATCTAGATAATCTTTTTCCTAATCTAGGTCATCATTTCCCTGTTTATAACTTACAAACCAATCATAACTCTAACATATGAAAATATATTCAATATTACTTGATTTGAATAGCTTACCCTGTTGACCGTGAACCAGGCCACCGATAATGAACAGACACAATCCAATTATATATTTCATATTTATTTTTAAAATCTAATGAGAAAAGTGACATAAAAAAGTGATACAAATATATTTTAATGTGGTTATTTCATTCTTTTTTTTGTTGGAGGAATAGTTTGGAGTGGTTTGGGAGAAAATAGGAATACGGAGAGATTAGGAAGAAAGTTTAGGAAGAATTATAAGAGAGATTAGAGAGAATCGGGAAACAGTTTAAGAAAAAAGTAAAATCGAGGTTGGAAAGATTTGGTAGAGATTTTATAAATAGCTTTAAAGAGGGTGTGGAAAATTTGGCGAGTGTTTAAGGTTAAAAGTTATAATAAATGTTGGAGAAAGTTGGGAGATAGTTGTAGAAGTAACGAAGTTCAATGAGGGTTGCGAGAGAGTTTGGTAAAAGGTAGGTGAATTTTAGGATGAAAGGTACGGAAAGAGATATTAGAAAGTTGGTACAAAAGGAAAACATCTAACATGATCTAAGACACAATGTTAACCTGTGGTCTAATACAAATAGTAATTTGACTTAAAATTCTAAATATTGAATAAAACACACAAGTACAGACAGCGTTACAATTTTACAAAGTTTACCTGTGAAAAGTTCAAGCTTACGTGTAAATTAACACGAATATTATAACAAAGCCAGCGCCGAATTTAAACATAGCACAAATAGTTTATGTTTAACTCGAGTAACCGGGTACATTGGAATAAGTGTATACAAAACTCACCTCTCAGAAGTTTAGTAGTGGCCAAAGTGCAGCAAAATTTCAGTCGATTAATTTGGCGATTGTCGCTATACCTTTTATTTACATCAAATCTATGGGGCGAACTTAAGAGGTTAACAATAGACAAAATCAATGAATACATTGTCTTTGATTTATTTGGCCAGCTAAGCTTCGAGTAGTATTTTTGTGTCTAAGTTTGTTATAAAGTAACAATACAGTAATAAAAACTAAGCTTAGTTGAATAGCACGGCAGAGCCTTTGTAAACTATAACAAATGTAGGAAGAACAAAGCAAAGTCTCTCAATTATCGTTGAAACGAATTTCTACCTGTACACGTCGAGTGTTCAGTCCCATTGGGCATGTAGGAAGCCGAGCTTGTAGGCACCATGGCAGGCTGGAGAGCTAAACATGTGTTGCAATCAAGTTTTGCTTTTAGGGGGAGGGGCGAACTTTTCAGGGTCACAATAACCACAATAAATAATTTCAATAAAATAAATCCATTACGAATATCAATATTTATTTGTTGTGTATATTTTAAACTGAAAACTATGAACACTACAAAAAGGTAGAAAATTAAAAACAATATTTTATATTTATTTATATTTATCACAATATATTGTCTCAACAAGCGTTTCCCAATCGTCGGATTAGGCAATCAAAGCTACCGGTTATTAGACGAACACAAGATTAAGTACAGTAGGCATACTAAGAATAGATGTAAATTGGACATTTAGTTATCCTTTAACCGGTATTTAACTATAGCCTGAAAAAAGACATTTTTTTATTATAATAATTGAGCCTTCGCCAATCACAACAGTCAACAGGGCATCTTTTATTTTCCAACTCTATGTTCCTAATTGTCAGCATTGCGAGCCTGTAACATGTTTGAATAAGTTTAGAGTCAGTCTTTTGCAAAATAAGTAGACCTAATTCTAAACCACTAATTGTAGGCAGTGTTTATAGACCACCAAACTAAACATCAGAGTATATGACTGATCTATGTAATCAGATGACAAGTATTGAAGCTAAATATAAAAATGCTATAATTTGGATAGTGGGAGACTTCAACCTCCCTGATATAAATTGGAATAGCTACTCTATAGAAAAACACCAAAACATAAAAGAAATAAATGAAATGTTTATCAATACCATCCAAAATCTAAACTTAGATCAAATTAATAAAAAACCAACAAGAAACCATAATATACTAGATTTATTCTTAACTAACAGACCAGGACTAGTAGTAGATTATGAAATAATTCCTGGACTTTCAGATCATGATATTGTCAGAGTAAATAACAAAATAAAAACCCAAATAAACAAGAAACCTAAAAGAATAATTTACCTCTGGAATAAATGTAACACAACAGAACTACATCAAGCAGCAATAAAATTCCAAACCAATTTTCTTACTAAATACAATATAAATAGTCCAGTTGAAGATATTTGGCAATTCATAAAAACCAACTTAAAAGCAATAATGGCTGATTCTGTGCCAACAAAACAAACATCAAATAAAATTAACAAATGTTGGTTTAACACTAAACTAAAGAAACTGTGTAAACAAAAAGAAAATCGATTCAAAAAGTTTAAGGTAACTAATTCAATTAGACTACATAAAAAATACCTAAAAATTAAACATTTAACTCAGAAACTAAGCAGACAGCTGCAAAATGAATATGTAAACAATGTAATTTCTAAAGATAATAATAAAAACGTATGGTCCTACATTAAATCAAGAAAAATGGACACTACAGGCATAGTTCCACTAAAAGGCCAAAACAATGAAACTTATAATGATAATGAAACCAAAGCTAATATCCTTAACACATACTTTGCATCATCTTTTTCAAATCCAGGTGACAAAGAAATCTTCATAAATTTAAACAAACTAGAAGAGATAGGACATATAAATGTAGATGAAAAAGGCATTAAACAACTCCTAACCAACTTAAAAGCAAACAAAGCTTCTGGTCCAGATGAAATACCAGCAAGACTGCTTAAAGAACTAACCAATGAAATATATCCAATCCTTAAAATCCCTTTTCAGGCCTCTCTAAACCAGGGCAAAGTGCCCAGAGATTGGAAATTAGCTAATGTAACCCCCCTTTTCAAAAAAGGAGATAAATCTGACCCCGGTAATTATAGACCTGTTTCTCTAACCAGCATAACATGTAAATTACTTGAACATATTATATATAGTAGTATAGTAAATCATCTAGACAAACTTAATGCACTGTGCCCACACCAACATGGCTTTAGGAAAAATAGATCATGTGAGACTCAATTAATAGGCCTAATAGATGACTTGTCAAAGGGATTAGATAATAACAACCAAATTGATGCTATATTACTAGATTTTTCAAAAGCATTTGATAAAGTTCATCATTCTAGTCTACTAAAAAAACTTAAATATTTTGGCATATCTGGTCCCTTACATCAGTGGATTCAGGACTTTCTTATAGGCAGAGAACAAACAGTGATAATAAATGGCTCTAAGTCATCACCAATAACTGTAAACTCAGGAGTTCCACAAGGAACTGTTCTAGGACCCCTACTATTTCTAATTTATATTAATGATCTGCCAAATTGCATCAACACAGGAACAAAAGTAAGATTATTTGCCGATGATTGCATAATTTATAGAATGATAAAGACAGGAAAAGATAGTGAACTCCTACAAAAAGACCTAGATCATAGGTTCTCAACGGGGGCGATATCGCCCCCCGGGGGGCGGCGAGAAGCTTTAGGGGGGCGATGACATTCCCGGGGGCGATTGGGGGGCGGTGAAGGGCAAGTGGGCGATACAAACGTACCTGATATATTTTAACACCTCAGCTATTTGAATCTATTAGTTTTTGGATGAAATGTGATGTAAACGAAAGTGCTGCTAAATATCTGATATTCCCCAAACAGTATGCCTACATATTATTATATTAATAAGAAAGAGGAATCGCAATCACTTTTCGATGAAGTAGGGGATAGTATTTGGCAAGTATGGCGTGCGGCCGGCTGGTCCTGTGATTGGTTCACCGGACTGTCAACCGATCACTGTCGCCCTAACATATGCTAATATTAATGATAGTTTGATCTCAGTTTAACCGAGATGCCCTCAATGTGTTTTAGAAAAACGTGTTAAAAATCAAATTATTGTTTAGCGGTATAGATAAGCTGTAATCATACAAACTGGGTAGTTATTGTAGTGCTTGAAAATATACATATACATTCTTTAGTCATATAATATTTATACAATTTTCAAATACTTTTTACAGTTTGGTCATTTCAAGATTATAAAGTGTAAGCTATTTATTTTTTATAAAAGAAAAAAAAACAGAAATATTACCTCAAATAAAACGGGCTAATTATCTCCCTTTAACTAAAAAATGTTTCCACATTTAATTCAATAGTGATGCCGAAACAAGTTCTGTTTTGAAATATAACAAATATTACTGATTATTAGACCTAAAGCTTTTGCAACCAAAATTGAAACAAAAATAGACAAATTGCTAGCAACACATCAGGCAAACGATTCACATTAATATTGATTTATTTAAACCTTTTGTTAAGGCAATTTTTTGATCTATTAATTCTTACAATATGTTTTCTTTTCAGTTTTTTTAAAGATAATTAAGCACACAAAAAGTCTAGTTCCCCTAAAAAAAATTGCGGAAACTATAGTCCAAATGGGCGGAAAGATGGGGGAGTGGTCGCTAAAAGAATTATTTTTTGGGGGGGGGGCGGTGTGCGGAAAAAAAATGTAAAAGGGGGCGGTGAGCCGAAAAAGGTTGAGAACCTATGACCTAGATGAACTACAAAAATGGGAAGCAAACTGGAGTATGTCTTTTCACCCAGAAAAATGCCAACAAATAAGGGTATCCAAGAAAAAGAAACAAATAATAGCAAACTACTTCATTCATGGTAAAGAACTAACTCAAACTAACAATGCTAAGTATCTAGGAGTAATAATAAATGATAAGTTATCTTGGAACCCTCATATTGATGAAGCAATACAAAAATCAAACAAAACTTTAGGATTCATAAAAAGGAACTTTTACAAATGTAATAAGAACATAAAACTAAAATGCTATCTTACATTAGTTAGGCCTATACTAGAATATGCAGCATCTGTATGGGACCCATCAACTAAAGAAAACATTAAAAAATTAGAACAAATTCAAAAAAGAGCTGCAAGGTTCATAACTAGCGAATATTCCCAATTAACAAGAGTAACACCATTAGTCAAATCATTAAACCTAGAAACACTAGAAGACAGAAGGGCAAAGAGTAAAGTAGTAATAATACATAAGGCATTAAACTCTAATTTAGAAATACAACACAATAACAATCTGTTGCAAATCTCAGATAAACATAAAGATAGAAACACTTTCCTTGTCCCTTATGCGAGAACAAATGCATATAAGAACTCTTTCTTCCCGAGTGGCATTCGGGCATGGAATGGGTTGCCTGAACAAACCAGGAAAACCAGTAACTTAACATCATTTAAAACATTAATAAAAATGCAAGACTAGACTCGGACCACGGATGGGCGTAGGACGCAATAATCTTCTTTATAGAAGGAGCGTCTGTAAAGTATAAGATAAGTATAGTTTCTAAACTATCAGTCTTCTAAATACATACATTCAAATTTTTTATTTTTTTTTGCGTTTGTTTTTTTATTTATTAAATAAGTAGATAAATCGGAAGCAATTTTCTTTTCCAGATTAATATAGCCTAATAATTAATCATCCATGCATATACATAACCAAGTTTGTAGTGGGTCAATTTTCGTTTCACAATCCACAGTTATTTACAGCGCAACAATTAGTGCTGGGAAATTCTGCACATGTGATAGCATCTACTGATGCACATAATATAGTGTCAAAAAGTATTTATAGGATCAACGCAAATGCTTCCATTGGAATCACTGATCTAAAAAGAACAGTGATTGGATTACATTGATATTTTATTAATATTGAAAGACTATAGAATTCGCTAGAAGAATTATGCAGACAATTTCTAGATATCCCAACGAAAAAAAAAAGAGTTTTTATATGTTTGTGGATATATTTAGCAAACATTTTGCAACTTAATTTCGTTCGGTTAATTTATCAGATCAAATAACAGAAAGCTAATGTGTTAATCATTTTATAAGGTTTCGGAAAATAAACCCCAGCCAGTAGTTATCATTTTAATATCATTTCTGACAATTTTTGTTTACAAGCCAATAGCGCCAGTGGCGTAGCTAGGGGAGAGGGAGGGGGGGTCCAAATTCGAAAGTCCCCCCGGGCCCCTACTTGAGGGGGCCCCCAAAGGAGTGTCGGAATTGTTTTTTTCTCATGTCATAATGTCGAATGTCAAAATGCAGGGGCCCCTAAGGAGACCAAGCCCCCCCGGGCCCCCAAATCCCTTGCAACGGCACTGAATAGCGCCCTGTTTCATTTCTTTTGTATCTCGTCTGACCCAATTGATCCATATTACCTGTGAAGCAGCGTTCACCAGTTTTTGTGGCCATAGCATACTAGGTGATTGTGTGGCCAGCACAAGGCAGAGCGGCCTTTACTTTACCCCAACTAAGTCAGGTACCCATTAAAGCTGGGTAGACTCAGGGACACCCTCCAGCGTGTTCCATTTAAGCTTTTGGCACATCTTTAAATTTATCTTTAAAACCGACTAACCATCTACCGTGTTAAAGGTGTATTTTTTTATATTTGTATGCTTCAATGACCGATGACCAAACCCTACAATTAATATATGTATGTACAAGAGAATCCAATGTTTGATTTGTACTTACAGTTTACTTACGTTGGCTATATAATTTAAAAAAAGAAACATTTTGAACTGAATAGATATGTAAAATGTAATTTAATGTTCCATGGAAATTTAACGAAAGTAATTTAGATAGTTGTCACGATAGTTCTAACGGATTGAAAACCAATGGTTTATGGTTATCGTAATTAATTTTTGTTTATTTTATGACAGTGTAATGCTGAATTTACAATAATCACATGCATTTATATGTTTATAATGAATGTATGTTTGTTATAACTTACCGAGTTGCAAGGGTTTTATTTTATTCAATGCTTTTAAAGAAAACAATAAGAAAGACAACTGAGGCAAGAATGAAGATAGAGATTTAACTGAGTTATGGTTGATGGACTAAGTTGTTTTGCTTCGCACGACTCGTTAACGTAATTTTATATTTTTGGTAATAAGAGGTAAAGCCTTTGAGAGAAAGTTTTTACAAACTCGGTTAGAAAGTGTGCAAGGAGTTGGCAAAATTGAAAGATAATTGGTTCTTAAATAAAAAAAAACCTAGCAGGAAACAATTGGTACAAAAACAAGGTGTTGAGAAAAACCGGAAAAACTGACGATCCTAGGAAAAAATTTAACTTCCGGAGGAAAATTGGAAAGTTAAATTTCCTCATCTTTTTCTTAATGTAAAATGTTAAGTTTATTTTGTGTTTATTTTATGCAGTTGCGTTGTAATAATCTTTGAATTTTTACGCCATTATTATTTGTTTGGGCTACCCTTTCAAATAGTGATCACGACAGTAAGCATAAGAGACACTTCGGCTGACCAAGACGTACGTCGTCCGTAGGCAATCCGTCCGTCTCGAGAGACGATAGTGTAGCTTCATGGGTGAGGTGTCCAACTGCACCGCCTAGAATGGCTGTGTAAACCAACTCAGGAGTGGCAATCCCTGCCGCACTTGAAGCATTTGAAGGCGGATGGCTCTTGTAGCAGGTGTTTCCGCCTCGCTCTTTTCTGAATGGCAGTCTCGTTCCACTTTCTGCACACGATGTGCCAAGCCTGACTGCGAACCTCTAGGTTGGTCGGTCAGCAGCTTGACATTCCCAATTGTCAAGATCGATCGAGCTGTGGATCATGTTCCTTTTACACATGTCCTTGAAGCGCAGTTTCGGGCGGGGCGTCCTGTCTTCCTATGACCTTCGACCAGCTCTCCATAGAGTAGGTCTTTGGGAATGCGGCCTGCATTCATCCTCAATACATTACCGAGCCACCTCAGGCGATTCTCGCTGAGCACAGCATGGAGGCTGCTCATGTTGGCTCGCTCCAGCACCTCTGTTACAGAGCCTGGACTGACCAAGACGTACACAATAGACAATACTAGAGGTAGTAAGTTAATAGATCCAACGATAGTTTAAAACCTTGAGAGACTATGGCACACACAGGTAAATGTATATAAGGTTAGTTTCTTTCAGACATCGGACACAGACTCAAAAGACAGGACAGAACGCTACTAAAAGTACCTTTGATAAAATAGTATCTATTTCATTAGAGTGAGGCATGATACATTATGTACTAGTTAAATTATCTGCTTCTACATCTAGTTGTCTTACAGTCTTTATATCAATATTACTTTGTAAATCGCACCTTTATGTAAATACGTGGACAATTATGACTATTCTATTTTCTTTTATGTAAATCTCTATTAATATACTACGATGTATGCATCTTTTTGTGGTAGTAGAGTGCAGGAGTAGTGCAAGATATTGCACGGTAGAAGTATGTAATGGATCTAATGTAGGGTTGAAAATTATGATGTAGAAAAGTGCAAGGTTCGCTGTGTGGAAGTGTAGAAATAAAACATATTAGAGGAAAACAATAAATTTATTATTGACTCACTGTCTAGATTATTCTAGCTTATTATGTTTGATGTTTACATTGTACTCTTACACTTAGTGATATTTTTAGAGATGACATTTTACGTTTTTGTTTTCTAATTTTTTTTCACTGTGTTGACTGTTAATAAGTTGTATTGTATTTTTAAGACATTAAGTATTATCGTAAGACCATATATTTTAGAAGGTTAAAAATATTGGTACTGTATTTTTGAACAATGTTTAATTATAAAACAAGATTAATTGTTTTAGTTAAAAGCTTTTGTTATTATTGTTGTTAATTAAGTAATATCAAAGTTATTTGAAGAGGTATTTGTATAATTTAGTAATTTATTGTAAAGTAAAGCGGTTTTTTTCTGACGATTGATTGTAAACAACAATTCGTCATTTATTTATGAAAACTTGTTGTATCTCTAAGAGGACAGGCGTTCTATGAGATTATCATGTTTAAATAGTTTTCATATTTTATATAGAATTGATTCGAAAGTTTATTTACTTTTTTTTTATCTAATTAAGGTGCTAGTATGCACTAACAAGGTCAAAGGGAAATGACTCAGGAAAGTCAATAGTATAGTACAAGAGTTATGGGCACTGGGAAGATTGTGAAAGTCACAATCTAGTTTGTTCTACTGCGTCGTAGCTTTATAAAGAATGCTTTGCACGTTTTTCATGTGAGGCTTGCTTGACTGGGCAAGGCTGATCACGGGGTAAAAGACCGGAGGAAAGTCAGTCGACTCAAATATCTAGCAGCGTATAGACGCATACGTTAGACTCGTAATTTTACTACATTTTATCAGAATACTAATTCATTTCTTGGACTTATATTATATTATATGATTCATTGGATATTATATGTGATTGTTGGATGTACTGTGAATAATGTATTGTGAGTAATAATAAATAGATATATATATTGCTGCGAAGATTTGAATTATCAAGTGTGTTAAACGTACTGTGGAAATAATATTAAAGAAACATTTAACTCAACTCAATCAACTCAATCAACTCATGATTCTATTAGCCTACGAAGAACACTAATAATTAAAATAGAATCAATAACATAAGGCATGACAATTATTTGTATACAGTAGTAGCAATAGTTATGTATTATGACTTGGTAAGATCAATATCACCCAGTGGGCACTGGATTGGAACCCCTAGGGGAAAAGACCACATGGAGACGCTCCTGCGAAGAGGAAATGACAAGCTGCAACCTTTCTTGGGTTGAACTAAAAAAAAAAGACTGCCCAGAATCGAATGCGTTGGGTAGATGTTGCGGAGGCCCTGTGTTTCATAAGGAACCCAAGAAACTAAGCAAAATCAATATGTGTTTGTGTAGTCTCTAATCATTTTCTTTTTTTTTCTTCTGAAAACGTCGACGAAAATACATTCTAGCACTTTCTGCATAGAAACCCTATAGTCTATAAGGCATGCTGGGATATAGATTGGTCGTTTGTTGACTTAACGATAAAGAGTACTTTATATTGACCAGTTAAGTTGAATGCTATTCATGTACATAAGCTCAAACCTTAGTGTCGGTTCTTAACGATCATAGATTGGCTTGAGTGTATTATTTCAAAGTGATCCAGATTTTAGGCAAACAACTGAAGAATCCGATATATAATAATACATACACAATTCTGAGCAATAAGATCAATAATGATCTGCAATACTTTTTATTTATGTCTCTTTAATAATTACATAAAGATTTATACAGCTCATAGTCTGGCATAATTGAATCTGGTACAGGGAAGCTGCAAAACACAAAGTTAAGATTGTATTGTATATTTAAATTTACAAAATAGGAAAATAATGGTATGCATTTTCAAACATTTATATCTAATAAGGAATACATACTTTTCCAATTTCACCAAAGTATATGGAATTTTACTAGATGCTAATGGTAATTGCCTATTGCTCACAAAGCCAGTCATTGTATTGCAATTAGATGTTATCATAAGTCTCACTACCGCCTATGAAGAAAAAAAAACATATCAAATTAAAGTAAATTACAAAATAGCCAAAAAAACAATAAAAAAAGAAAGTAAAAAAAAAATAAAAAAAATCTTAAATTGCATATAATTTATATTATTCAAATCTATATACTTTTCAGTTCCCATCTAGATCATCTTGTTTCAAATGTACCTTTTATGTTTGTAAAAGCCTAGTAGAGTTCATGAGATCTGATTAAATATTTTCTAAAATCTCCAAATATCTATAATATTACTGTTTAATTTCTTTGCTTTCGGTCACTTGCCAAGTTGCAAGGGTTTTAATTTATTCAATGCTTGTAAACAAAATAATAAGAAAGACAACCGAAGAAATAATTAAGATAGAGATTTAACTGAGTTATGGTTGATGGGTAAGTATTATTATTATTTTTTTTTTTATTTTTTTTTTTGCACGACTCGTTAACGTAATTTTATATTTAAAATAATTAAATACAAATATAAATATCTCAAAATAAACTTTAAAAAATACATCATCACTGCACATTAGAGCTTCGAATAAACTAACTAATTTTAATGCTAGACCCCATATGGTAAAAAAAATATCTACAATATATTAAAATAAAATGGTGCTTTCACACGAGAGGTAAAAAAGGTTAAACTCTACATAAGCTTGATTTTCACGTGGGTGGCAGTCACAATTTATTTGAATTTAATATAACATTTTCAAGGAAAACGGACAGTGACCCTCCATTGTTTGTGGTAATATATATATATATATATATATATCCCTAGATTCTATCAATGCATGCTCATTGCATAATATGGTGTGGATAGATTATACAAAAACTATCAAGAATATACTCCGATTGTACACTACTTAAAACAAACACATGAAGTAATTAATCAAGAAACAAAGGAATAGTAGAACAATCGCAAAAAGAACACATAGCATGCGATGACAAGGAAAAATTGAGAGAAAGCGAGAACAAGAGTGAGAGAAAGAGAAAGGGAAAGAAAAAACTGTAAAAATGATGCCAGGCTAAATACACCTAATTGAAAAAGTTTGTAAATATCTAAAATATCTAATATCTCGTTCTATCTATCTTCTCTTCTCTCTCTCTCTATTTCTCTCTCTCTCTCTCTCTCTCCATAATATTCATAATATATATAAAGTAGTTTCTGTGTGTTTTATCCGACTACCATTGGTTAATTTAAATACATATGACCTTATTGTCTTATGGTTAGCGTATTCGACTGCCATGCGTTCGACCTGGGTTTGATTCCTCACTGACAGCTTTTTTTTTTCTTGAATTCCAATTATTAATACTTATTTTTTAAAGATCGTAAATAATTTTAGTAATTTAAGTTTTTTTTTAATGTTTTAGTAAGTTAAATATAATAATTGGATATTTTAGACGCATGCAAGAGACGGATGTTCGATTCTTATCCACATGGCCACAGGGATAGTCCTAACTTTTTGTTAAATAAAAACACATGCTTTTTTAACACGATTACAGTACTCATTTTAATAAAATGACTCTCCGAAATCGTTTTTATTAAAAAAAATATTTATTATATTTAAAAAATCATTAGATATATAGCTATCTTTTCATTGTAGTTAATACAATTTTTATCTATATCATACACAGGCCTATTTAATTTTCCACCTAGTGCCAACATTTAGCCTATACGAAATATCTTAATATAAAATGTACATTACTGGACAATTCTTGTTCAAGCATTTAATAATTATTGTGAACATGGTGAAACGCAAGGAGAAATCGAAATGACAGTAATATTTCTTAAGTTGTCTGCAAGAAAAAATGTTACATACACTATCGGTACAGAATGCCCAATCAGCTACCAGAGTTGTTTCACCAGTCCTCACAAAGTAGATTTTACATTCCTTCCTAAACTTTAGATCATTCAATGTTAAACTTTCAAGACTGGAAATATTGAAAGTTCCAGGACTGAAAAAAAAAACACAAACACACTAAAATAGTATAGATTTACATATAGATATAGATAGATAGACTTGCAGTAAGGGAGAGACAGAGATACTGGCGTATATAGATATATAGACTAGCAGTCAGGGAGAGAAAGAGAGATTGGCGTATATAGATATATCGTTGGCTCCTTAGTCTCGAAATGTTATATGCAACATTGGGGTGGATTTTAGCCTGCCCTGCAGTGGTTGTTGTAAATAAACAATTATGTCTACAAAAATCATACTTTTTTTGCATCTTGGACATTTAAAAGTTTTTACAAGTTCTGGTTTGGTATGGTACCATGTTTAAGTTCGGATTCGATTCAGTTCCGTTCGAAGTTCAGTAAAATTTGAATAACAAACCAAGTGATTATATAACAAAAGAATACATTTAAAATGTTCTTTAACAATTTAAACACACCTGTGTTTTTCTTTGATTCTTAAATTTAAGCCTGCCCATCTATTTTTCTAAAATCCATACAAAGGTCTACTCATTTTGTTCGTATTTGATTCTTAGTATTTATACTACTAAACCTTTAAGGACAAGTTATATAGCCACAATGCCTAACTATATGTGGTTATTATAAGTTTAGGATACTATTATTCTTTGGAATTTTGGAATTACTAAAATAAATGACGCCAGGTGCCAAGGTCGGTGGTAAAATTTTGCGCTTATTTAGAATTTATTGTGTTTGTCATTTATTAGTAGTTTGGCGTACATAAAATTGGATGGCCGACCGCTGCGATACTCTAGATAGGGTACTAAGCATTTCTGGTGTATCTGGGTTAAAGGCGGGGTAATTTATTATCTATATGTTTACCAGGCTTAAGCTTAGGTCCTCGGAGTCCCGGGATGCTCTAGTAGAGGGGGACACTTTTACTTACAGATATTAAATATTCCAACACAATGTTGTCTTGATGACGATGCAATTACGATTTGTGTCGACAGAAGAGGTTTTATTTAACAAAATTTCTTCTTTTGCAAATCATTTGTGTATTACATAAAAGTTTAAGTGTTAGAAGAGGCAATGTGATTTAAAAACGTCATATTGTTTTATACTACTTAACAACAAATATGAAGATTTCCAGAGTACACGAGACCGTAATGTAGAAAGATATTTTCAATTATTTCTTTTTTAAATAAGTTTTCATTAGAGCTATTCGGTTTGATTCGTTTTAAGTAACTTTATGTTCAGGTTCGCCTTCATAGTTTGGGATAAGTCGGTGTCAAGTAGGGCTCGAGTTTGGCTGGTTCGGTTCGGGTTCAGTTCGATTCCTTATCTCCTATCTGTAGCATCCGGATGTTGCCTTTACATCTGATATATGATCGACCTTTTCCACCAGCGTATCCTACATAGTTTACCTAAAAAGGTTATTTTTATATTTCTACTTTGTAGCCAGCTAACTTTTTTTACTACCTATACAAGCCTGCAAGTTGGTATAATAAAATGTTGCACTGTCCTTGCTTAAAGGGTGATACTATATCTGGTTTAAATATTTCAACGTGTCCGCTAAGATCAAAATATACAGTTTTTTTTTAGTAGGCCTACTGTCATCTTTAAAGTGTATTTAATGTAGTTTATCTAAGTATAAGTCAGTACAATTGTTACAATGAGTAATTCAGTCTTTAATCGATATCATTAAACGTACAATGTTTATCTTTCTTTTTACTATAAGGTTCAATTACACGAGTGAGTTTACTAGCTGCTAGTTTGCTAGCTAAGTCGCCGGCGAGTTGTTGATTGCGTTAGTTGACGATGACACTAATAGCTTCCCATACGCTCTATAGCCAACTAGCTGGTGTGTTGAAACCGTAAAACCACGTGTTTTTCTTTAAATTGAACAGAAATGAAGTGGAACGCAAATAATATTGCGTAGTTTCTTCAAGTATACCGCTTATACCTTCTGTTGTGGAACATCTTTGGTGCCTAACAAATAGTTATCAAAATGTTAAAAATTGTATTCTTTCAAATCTTTAATTTGAATTGTTTTTGTTTTGTTTTTTTCAAACCCATAGTTGCGCTAGAGATTGCTACTTATCAACTTACAGAAAGGACTCGGGATGAATAAAGTTGTAAGGGTCAACCTCAAAGATGTCACCTTCACCCTTCACTGCGAATATTTGTTGCCGAACTAGTTTTTTTGCTGCCCATTCCTCGATGTACAATGTAAAGTCCTGGAGATTAAAATTACAATTAATTTAGCTTAGGGATAGAAAACAATTATGTTGGCATAGTGGGTTTATAGTAACAAATGTAAGAAAAATTGTTCCGTTTATTCGTCAATTGTTTATTTCTAAAAACTTAAAAACCTAGACACACATTATTTTGATAACAAGTATAGCTTAATATTACACCGATAGTTAAAATTTATTTGTATAACCAATGCAAAAAACCTTTTCATACACAAGTTAATAAATTGATTTTCGTGATTAATTTTGTATACAATATAATAAATATACAAGTATATATTTCCTACTATCTACTTGCAACAAGTAGAAATTTTTAAAATATATTGTACCTGTAGACTTTCTGTAACTATATTGTACCTGTAGACTTTCTGTAACTATATTGTACCTGTAGACTTTCTGTAACTATATTGTACCTGTAGACTTTCTGTAACTATATTGTACCTGTAGACTTTCTGTAACTATATTGTACCTGTAGACTTTCTGTAACTATATTGTACCTGTAGACTTTCTGTAACTATATTGTACCTGTAGACTTTCTGTAACTATATTGTACCTGTAGACTTTCTGTAACTATATTGTACCTGTAGACTTTCTGTAACTATATTTTAACATGTAGAATTTCTGTAACTATATTTTAACATGTAGAATTTCTGTACTTATAATAGAACATGTAGGCTTACTGTTATTATATTAAAGTATGTAGACTTTATGTAACTATAATGGAGCACGCAGATTTTATGTTATTATATTGGGAAATGTAGACTTTTTGTAACTGTATTGTAACATGTAGACTTCTTGTAATTATAATAGAACAGCCAACCACTCTACTGAACCCCAGTCCCCAATAGATGGCTGTAGCCGCAGTTTCAATGAACATGCCTCAACCCCCCCCCCCTCCCCGCCGACCCCCCCCCTCCGGACTCCAACTGCTCCTCTACAGACTAGAAATGTTCACTTTTACCTCAACCATTAAAATGTAGGCTTACATCAACCCTCCGTAACATAGTCATCAACTTCTAGAGTCTGCGACTTAAGAAAGCGGTATTCCTGAGCCTTATATCGACAACCGAACCAGGCATTATTATGGGGACAGAGACCTGGCTGGATCCAGATAGACCACAGCTCTGAGCTTTTCCCTTCTACTTATAACGTCTACATAAAGGACAGAAATGATGGTCACAGTGAGGTGCTGATCGCAACTATAGGACCACTCATCTCACATGAGCTCTATACTGGATCTGAGACAGAAGCTGTCCTTGTCTATATCAAGACAGCAAAAAAAAAAAAGAAAACGGAACATTAACAATGAATATTATTTAGAAAAAAAAACTAGATACAAATTAATCCCTTATTGTATTTATCAGAACACCCAAGGAATCGACGATTATATTGTAATTATAAAAGCTGCAAGTTGTTTAAATTTTAAATTGTATGTTTTAAAAATATTTCAAGTTAACAAAACATTGCAAAATTTGAAATTTGAAATATCTTATCTATTGTTAAATGTCGCGACATTTTATTTTTAGACAACGTAACAATCTTACTTACAGAATTCAATGCCGGCAAGTTGTTCAATGGGTAAACTGCTGCACTCATGGAAACTTGATTCGTTTTATAACCTTCTTCTTTTATTAGGTTCAAACTTGGTTCATTGCTGAACCGACCACAAGTTTCAGCTACATACAGCTCTGCGGCTGAACCTAAAGAAGCAGTTCGACTAAAATCATTTATTATATTTATGTTGGTTGAAATAGTTGCGTTACGAAAAAAAAATAAAACTCATTTCTCTTACCTGTAAAATCAGCGGAAACTCTAGAGGCTAAGACTGACAACAGAAATAACAGCGAGTTATTCATAATTATTGTTTATTCCGTTTTGTTATTTTTGGTTACTAAAGGTAAACTTGTATGCTCTTTATGCAAACAAGAACTTGTTACCAATAGCCCCTTTTGCTTAGTATTTAAGCCTAAAAAATGCATAAGTTATAACCCGACGCCAGCTGTCTTGTGTCAGGTACATAGCTGAATACAATTTAGAATATATAATAAGACTTCAAGTTGTTTTGTTTTGTTTTTTAAAAAAAAAGATCAAAAGGTTGAAAAGTTGGCAAAACATGCCACAGAACAGGGGTCTCCAAAATTTTCAGCCCGAGGGCCGCATTAACTATTAAACAGCAGCTCGGGGGCCGACTACAAACTCGAGGTCCAAATTAAAAAAAAAATCAAAACATGGATGTTGTTTTAAATTATTTATTTAATATTATTGTATTCAGTTTTTTTCTAACACATTGGTGCACTACACTGGAACACCTGTATTAGTGGGAATGGTGAAATTGTTTCCTGGATGCCAAAACAGCAGACATTTCTGGTTTTAGATTTCATGTCCCTAACATCAACATTCACCTGAGATTATCATCGGACAAGTTTGTTCTCAAATTGTTCTTTACGTATTTCTTTCTTGAAATTGTTTGTTCACACAGGTATGTTGTAGGTATGTTGTTCCAAAGATTGAAAGGTACCATGTTGCAAACATTTTGATATTAGGAAAGTCGTCCTTGGGCAAAAACTGGTAAAAACCCATCAGTCCTTCTTTGAACTTATCCCTAAGGAGTTCATTTGCGTGCAACTCAATGACCTCCAGCTGCAGTTCATCTGGGCAACTGGCCACGTCTGCTTCAACTGGGTTTTTGAAACAGTCTCAGTTCTTCTGCCTTTGAATCCAAATCAGAAAACTGCTCCTGAAACTGCAGCTGGAGGTCTTTGATGATCTTGCATGCAAATGACGTGGGGCACTCAGCTGTTGCTTCAGCCATTAATGCCTTGCACTGCTGAAATTGCGTCAACTTGTTGGCCTGTACTTGTTCCAAAAACAAGACAAGTTTGGATCTGAAGGCCTTTTGGTAGGTGTATAGATCAGAAACTAGATTTTTCTCTCCTTGTAGTTTTAGGCTCAGAAAATTTAAATGACTAGTTATGTTGGTATCAAAGGCATGTTTCCATACCCACTCTAAATCAGACTGTTATGGCCACTGATCTCTAAAAAGAATGGATTAGTAACATTCTTGAGGAAATTTCCGCCATTTTATTTATACTGTCACTGATCAATATATTATATAATTACCGTGAGTTTGTTTATTTATTTAGATGTTTGTTTCTGCTCTATATTATCCTAAATGGTTTGACTAAACGGGTTAAAAGTTAAATGTATATATTGGAAACGTCCTCCAAAATAAAGATTTATTTTTTTAACAATATTGCTTAATTCGTTAATTTATTTTTTAAATAAACTTAGACCTATTACTAATCACCGTATGTTAAGGTTATAAAATGGGCGCAGTTTCCAAATGATGTCCCTTTGAAATGTTTTCAAATTTAGTGTGTGTTCGGGACCGGGTTTTTTCCGTACTGCGAAATATTGCTGTCTACTTTTTTTATTATTAACTTTTTTTATTGTTTGGTATTTGTTTTCTTTTGATTGTATTATTGTTAGTTTTATATTATTAATAAGAAGTCAGAAGCTTGACAGCAACAATCCATTTGCATTTTGTGTAAAATGGCAGCAACATAGATTCCGTTACGATCTATGTATAGATCAGTGGCACAGTAAGTTTTAGACACAATTTTGTTTATATCGGTAAGTGATGTGGAAATTTGTAGTTTTTCCTTTCTTCTATAGATCAGTGCTTTTCTTCACTTTGCTCAAACAAATTTATTAAGAAGGCGCAATCCATTCTTTTTATAGATCAGTGGTAATGGCTGTGGCGTGCCTTTACTTTCCAGGAACTCACCTTTTTCCTTTCTTAGCTTAACCACTTAGCTCAAAACTTTCTCACAAATTAGCCATCTTACAGCTGTGTAATAATATAGTAAATCTTTCGATTCTGTGTCTGTAACTTTTAACATGTCTCGGAACTGTCTATGACCATGTGACCTTATTAAATTGACCATCTTCACCACAGGATTCCGTACACTGCTAATATCCATACATTTAGCACACAAAGCTAGCTGGTGAATAGTACAATGCAAGAACATTGGTTGTGGAATGTTTTTTTCATTACACATCTGCTTCACTTGTCCAACCAAGCCTTTCTTTATGCCACTCATATTCTTTCCTCCATCAACAGTCACTCAACTAAGGTTAGTCCAGTCCAAGTTATAATCAGTAAATGTATTTTTCAACTCATTGAATATATCCTCTAAGGTAACAGTGTCATACATGCTGTGTAGGAAAGCCAGCTCTTGTGTTATGTTCATGTCTTCATCCACACATCCAATAAACACAATCAGTTGAGAGGTGGAACAGCTGTCCAGCGATTCATCCATTTGATTGCAAAATGGCAAAACTTGCTTGCATTCTTCGTTATTTGATTCATAATTTTTTTTCTACCCATATCTGCAACACGGCGGGCAATTGTATTTGCACCCAAAGCTACATTTTAAAATTGTCTTGACTTTTCTGGACAAAGTTCCTCATCTACCTCCAACAAACATTCCTACAATACTTCACCATCTGTAAACGATTTACCACTTTTAGCCAGGACGTAAGCAACTTTATAACTTGCCTTAGTTGAAGATTCGTTTTCATTTGAGAATTTACTGAGCAATGTCCTCTGAGATGTGAGTTGATTTTGTAATTTAGCAATTTTTTCTGCACGGACTTTACCCTCCAAATGTGCATATTTCTGCCGATGTTTGCTTTGATTATGACGGCTCAGGTTGTATTATTTCATCACAGCCACAGTTTCGTTGCAAATCACACACAATGCTTTGGCAGGATACAGGCAAAATTCCGTAATTTTTTTCTGTAGATAAAGAGGACTCCACGGGCCGCAGGCCGTAGTTTTTGCCATAGAATGACAATATTTTATGATATATATAAATATATTAACAGGGGGTCTACACAATGTTTTAAAGCCCCTATTTCAGAAAGAATATTTGTTTCGATAGACTTTTAAAACTACTTTATATTTCACTCTTTGTGAACTACCCGCTTGTTTTCCCAAGATGAAAAGACATTGTGTCCACTTAAACATTTTGAGTGTTGGTGACAACCCAGATATACATCTGTGTAACAGACTCAAGCTCAGTAAGGCATCCATTATGAAAGGGAGGGTGGGGGCGACAGTCTGTCTAATGCATCACAGACGCTCCTTCTACAGCGAAGATTATCCATCGCTTTATCCCTGTACAAAACAACAGAAAACTGCACCTTTGCATGCGGCTCTTTCGATGTCGAGATGCGGCTCTCCAGTTCCAAACGCAAATATTAATAATTATATTTTTTTTTTTTCAAAACGCATAAAAAAATATTATACTGCCAAAAAAAAAAAAAAAAAAAAAAACTGCAAACAGGATAAAAGCACTCAACAGAGAACAGTGAGAATAGGTGGAGTAAATGTAATGCAGTAGATTGATGTAACTATTGTAACTATCTATTATTCAAAAATTATAGTTATAATAATTTGATTACAAATTTTATTATTCTATCAGAGCTAGCTAAAATACTTTAATATGTCTTGTGCGAAACATTTGTATGTTTTTATATGAATAAATATAATTACATATTTAAAGCTATTTATTTCAAATCAAAAATCAAATTTATATACCTAATCCTAATCAAATACCATAATATTTAAACAAAAATGGCACTTTAAAAACTGGGTAATATTGTAAAGTGTAACTTTTGGCTTTTCCGTCTCTAAAGGTTGCCGACCCCTGCCTGGCATAGGCTATCAGTGTAGACTTAGTGGATAAATCAACACGGCATACATGGTACTAGGACAGGTATTTATTTGGCAGGTTCCGAAATGCTGCTGATTTCTATGTGGTTTATACACAGGTTTCTGGCTCGTTTAATACGTATTTAGGCTGCGATGAAGCTGTTAAATAACTTTACACTGTCACTGCACCAGTATTATACCAACCAATAAGCAAGGCGTACTGTAACAACGAAGATTTTATTCACATGAAAGTCCGTATTCAATCATTAATGACGTGAGAAGATAAATAATACATTCCAAATACAAGTGAGAGAGAGTGTAGGCTATATCTAACCGTAGGCTTAACCTTTAGGTAGCCCTTAGGGTTCCCTAAGTCTGACTGCCTTACTACCGGAGCCAAGGGCGTACAACCCTTGAGACTCCTTAAGCCAGACCGACGTAAAACTAGCTTACATCTTACAAAGACAAATTTGAAGTTAGGTTACAACTATGCATTGATAGTCACGTGGCGTAAAAGGGGCGGGTGTAGTATATAGTGACATCTATAACTATCATGCATTGGGGGAGGGGAGTAAATGTACACACTTTCTTAGTCTGATTGACAAGAGGGGAGAGGGTGGGGTTCTCTCACGCTGTAACATCATGGGGAGGAGAGGGGGGAGGGCCAAAGGCGGTTCCCCTAAGGATCATTATCGTGGTGGCTCGCTCGTATATCTGCACTGTCACCCGGTAGCACAAATCCTATACTATAGGCACAGACATCCAGGCACCGGGGGGGTTCTCGAGACGGTAATGCAGCGCCCATTGCTTCCTCCACACCGAGACCCAGTGCAGTGCAATGGATCTCGGACCCACTGCGGGGGCTGTCCCCTTCTATAAAGAAGATTGTTGCGTCCTACGCTCATGCGTGGTTCGAGTCCAGTCTTGCATTTTCCTGGTTTGTTTTAGTTAGTGTTGACCCTAGATATTTGAATGTTTCAAAAAATATATCTTTAAACAGATTATTACTTGAAATCAATTACGCATAGATAACGCAATCTTTCAGTTCATAAGCTGGGCAAATGTTTTCCTAATTCTTGAACTGGGCAACGTTTTATTTATATGTTTTAGCCTTTAGACATTTTTAAAACATGATATAAATCAACGCTGTTTTTTTAAATATATATACCATAAATATTTATTTAAAGGCTTTTAGACGTGCATGTAATTCTATAAATATGAAAAAGACATATGCATCAAAAACAAAATAATCAAAACATATTGATATCGAGCTTAACAATATGCCTACAAAATTGATCGTATCAAAAACAATATATTTCCTGTATGTTTTATTTTAATTGGGATGGGATTTTCTTTTGAAAGCTTTATGGTTGCGTGTATGTCCGTTTTCTGATGTCACCACACTGTTCCCCAGTTGGAACAGTCGACACATCTCCGATTTCTTTGGGATCTGCTCCACTCTGGCATGAAGTGTGTGACTTAGCCTTATTGTCGTTGGCTGTCTCATCCAGCCATCCGCTGGGGTTCGAACCCAACCTTTTGGCTGGATTGCTAGGTGGAACAGGGTTAACCGTCGAGGAGATGAGGTAGGCTTGGACAGGAGAGGCTTAGTAATACAATGAGTCTTGTTTTCGCAGCACTACAATATGGATATGAAATGTTGCTGTCAAACTACCCAATTCTAATTAATAATATAAAACTAACAATAATACGATCAAAAGAAAACAAATACCAAAAGATAAAAAAAGTTAATAATAAAAAAAGTATACAGCAATATTTCGCAGTACGGAAAAACCCGGTCCCGAAACACAAAAAATTTGAACGCATTTCAAAGGGACATCATTTGGAAACTGCGCGCATTATATAACCTTAACAAACGGTGATTAGTAATAGGTATAAGTTTATTTTAACAAATAAATTAACGAATTAAGCAATATTGTTGAAAAAATAAAACATTATTTTGAAGGACGTTTCCAATTTATACATTTAACTTTTAACCCGATTAGTTAAACGGCCTTACGAGACTGTAGAGCAGAAAAAAACATCTAAATAAATAAACAAACTCACGGTAATTGTACCTATATTTTGATCAGTGACAGTAGAAACAAAATGTCGGAAATTTCCTCAAAAATGTTACTTCCACGCCTTATCCAGTCTTTTTATAGATCAGTGGTCTAGACTGTTCAAGGAATCCACTCTTGTGCCGACCTCAAATTCTCGGAATAGCTAGGAATAATTTATTATTTCTCGTACAGGGGAGTTCATGTTAAAACAATCATTTTTATTATGAGTTTGTTATGATACCATTATTTTCACCCCTCCTAGTAATAGGTCTGTTCCCCGCTCTCCTCCGCGATTACTTAAGGCTAGGCAGCCAGTAGTTTTGTGCAGAGTTTTTGCAGTGTTTTGCAGAGTTTTGTGTAGATAGTTTCTTTGAGTATGTTATGGACGCTTGAGTTGGCATATTTTATTTTATTATAACTGTATAGAACCTTCATATTGTTTATATTTGCATATATCACCTGAATTAAATTATCAACAACATTTACACTAAAGCTTCCTCGTCAAGTTACTATTTTATTTTATTGTTTACAATATTACAATATATATATTTATTTACAACTGCAACGTCAGGAAAGGAACTGTTAGAACGCAAATCCTGAGTTTGTGCCCAGGACAATAGGGAGAGTTCGTGTAATACTGAAATATATAGAATAATAACCAAAGTCTACGGACGAACGAGAATTATCAACAACATTAAAATTTACACGCAAGTGGATTGTAGTCGTAACAATATATATATATATATACTAGTGGTTATGCCCGTCAAAATGACGGAGAAACGACTACAATATGTTTTGTTAAGAGAGAAAGAAAAGAGACTATTACAATGAACGTTTCTTTTCGGTATTTTTTTTTTTTTTCTTTTTTATTGTCTCTGACCGTGGCATATGCATAATAATTGTAACTGTCAAGCGTCTGGTATTAAAACGTAGCGAACAGTTGTGTTGATTTGACTTGTTATTAAAAATAGCCTATTTTATTAACAATAATATACTATTTAAAAGAAAAAAAAACACAATACCAAACAATAAAAAGGTAAATAATAAAAAAAAAGCGTAGAAAATAATTTTTCAATACAATAAAAACTAAAGTGAGAACGATTTTTTTCGGTATTTAATTTTTTTTCTTGCTTATTGTATTAATAAGACAGTGTTGAGAATGTTTCTTTCGGTATTTAGTTTTTGTTATTTTTATTTGTTTCTGGTCGACCTGACCCTGGCATATGCATAAGAATTGTGGCCTCAAGGACTGGCGTAGTATGTAAACCGCCGATACCTTGCCATTAAGAATACACTGGCGGGCGAACGCATGGGGCACAGCCCCCGCAGCGGGTCCGAGGTCCATTACACTGCCGAGAGGCCACTAGTCTCGGGGGGGGGGGGGGGAGGAAGCAATGGACGCCGCAATCCCGTCTCGAGAACCACCCGTTGCCTGAATGCATGTACCTATAGTATAGGATTTGTGCTACCGGGTGACAGTGCAGGTATACTGGCGAGCCACCACGATAATGATCCTTAGGGGAACCGCATTGAACAATCGCTGGGCTGCGGAAACCTTCCCCGTTACACGGCACGCCACGCCTTCGGCGTGTCGTTTGGGTGGCTGGAGCCCGGACAGAGATTGCTCAATCCTAAGCGTTACGCCCTGGACTCAAGAGCCGAAAGGCTAGTCCGGGTTTTTTGAAGGGACTTTTTAATTCGATATTAAAATATAGCGAACAGTTGACTTGTTATTAATAATATTAAATTAACAATAATATACTATCTGAAAGAAAAAAACATAAATTCAAAACAATCAAAAAAGTAAATAATATTTTATAAATTAGAAAATAATATTTCAATACAATAAAAACTAAAGTGAGAAAGATTTTTTCGGTATTTAATTTTTGTTCTTGCTTATTGTATCAATAAATCAGTATTGATAATGTTTCTATCGGTATTTAGTTTTTTATTTTATATTGTTGCTGTCAAGCTTATGGTACCCGGTATTTGAAAGTTATCATTTATAAGCCTAACTTGTTTTTTTTTATTCGTATAATTTAATTTATAGAGTGTATGCAGTCGCCTATTAAAGGATATTCTCAATATCGACGTAAATCCATTAAATAATTAAAACATTTGGTTTCTTTTACTTAAAAGGATAATGCAAACATCAATAATGAAAAAAAGAAATAATTTCATAGACATTACGTCATACGCTAGTATTTTGTTTAAAGTAAACCATTGAAACTCTCCAAGCCAAATTGCGGTGCGCAACTTATAAAAAAGGTCTCGCCACATAAAAAAATAGCAGCATAATTGGGGAAACCCGAAAAGACACTCGCGTTCAACATACAAAATATCGCGTTCAACATAGTAATGAACGGAAATGGCCATTAGCTATGTACGGCTATATTTAATTTGCATGGCTGGATCTAACATTTTGAATGTTTTAAATTAACACATTCATGATTATAAGTCATAAAATAAAATTATCTTTTGGAATACGTTTCGGATTTATACATTTAATTTTTGTCCCGATTAGTCAAACGGCTTAGGCGCCTATCGCGAACAAACATATATATATATATAAACAAACAAACAAACTCACGGCAATTATATATGTTGATGATGATGATGATATATATATATATATATATATATATATATATATATATATGCCCTATATAATTGTCCTTTATACACTCCAAGGCCGTTTGACTTATCGGAACAAATATTAAAATATAAAGTGGAAACAGCTACCAAAAGAATTGTTTATTTTATTGCGTTTAATAAAAAAACGTGTTGATTTTGAAACTCATTAAAAAGATATTCAACTATACAAATACACAAATGGCCATTTTATGTTTAACATTTGGCCCTATCGAATTATCCCAATTCATCTTGCATTCTGTAAAATTATGTTGTTATTAACTCGGCAAAACCTGGTTTTTCATAAAGTTACGCATCACAATTTAGCTTGGCGAGTTTAAATGTTGTGTTTATTATTATTTTTTTTTTTTAAAGTAGTGTATGTTGTTATATCTATCTAATCATCCAACTTCGAACCATCTTTATAGATCTATGTTTTCTTTTTACTAATTTTTTTGACCTATTTCATTCCATAAAAAAAAAAAATTAAAAAATTAAGTAGTCACGCTACTCTTCGATTCTTTCTATCGCATTTCTGTACATAATCGATCGAATGTACAAATAAAAATAATAACACGTATGTAACGTCTGATATGTCTTTTTTTCCATTATATAATAGTCAAAATACAAATACAAATAGTGGCCGATGGTAATGAATGATTTCTTACTGAAGAATCGTGGCCATCCTCAGTAAGTGTGTCTCTAAGTGCTATGAGTACATAGCAACGTATTTGCTATGTTCAAATAGTTTTACACTACTTTCAAAATAGACCTGAACAAAGGGCATTCACGTTCGACGGGTCAATAGGATCTGTTGCTTCTCAACACTGAATTGGGACCGGCATACATTATTCATGTAATAATTTAATAGAATAGGATGCCAACTTAGCGTAAAGAAGAAATAAGTATATTTGTTATAAAAATGTAAGCTGACATCACTCTTGAAAAAGACTATAATCCGGTGACTTATGGTTTGTAATTAATAGTTTCTTAAGAAACGGTCTGATCTTTTTACGGAAGAACAGTTAAAATTTTGACACAATATCAATTAAAAAAAAGTAGTGAAGTTTATAGTCTTCAAGTGTATTGTCAATTCTTTGCAACGCTATGGTTACTTATAAAGTGACATTGAGATATATTTTAGTGTTTTTAATAGTCATTTTAGCAATGTCACAATTTCGTCAGCTTACAGGAAATATATTAGTATGTCATTGCTAGAGCTCAGAATACATAGGGTATGTACTTTAAACCCACTGGCGCTACTGTGCCATCAGTGCCTTTATAACAACGAGACGCGGTCCTATCTCCAGGAACCTTTTAAACCATATCCTCCTCGCTTTTGGAAGAGCCCCGTTTCTCCCTGACGACCGTTGGCCATAGAGCCTTCTCAATATCCGGTCCGAAGTTGTGGAATCTACTTCCCGTTCAACTCAGGCGAACAAGCTCTATTGTTACTTTCAAAAAGAACTTTAAAACTTATTATTTCAATGTTTACCTTAAATAAAATGCCTTAGACCCCTTCTGCATTATTGTTGGTCAATTCTTCTTTTTTTTATTTGTCCCATGTTTGTAAAGGTTTAAAATCATCAATGAGCTATTCTTAGCTTAGAGATTATATCCATGTTCCTAGTTGCATGTTAAATGCGCTCTAATCTTATATTATGTTTTTCGCCAGCACTATACACATATTATTTTTTATGCTCGCAAAAACGTTTAAGAAGTAGTTTTTTAGTGGCATTATTATTATTATCTACAAAAAAGACTTTGGATGATTTTTAAAGATATCGACAAATGACCTACCCTAAATGGTGAGCAAATTTAGTACATTGATGGGCACGCAATGGGCAATATGGGCCGCATCCGGTTTGTTCATATATTATATACAGCCGCACCGTAGTTACATTAAAGCCACTAAAATATATTAATTAAGATATTCATGAAGAAAAATATTGTATTTTGAATAGAGAAAATAATCAAGGCAAGTGATCTGCCTTAATCCGTATGGAATGCCCTCCCACTACAACTTTGACAGAGCCCTAGCTTTGACACCTTCAGAAGCCGACTGAAGACCTACCTATTCAATTAACAGTTTATTATTTTTTCATTTATACATTTTTGTCTTTTACTCGTTGTCTGTACTATGTCTGTAACTATTGACAGCGCATAGAACTGTTCCCAACGTCATATGTTTTTAAAAATTATGTTTAGTTTTGTCTTTTCGGTTATTCTTTGCCCTGAAAGCATTTATTTTGTATGTAACCGTTAGTTTTACATTACATATAAGTTACGTGATTTTTCTACATATTTTTATTATTATATTTTATAATATTTTGTTTCAAACGTCTTGAAAAACCTAGTGGCATTTTTACAAAGACTTCTGTGTTTTAATAAGTTCTTTTTAGTTATTTCCAGTGGTGAAAGATAGTTTTATAATATTCCTGGGCACACCGTTTTCATTTAAATACTTTATATAGTCCTGAGTATTATTCTTTATTTACCTTTTTGATTTTATACTTTTAGAATATTTTATTTAAATTTCAAAGAACATGTTTAGTCTTTTGTTATAGGTTTTTAACTAACATGTTTGGGGTACCATTTATAGGTGTGAGTGAGGATGTGAGTGTTTCGGTTATTTATTAAAATTATTTAAAAGCGCCATATTTAAAGTTAAAATCTAATACACAAGTATTGGCCTGGATAACTCGTAAAATGCTGAATCACTGCTTTGTAAGTAAATGTCTAAAACTAAAACCAGTATAAGTAAAATATTAAGTTAATTATTTGCTTATTTTATGCAGTTGTGTTATAATAATGTTTGAATTTTTACGCCATTATTATTTGTTTGGGCTACCCTTTCAAAGGGTGATCACGACAATAAGCATAGGAGACACTCCGACTGAGCAAGACGTACACAATAGACAATACTAGAGATAGTAAGTTAATAGTTCCGACGATAGTTTAAAACCCATAGAGACACGCACAGTTAACTGTATATAAGGGCAGTTTCTTTTAGACATCGGACACAGAATCCAAAGACAGGACAAAAAAACACTAAAAGTACATTAGATAAAGTAGTTTCTATTTCGTTAGAGTGAGGTATAATAAATTATGTACTAGTTAAAAAACGTGACTCCACATCTAGTTGTCGTACAATCTCTATATCAGTATACTTTCAGGGTTCGCACAGTCATGAAATTTCGGAAAAGTTTTGGAAAATTGATAGGACCATTTCCAGTATGAAAAAGTTTTGAAAATTTTTCTTTTCATAATTAGGTCATGAAAAAGTTGCGGAATGTATTGATTTTAGGTACGGTTTGTCGTGTAAACATCCCCCCACCACCCATGTGTATAGCATTTCTTGCAAACATCTCCAACCTCACATGTGTAAAAGTCACTAATTACGCAACACAATTAGTGAAGTTGGTACCTGGCCTGCCTCTCTTCCCCTCTATATCATTCCACCTCAGTTTAGTGTCTCCAAGTGTCTAATTGTATCATTTGATAAATTGGCACTATATGGAGGTGTCATAAAGTAATGCCTTTATATTCCCTACTCTGTGTACTCTTCCTGTTTAGAAGTTTTAACGCTAATGACGTCACCCATTCTGATTAGCAGTAAATTAATAAATTACGGGTAGAAAACGTTTGTTTTTTGTAGATAAAGATTTTTGATAACAAATATTGCACATTTGATACTATATCATGAATGTTAACAATTTAAACAGATCAACTCTTGTACGTAATAAGAAAAGTTGCAGGAAACTACAATGGCAAGGGAGGTAACATAGATAATTTTAACCCAAGTCTGCTGTAGTTGTGCTTCTTTGTTACTCAGATTTTGTCTCTTAAAAGTTAATAACTTTATTTCTTTGCTGTCCAATTTTAATAAATGATATAATAATGAAATCCTCTCTTCAATGCCATTCTGTTGGTTTATAGCACAATAATATTCTTTATTTATTTCCAAAATGTCATGTCACATTCCATAACAATATATAACCTTAAAAATAATATAAAGAGCCTACTTCTTAAATAAAGAAATAATTAAAGATTAGTATTTTAATAAAACCACTGATTACTTTTTTTTAACATCCCTACATTAGTACTTATCAGTACAGTAACAGATTTTTTTTTCCATTTTTAATATAAATATTGTTTGTTTTCTTTTCTATTCTCCTTTTTTTACTTGTCTAGCTTTTTAAAATTATTGTAAACAGTTTTTATAGCAATATTTTAGTGGTATTTTTCGGAATCATTACTCAAAAGAGGTCATGGAAATAATAATTGTGTACGTTATCATGAAATAGTTTTCAAAATGTCATGGAATTTTTTTAATCCAAACTTGTGGGAACCCTGTACTCTGTAAAATCGCACTTTTATATAAATGGGTGTGAGGACTATTAGGAATATTAAATTTTCTTTTAAGCAAATCTCTATTAATATACTATGATGCATGCATCATTTTGTGGCAGTAGAGTGCAGGAGTAGTGTACGAGTATTGCACGGTAGAAGTCTGTAATGGATATAATGTGGGGTTGAAAATTATGATGTAGAAAAGTGCAAGGTTCGCTGTGTGGAAGTGTAGACATAAAACATATTAGAGGAAAGCAATCAATTTAACATTGACTTGCTGTCTAGATTATTCTAGCTTATTATGTTGGATGTTTACATTGTAGTCTTACACTTAGTGATATTTTTAGAGATGAAATTTTACTTTTTTTTTTCTAAATTTTGTTTCATGTGTTAATAGTTAATACGTTGCATTGTATTTTTAGGACATAAATGTTTATCGTAATTTTAGAAGGTTAAAAATATTGGTACTGTAATTTTATACAATATTTAATTAAAAAACAAGAGTCATTGTTTTACTTAAAAGTTTTTGTTATTATTATTGCTAATTAAGTAGCATCAAAGATATTTGAAGACGTATTGAACACTTTAGTAAAATTATTGTACAGAAAAATATATTTATTTTTTAAATATTGATTGAAAACACCAATTCGTCATCTATTTATGAAAGCGTGTTATTTCTATAAGAGGAAAGGTGTTACATGATATTATCATGTTTAAATAGTTTTCATATTTTATTTGTAATTGATTCGAAAGTTTATATACAGTACTTTTTTATCTAATTAAGGCATGGAACGACCATAAAGTGGCTTGAGTGTATTATTTAACAGTGATCCAGATTTTAGGCAAACGACAAAAGAATCCGATATATAATAATACATACACAGTTATGAGCAATAAGATTAATAATGTGCTGCAATAATTTTTATTTACTTCTCTTTAATAATTACATAAAGATTTATACAGCTCATAGTCTGGCATAATCGAAGCTGGTACAGGGAAGCTGAAAATACACAATTTAAATTGTATTGTATACATAAAATTAACAATAGGAAAACAATTATATACATTTAAAAATATTTGTATCTATTAATGAATACATACTTTTCAACTTTCACAAGAATATATGGCATTTTACTCGATGATAATGGTAATTGTTTATTGTACACGAAGGAAGCCATTGAATTGCAACTAGATGTAATCATAAGTTTCACTGCCACCTATGAAAAAAAAATACATATCAAATTTAATTAAGTAAATTACAACATAGTCAAATAAAAAAATAACACACTAAAAAACAACAACAACAACAAAACAACAACATAAATTGCATATAATATTATTCGAATCTATATACTGTTTAGTTCCCATCTAGATTATCTTGTTTCAAATTTTCCTTTTATGTTTGTAAAAGCCTAGTAGAGTAGGCTACTTGATATATTATTTAATCTTTTCTAAAATCTCCAACTAGCTATAATATTACTGTTAATTTCCTTGCATTCAATCACTTTTAAAATAAACTCTAAGAAATGCATCATCACTGGACAAAGAGCTTCCAATAAACTAACTAAACTTAATGCTTGACTCCATGAGAAAAGTATTCATTAGTATTCTAGCGAGCCACGAAGCACAATTTATGCTTTTTCTAATTTTTGTTTTATTCAAATTGCATTTGAACAATTTAATTTGTGTCAATGTGATTAAAAAGCATTGTTAGATCTAACTAATTTTAGTTTTATTTAATTGGATACCCAGTACATTGCCTTATTTGACTAGCCGAATCCAAATTTTACCCCCCCCCCCACACACACACACACAAAAGTTGTCAACGGAATAAGCTTATGATAAATTTTAATCTTAGCAACATCACGGGACACTTTTTGGTGCGTCGGCTCAGTCGGCTCTTTAAACAATATTAAAACATTAAACAAACAGAACGTGAGACATAGTTAGATAGAAACATTATTTTTTTCTTAAAAATAATAAAACACAAGATAAGTAATAGTTTATTAAGACTTACGTTAAACCCCGCTTGTACCAAGAATCTAAGATATTTCTAAATTATGAGTTGAGACTTAGGGTTACTATTACATATCTCATTGTAGATCGGTCTAGAAATGTGAGAGTCCGACCTTTTATATAATATATATCTATAGCCTATATATTCATATTTTTTGGCTATAAAAACTATTCCATGAATCGGCAAACATTGAGGTATGTGGGTATGCTTCGATCGCATTTTTTAATGAATAAACAAGAAAACCATAAAAACAAAGTTTTTATTATACTCCCTTTATTTGCAAACTAAGTTTACCATCATGTAATTAAATAATTGATTGAATACTACAAATGAAACGTACAGAAAAAATATCTGTGTCGCAAATCTCAGAAATATCTCCTTACTCTGTATGAATTTGCTATAGTGCAAGTAATAATACAAGGGAAACGACTCATGTAAATCAATTATAATATTAAGTAAGAATTAAAAAACTCGGAATAAAACCCATATTTGTATATTAAATAAAACCTAGATCGGAAGTAGATAGTCACATGATTGACCATGCTTATTTTTTAGTCTCCCTCTCGATCTTGTAATGAAAGCACGTATAATATTTTATAGACTCAGAGACAATTATTGACATGTGTTATATCGCTACTATAACTACAATTATTTCATGGATGTGAAGTGTGAACTGTTAGTAATAATTATTAAATGATATGTGCTGCAACAAGGCGTTCTTTTATTTGATTATAAGTTAAAATATATATATTGTGGTGAATTCGTATGTTCAATGTCTGATGGCTGGAGACCAATATTTTCAGCAACTGTAGCAGAAATACTCTGAAGAGACTAATTGTATTAATTGATGTACCGATAATAATAAGAACATCAACAGAATTGTTCTAAAAATAATCTTAGCGCATAATTTTTTTTTTCTAGCTTTGCGCCGGAAAACTATAAAAAGTTGGACTGGCATTTTTAACGCGAAATCAAAATTTTTCTTATACTTTCCTTTTAAGAAATGAATATTGTCATAAGTGTAGTATTGTTAAGTTGTTTTAACTGCAAATTTGATAGTATGTATTGTTAGGCGCCACAAGTCTGCTGTCCAAATTTCAGCTCGATCGGACCACGGGAAGTGGTCCAAAAATCGAAGCCAATTTTTGCACCATTGCAGACAGACAGACAGAAAATACAACTTAAATAAAATAAAGTGAGTAATAATAATAAAAATATTGCATCCTATGTTGAGTCTAGTCTTGCATTTTGATTAGTGTTTTAAATTATATTAAGTTTTCTGGTTTTCCTGGGTTGTTCAGGTAACCCATTCCATGCACGGATGTCACAAAATCATCGCCAAAATATTAAATTCAGTTTCCAAAAAAATTATATCGTTTTCAACATTTATGTCAATTTGGGGGTGTGAACAATGTGATTCACGTGTCCATTTCCTAAAGCAAACTGGTTTAGTTATCCCAGTACATTAATTACATTTTTTTAAAGATAAAAACGATGGCCTCTTTTCGATAAAAAAAAATAGAGACCTTTCCAAGGGCTTTTTAATGAATAAAGAGGGTGAAACAGTTAAAATGACCGAAAATTGGGGGTCCTTTCGAGAAAGAAAATTAATACTATTCAAGACAAAATACTAGAAGGGGGATGAACAGTAGATGCAACCAATCTAAACGCGGGGCCTTTAAATATATATATAAAGTAGTTAGTGAGTGTTTTATTCTACTACAATTGGTTAATTTAAATAGACGTGAACTTATTGTCTCACAATTTACTTTGCGATCTTGCTACGGACATATGACTTCTCTGGCGTTGTGGTTAGCCTATCCGACTGCCATGCGAGGGACCTGGATTTGATTCATCACTGACAGCTTTATTTTTTTATATTTTTTTTCGTGAATATCAATTATCATTAATTTTTTTTAAAAGGTCCAAAATAATTTTAGGACTTTAAGCTTTCTTAAAATGTTTTGATGAAGTTAAATATACATTTTTATATTTTAGACGCATGCGAGAGACGGATGTTCGATTTCCATCCACAGGGCCACAGGGATAGTCCTAACTTTTTGTTAAATAAAACACATGCTTTTTTTGTTTCCTCGATTTAAGTACTCATTTTAATTAAATTACTTTCCAAATACTTTAGTACACAAATAATTTTATTTAAAATATCATTAGATATATAGCTATCTGTTCATTGTAGTTGATACAATTTTTATCTATATCATACACAGGCCTATTTAATTTTCCACCAAGTGCCAACATTTATACGAAATATCTTAATACAAAATTTACATTTACTAGACTATTCTTGTTCAAGTATTTAATAATTATTATGAACATGGTGAAATACAAAGAGACATCAAAACAACAGTAACATTTCTTAAGTTGTCTAGAAGAAAAAAATTTACATACACTATCGGTACAGAATGGCCAATTAGCTACCAGAGTTGTTTCACCAGTCCTCACAAAGTAGATTTTACATTCTTCTCTATAGTTTAGATCATTCAATGTTAAACTTTCAAGACTGGAAATGTTGAAAGTTCCAGGACTGAAAAAAAAAACACAAACACACTAAAATAGTATAGATTTACATATAGATATAGATAGATAGACTTGCAGTAAGGGAGAGAAAGAGAGATTGGCGTATAATATAGATATATCGTTGGCTCCTTAGTCTCGTAAAGTTAAATGCATCTTTGGTGTGGTTGACACCAGCTCTGCAGAGATTGATGTGAATAAGGGATTCTGTGTACAAGAAACTAACTTTGTTGGCACCTTTGACATTTAATAGTTTTTGCAAGTTCTGGTTTGGTATAATACCAACTTAAGTTCGGATTCGGTCCTGCTCAGCTCGACGTTCCTTACTTTTGTTGTTTGGATTTAAAAAAAAAAATTTTAATAACAATCCAATTGATTATAAAATAATAAAATATATTATATAAAATATAATATTGTATTGATTATAATATAATAAAAGAATACATTTAAAATGTTCTTTAACAATTTAAACACACCTGAGTTTTTCTTTGATTCTTAAATTTAAGCCTACCCATCTATTTTTCTAAAATCCATACAAAGGTCTACTCATTTTGTTCGTATTTGTTTCTTACTATTTATACTACTAAACCTTTAAGGAGAAATTATGTAGCAACAATGCCTAACTATATGTGGTTATTATAAGTTTAGGACACTATTATTCTTTGGAATAACTAAAATAAATGACATCAGAAGTACCAGGGTGCCAGGGGCGGGGGTAAAATTGTGCGCTCTTTAGAATTTATTTTTTTTTGTCATTTATTAGTAGGTTGATGTAAATACAAATGAATAGCCGTCCGCTGCGATTGGTAGTAGCTATGCTAGGCAAATGGACATAACCTATTTTAAATTCTTAATTCCATCCGAATAAACAGCTAGGACTATTTCTGTTCAAAAGCATTGTCGTACAACGCATGCAAATTGTAAACTCTTATTTAGAATGGATTATTTATTGTGCCTGTATTTAAATTAGTTGTTTTTATGCTAGATTAGTTTTCTTTTGCCTATTATTTCTTTTTTGCTGACTGGACTGTGGAGTAAGTTGGCAATTTTCTATTTTCTTATCATATCTTAAAAGCAAGCTCTCGCGTGTAGATATATTCGGATAGTCATTGCTAACTGGTATTCAAGATGGCCGAAATAGTTCAACTCAAGTTTGGGCTCTAAGCACTGGGGGTAACACTAGGGCTGACAGGCCAAGAATTAGTAGCTTACATGAATACAGAATTAGATAAAATACGCGAAATTGAAAACGAAATGAACTTTAATTAGCCAAAATTGAGCAATCTATGGCTACAAATCGAAGCAGATACGGCAAAGATAGAAGCAAATAGGTAATAAGAATAAAAAAACTAGAAATTCAGTTAGAAAAAGATAGGCTCTCCAGGGCAGACTCTTCTCCCATGTCCCAATCCTCTTTTCCCGGAATCCTTTCCTCCGCCTAAGATTCAACCTCTCAATCTTTCTTTTTCCCCTTGATATTTATAATAAACGATAGTAACTATTGAGCTGTATCTGGTCCGTTTCGAGACGTTGGCCTATACTTACAAATTAAACCAGACGATTATTGCCGGAAGTTGGCACACGTGCTTAGTGGGCGGGCATAACAAACTAATGTCAAGATCCCCTCAGAGCACAGTGGAGACTACCATGTCTGCAAGAACGCGCTTCTGAACGCGTACGACCTGAACGCAAAGGCGTATCAGAAGAAGTTTAGAAGGGACCAGAGCAGAAGATGGGGAGACATCTCACCAACTCGCCGAAAGGCTCGGAAAGTACCTTTCTAAGTGGCTCACGCTAGAGCATAAGAGGAAGACGTACGAGAGCCTGAGGGAGTTGGTGTTATTGGAACAGCTCCATCAACGCATGAGCGAATAGGTGCACACATTAAATGCGGAACAGGGGGCGAAGACGCTATCCGATTCAATCAAGATGGCGGATGGTTACCTTGCCACTCACTAGCAGGAGAAGATCGAACGCCGCCATGGCGAGCAATCGAGGGGTACGGCGAACGATCACGCTGATCGACGATCCTCCGCGTAATAAACCGCGTCAGGAAAGATAACAAAACAAGAACCAATATCCAAATAGAGACAAACATCGAGCAAGTCAGGGGGGAGAACTCCATCACGATTGGTCGCAAGTCAGGGGAGAGAACTCCATCACGATGGAGCCCTTACCAGCTCAACACCTTGTCGGTCGAGGGGAACAAGAGGAATCTTTTACATATGGACTCGACGAGCGTAGAAGAGACGGGACAACCCCCTTGGACCTTCGATCTACGACACGGAAGAGGTGAACGGGTAAGAGATGAGAGATTTTTATCTAATCCTTGGCAGCAAATTCGTCATAATGGGGGACCCGCTAGCCCTTGCCGCCGTCAGGAATCGCACGCGGACCCAGAAGCGTCGAAAAAGCACAAAGAAACGGACGCAGACAACCCAGGAGGGGGGGCACCAATTTTTCGGAAGACAATGCTAGGAACTCACCTCGCGCGCATATTACTGACTAATTATTATTTATTTATATGAATTTAACATTATGGTTATTAATACTTGTACTAGAAGAATTTTTAGTGTAAAAGAAATTCCTCCAGTGGCGATGGTATGGCGTATCGTAGATCGATGTTGTATTTTTTTTTAAAGTAGTCTGTTCCAGATGTATTGGCTGTCTATTGTGTGACAACATTTAGTTACAGTACTTAAAGTCTTAGTGGTTTTCTGTATCGCTAATTACAATATTACAGCAGTTCACAAATAAGTAATGCATTCAATGATTTTTTTAGATAGTTTTGCATTGATATCTTAAATTAATTAATATTACTAATATCTGTATTACTATTATTGTTTCGATATAATTTGTTATTGTTGGTCGATTTTCAATTTCATAATTGTCTAATTATGTCCTTGACTATGCCTTTATTCACTTTATTGTTCTTATTGTTTGTACTATGTGGCAAAATAAATATTGTTCATTGACGAGGACTACAAGCGATGGCTACTGCACACAGGGGTGCGTTGGTTAGCAAAAGATGACCGTTTAAATATAATGTATGAGACTTGGATTTGCTGCTCGAGCTTTTGAAAAGCAAATGCGATTCTTTTGGAGAAAATCAATCATTTTTGTCTAGTTCTGTGAGTTTTGGCAACAATTTTGTATTGCATTTTTATCAACCTCTTTTGTAAAAAGTGGATTTTATGCTGGCACCATTTTGTTGTCAAAAAAAGAAAAGCAAGACACGCTGCCAATAGCGAAGCGTGGAGACCGAAGTATTTTGCAACAAAAATTGAAACAAATATAGACAAACTACTAGCAACACACCAGGCAAACGATTCACATTAATATAGATTTTTTTACAAGCCTCTTGTTTAGGTATTTTTCTATCTATTAATTCTTTTCAGTTTTTTTTTTATAATGAAATAGCACACAAATCTGGTCGGACTAAATAAAATTGCGGAAACTATATTGACCATTTAATTGCAGAGGGGTGGGGGGGGGGACTGGACGCTAAAAAAAGTTAAGGGGAGGGGGGCGGTGAACGGTAAAAAAAATTGTTAAAGGGGCGGTGAGCCGCAAAAAGGTTGAGAACCTATGCCTTAGACAAACAAGCCAATAGTATTGTGCGGTCGTAGTGACCTTAGGGACAGTACCATTACACGAAGCCTGTTTACGCTCCGATTGGGCCTGCGACATCTTGCACCCTATTGGCCATGCCATCCACTGTCACAACATTACACTAACACAGCTAGTAAAATCGAATTATCAACCACTTTCCATTCTCTCATTGAGTTGAAACTTTGTTCATAGTCGAAAAACCTGGAGCCAAGAGTGACATAATCTAGCTTTCAGGCACTTCCCCGTCCCTCCATCACCTTCTGACCCAAACACAGCTAGAGTTTATCTGCTTTTTTTTTTACACTTTAAGCGCTTTTATTTGAAACGATATTAACCCTTCCCGTACCGACCTACTTCTATCTATGCTGCCTTCAGTTCCGCTATATACGCGCCCGGGACTGTAAGGGTTAAAATAGGCTGGCTAATGTATAATAACTTAAATTGTTTTTGTTTAAAAAAAAAAGGAAGTCTTGATTGAATGAAATAGTTTTATGGCAGAACAGCAAAACCAGTCAATTATATTGTCTCTTGCCTTTCTCGTAGTCAATATATATAAAAAGTCCGTGTTTGTCGGTAAACCGAACACCATTGGTCAATTTGATAACACGTGATCTACAAGTCCAATCAGTGTTATGACACTGACTTAAAGATTATTTTATAATTGTATATGTTAGCCTATATCTACTTCTAGCCTGCATTATAGTTTCTGAAATGTTTATCTGTAGCTTATATAGGCCTATATAACTTTTCTCCGTTTTTTTTAACGTGACCTCATTATCTCAGATCTTACTTTTGTGATCACTTATTGACATGAGGTTTCCCTAGCGTAGTGGGTAGCGTCTTCGACTGCCATGTGGGCGACGTGAGTTCGACTCTTCGCTATGGCCTTGTTTTGTTTCTACTTTTTTTTTCAAATTTCCATTTATATTATTTTTTTTTAAGATTGGAATGATTTTATGACTTAAAACTTTCCCAGTAAATGCAATCTAATAGATTAATTAGGCCTATGTGTTTTAATCATGCGAAAGTCGAGTGTTTGATTCTCATCAACAAGGATAAAAGTCTAACTTTTTGTTTTTTTACCCGATTAAAATATTTACTTTAAATAACTTTCTTAAGTAAATGTTTTCTATACATAAATAATAAATAGATTTAAGTTTTTAAACGTTATTATAGCTTTCTGTTCATTGTAGATTATACAAATTGTAGGCCTATCTGTAGCAGCTTTATGTCTATTGTAGGCCTATCTGTAGCAGCTTTATGTCTATTGTAGGCCTATCTGTAGCAGCTTTATGTCTATTATAGGCCTATCTGTAGCAGCTTTATGTCTATTATAGGCCTATCTGTAGCAGCTTTATGTCTATTGTAGGCCTATCTGTAGCAGCTTTATGTCTATTGTAGGCCTATCTGTAGCAGCTTTATGTCTAGGCCTATCTGTAGCAGCTTTATGTCTATTGTAGGCCTATCTGTAGCAGCTTTATGTCTATTATAGGCCTATCTGTAGCAGCTTTATGTCTATTATAGGCCTATCTGTAGCAGCTTTATGTCTAGGCCTATCTGTAGCAGCTTTATGTCTATTGTAGGCCTATCTGTAGCAGCTTTATGTCTATTATAGGCCTATCTGTAGCAGCTTTATGTCTATTGTAGGCCTATCTGTAGCAGCTTTATGTCTATTGTAGGCCTATCTGTAGCAGCTTTATGTCTATTGTAGGCCTATCTGTAGCAGCTTTATGTCTATTATAGGCCTATCTGTAGCAGCTCTATGTCTATTGTAGGCCTATCTGTAGCAGCTTTATGTCTATTATAGGCCTATCTGTAGCAGCTCTATGTCTATTGTAGGCCTATCTGTAGCAGCTTTATGTCTATTGTAGGCCTATCTGTAGCAGCTCTATGTCTATTGTAGGCCTATCTGTAGCAGCTTTATGTCTATTGTAGGCCTATCTGTAGCAGCTTTATGTCTATTGTAGGCCTATCTGTAGCAGCTTTATGTCTATTGTAGGCCTATCTGTAGCAGCTTTATGTCTATTATAGGCCTATCTGTAGCAGCTTTATGTCTATTGTAGGCCTATCTGTAGCAGCTCTATGTCTATTGTAGGCCTATCTGTAGCAGCTTTATGTCTATTGTAGGCCTATCTGTAGCAGCTCTATGTCTATTGTAGGCCTATCTGTAGCAGCTTTATGTCTATTGTAGGCCTATCTGTAGCAGCTTTATGTCTATTGTAGGCCTATCTGTAGCAGCTCTATGTCTATTGTAGGCCTATCTGTAGCAGCTTTATGTCTATTGTAGGCCTATCTGTAGCAGCTTTATGTCTATTGTAGGCCTATCTGTAGCAGCTTTATGTCTATTGTAGGCCTATCTGTAGCAGCTTTATGTCTATTATAGGCCTATCTGTAGCAGCTCTATGTCTATTGTAGGCCTATCTGTAGCAGCTTTATGTCTATTATAGGCCTATCTGTAGCAGCTCTATGTCTATTGTAGGCCTATCTGTAGCAGCTTTATGTCTATTGTAGGCCTATCTGTAGCAGCTCTATGTCTATTGTAGGCCTATCTGTAGCAGCTTTATGTCTATTGTAGGCCTATCTGTAGCAGCTTTATGTCTATTGTAGGCCTATCTGTAGCAGCTTTATGTCTATTGTAGGCCTATCTGTAGCAGCTTTATGTCTATTATAGGCCTATCTGTAGCAGCTTTATGTCTATTGTAGGCCTATCTGTAGCAGCTTTATGTCTATTGTAGGCCTATCTGTAGCAGCTTTATGTCTATTGTAGGCCTATCTGTAGCAGCTTTATGTCTATTGTAGGCCTATCTGTAGCAGCTTTATGTCTATTATAGGCCTATCTGTAGCAGCTTTATGTCTATTGTAGGCCTATCTGTAGCAGCTTTATGTCTATTGTAGGCCTATCTGTAGCAGCTTTATGTCTATTGTAGGCCTATCTGTAGCAGCTTTATGTCTATTGTAGGCCTATCTGTAGCAGCTTTATGTCTATTGTAGGCCTATCTGTAGCAGCTTTATGTCTATTGTAGGCCTATCTGTTGCAGCTTTATGTCTATTATAGGCCTATCTGTAGCAGCTTTATGTCTATTGTAGGCCTATCTGTAGCAGCTTTATGTCTATTGTAGGCCTATCTGTAGCAGCTTTATGTCTATTATAGGCCTATCTGTAGCAGCTTTATGTCTATTGTAGGCCTATCTGTAGCAGCTTTATGTCTATTGTAGGCCTATCTGTAGCAGCTTTATGTCTATGCCTATCTGTAGCAGCTTTATGTCTATTATATGCCTATCTGTAGCAGCTTTATGTCTATGCCAATGTATTTTCCTCCCAAGCGACGCCGGGAAATTAAGCTTTTGTTTGAATAAAAAGACTTGCCTCTATTTAACCCGAATGTAATAATTGTTTTAAATTACTTTCCTAAATGTGTTCAATAAACAAATATTATTGTATTTCTAAATTTATTAGATCTAGGCTATATTATTTATTTCTGTTCATTGTTGTCTATGAAATGTTTATCTAGATTAGCCTATATAGGCCTATTTAATTTTTCCCCGGGTGTCGCCGGGGAATTTGGCTTGTATTAAATTTTATTTTTACAATAATATTTTTAAAAATCCCTAATGAAAGTATTCAAATTAAAATTTGGTGCTTAAAAAATAGTTATCAAAATTTTGAAAATTGTATTATTGTAACTATTGTTGCTACTTATCTTATCAACTTACACAAAGGACTCGGGATGAATAAAGTCGTACGGCTCAATCTCAAAGATGTCACCTTCACCTTTCACTGCAAATATTTGTTGCCGAACGAGTTTTTCTTCCGTCCATTCCTCGATGTACACAGTAAAGTCCTAGAGATTAAAAAGAAAATTTAGCTTAGAGATATACCGTTGGCATAAAATAACATGCTATTAGGTTTATAGTAAAAAAAAATGTAAGAAAAATTGTTCCGTTTACACACATTATTTTGATAACATGTATAGCTAAATAATACACCGATGATTGTAAGCAATTCATATAATCAGTTCAAAAAGCATTTTCATACAAAAATAAATAAATCGTTTTTCGTACAGTGGCGTAGCTAGGGATTTATGGGCCCAGAGGGGTGGCTTGGCCTTTTTAAGGGCCTCTGCATTTTGACGTTTGACATTATGACATGAGATATTGTACTTAATAAATGAGCCCAAGTCAAAAGGGAAAAAAATTCATATTCACAGAGAGGTGTAAAAATTCACTTAAGTATTGTCAGAACCTTCCTACACATGATTTGAAAAGTGGGAAGATAAGTTATACACTGGAAAAGACACAGTGACGAAAAACGCGAAACATTAGTAATGGCTGCTATAGACACCTTGGTGTCACTTAGGACAAATGACAACAAAAAATTGACTTCATAAAAAAACATACTAATTCTTGATGGATTTCTTCAAGAATTTAACACACATATCTCCATAGCCGATATTTATGATATTCAAGAGTATTACAAGCATAGGAGTTGCAAAAGAGGGGGTTAAGGAGCATAAACTCCACTCACTTGAAATGACAACAAACTGTCCTAAGCAACACTATTTCTTTTAAACCCTTGTAAAAAAAAAATTATCCCTGCATCAATTTGAGCAAACTTTGTGGCTAATAGTTATTTAAGGCCTTCTTGTATTCACCAAATGAGTTTGAGATACATATAAAGCTCCTAGGTTATTCAAATAAAGTCTAGAAAAAGTGCATGTAATTAGTCACTTAAGAGTCACCGGCAAAAAAACGTAATATTTTCATCTAAAATGCGTTTTGAGTCATTTTTAATCAACCTAGGTCAAAATGCTATCTCATGCTATCTCGTTGTCCATGTTTGGTGTGAACTAAGTCCAAGTTTTAACTATTTAATTGCATTTTGACCCTTTAATAGCTATTTTAAAAATATCAGTTTTGAGGTACGACTTTTTGACTTGGGCTCAAATATATAAGTAATGAATTCAAATTGGTACAGTATATCAGTAAAATAAAAATAAAAATAATCATTAAGACTTTTTTAATGGATAATACGGTTGTTTATTGGCTAGATAATGCACTAGTGACAAATCTCAATTCATATCGCTTCACATGGTAATTATAATAGAACATGTAAACTTTCTGTAACTATATTGTAGCATATGTAAGGTTTCTATTATAATATATTAAATATGTGGACTTTATGTAACTATAATGGAGCATGTAAAAAAGATATCTACTATTATTATATTAACATATTGACCTTCTGTTACTATATATAGGCGTTCTGTTATAATATTAAAATATGTAGATTTTATGTAAATTTTAACATTTTGGAACATGTGGACTTTTTGTAACCATATTGGAACATTTAGAAATTCATACAAACTTGTTCAAGGTTATAAAACTAAATTGCATCATTTTGTTAAGTTTTTATGTAGGCGACATAAAGTTAAATGCTAGTACATTAACAAATACCTTACTCAGTGAATATTATTTTTTTTTTAAACTCCTTAGAAAAGATACAAATTAATTCCCTATTATATTTAAAAGAACACAAAAAGAATCGACACCTCATTGTAATTGTAAAAGCTGCAGGTTGTTTAAATTTTAAATTGTATGTTTAAAAAATATTTTAAGTTAACAAAACATTGGAAAATGTTAAACTTTAATTATCGTATCTATTGTTTAATTTTATTTGTAGGCAACGTAACAATCTTACTTACAGAATTCAATGCCGGTAAGTTGTTCAATGGATAAACTGCTGCATTCATAAAAAGTTGCTTCGATTTATAACCTTCTTCTTTTATTTGGTTTAGACTTTGCTCATTACTGAACCGACCACTTACTTCAGTTACAAACAGCTCAGCAGCTGAACCTAAGGAAGAAGTTCGATTAAAATCATTTATCATATTTATGTTGGTTGAACTTGTTGCGTTACGAAAAACAAAACAACTCATTTCACTTACCTGTAAAATCAGCGGAAACTGTAGAGGCAAAAACTGCCAAAAGAACGAACAACGATAGATTCATTGTTTATTTCTATTCGTTGTATTATTTTTTGTTATTAAAGGTAAAGTTGTATGCTCTGTATAGTTGCACAAAAATATCTTGTTTCCAAAGCCTCTTTTTGCTTAGTATATCAGCTTAAAAAATTCATAAGTTATAACCCGGATGCCAACTGTCTTGTGTCGAGGACTTAGCTGAATGCAATTTGGAATATATAATAAGACTTCAAGTGGTTTTGTTTTGTTTTTGGAAAAAGAGATCAAAAGTTTGAGAGAGTTGGCAAAAAATGCTATAGAATGACACATTTTTATAATGAATATATTAACGGGGGGTCTATCCAATGTTTTATAACGCCTATTTTAGAAAGAATATTCGTTTCGATAGCCTCTTAAAACTACTTTATATTCCTCTCTTTGTGAACTACCCGCTTGTTTTCCCAAGATGAAAAGACATTGTGTCCACTTAAACATTGTGAGTGTTGGTGACGCCCAAGATATTTCTGTTTACCATATAGAAAAAACACCTTTTGTTATTAAAAAACATTATGTGTTCCAGACTCGAACGCAGTAAGGCATCCATTAGGGAAGAGAGGGGGGGGGGAACAGTCTGATATCCCTGGCACGATTTGAAAATAAAAGTGGCCTGTATTTAGAAGAGAAACAAAATAATATGTCATAAAATTGAAAAAAAAAATAGTAAAACAAAAATATTATTCATATTAACTGTAATACTATAATTGTGTTATTTTAATTTGCGCTAAATTGTGTCTACATTGAAAGCTGACGTAGTAGGCTACATATAACACAACTACCGTCTTTTATAGTATTTACAAATGTTATATTTTATCTAGTTATGTCTTTGACTTTGCCTTTAGTGTACTTGTGCACTATGTGGCTAATGAATATTGTTCATTTTTCTGCTCGACTTTCACACGACCGTAGAAACAGATTATTTTGAAGGAGTTCTTTCCTTCATCTGTATTTTTATTATTGTTGTAGTTCGTCCGTCGTATTCGACGATGACCATTTTTTGTCGTCCTATGAAGTTTGGGGTGTGGCTGTGCGGTGGGTTTTCATGTGGCTAAAGAGGCCTATCCTTGCGCGGAAGGTACGACTGCAAACCGTACAGGGGAAGGTCAGAGCGTCGGCAATGGGCTCTAGGGCACGATCTTTCCTGGCTTGTCTCTTGGACTCAGCTGCTCTCTGTTTTTGCTCTTCGCAAAAAGCTGCTCCTTTATGGGCTTCTAGAATAAAACTCAAGTCCCTACAATATTATTCAGCTAAACTAAGATATAGTAAATAGAAAAAGATGACTAAAACATGTGTATAAACCTGGATGTCCTGTACCTATGAGGCCTCTAAAAAAAGTCACGTTCTCCAGCAAAACACCTAGAGTAATTTCTCATAGAGAATATCATTAATACAATTATTTTGTTCAACACTAGGTGTTCATATAAAGCTGTCAGTATTGTTGAGGCTGTAAGACTATACAGGAAAAAAATTATTAATTATTTATAATATAATTATTTAAATTATTAAAAAGATCTTCATGTCCTCAAGAAATTCACGTCAGCGCCTGAATTTTATGTCAGTTTGGAACATGATTAAACTAAGGATGATCCACTAGATTACACTAGATGAACTTTCAGATGATTAAATTAAATATAACAATTGGTTTATTTACTTAGGCCTATTAAAACAAATTGATTAGTTCTTTTTTTTATATATAACGTTACAGTGTGTAACCCTGAGTCACTTAGCACTCTACTACACAGGTTACGCTAACGAACAGGCGACATCCAATGTACAGTTTTCTTCAAACAAAAGCACAAAATGATATTATGTGGCCAGCAACAATATCTAGCCGTCTCTGTGTTTTGAAACTAATTTCGGCTACCTATCAGAGTATGAATGTGCATAAGAGATTTATCGGGACTGGAATAAAAACCCTCGCATGTTAATCTGGACACCAACACCTGGAATGCTTCTGAAGACCTCCAAGTATAAGTCTACAATGGTAATTAAGACCGCAAAGTATAAATCTACAATGGTAATTAAGAACGCCAAGTATAAATATACAATGGTAATTAAAACCGCAAATTATAAATCTACAATGGTAATTAAGACCGCCAAGTATAAATCTACAATGGTAATTAAGACCGCCAAGTATAAATCTAAAATGGTAATTAAGACCGCCAAGTATAAATCTACAATGGTAATTAAGACCGCCAAGTATAAATCTACAATGGTAATTAAGACCGCCAAGTATAAATCTACAATGGTAATTAAGACCGCCAAGTACAAATCTACAATGGTAATTAAGACCGCCAAGTACAAATCTACAATGGTAATTAAGACCGCCAAGTACAAATCTACAATGGTAATTAAGACCGCCAAGTATAAATCTACAATGGTAATTAAGACCGCCAAGTATAAATCTACAATGGTAATTAAGACCGCCAAGTATAAATCTACAATGGTAATTAAGACCGCCAAGTACAAATCTACAATGGTAATTAAGACCGCCAAGTATAAATCTACAATGGTAATTAAGACCGCCAAGTATAAATCTACAATGGTAATTAAGACCACCAAGTATAAATCTACAATGGTAATTAAGACCGCCAAGTATAAATCTACAATGGTAATTAAGACCGCCAAGTATAAATCTACAATGGTAATTAAGACCGCCAAGTACAAATCTACAATGGTAATTAAGACCGCCAAGTATAAATCTACAATGGTAATTAAGACCGCCAAGTATAAATCTACAATGGTAATTAAGACCGCCAAGTATAAATCTACAATGGTAATTAAGACCGCCAAGTATAAATCTACAATGGTAATTAAGACCGCCAAGTATAAATCTACAATGGTAATTAAGACCGCCAAGTACAAATCTACAATGGTAATTAAGACCGCCAAGTATAAATCTACAATGGTAATTAAGACCGCCAAGTATAAATCTACAATGGTAATTAAGACCGCCAAGTATAAATCTACAATGGTAATTAAGACCGCCAAGTATAAATCTACAATGGTAATTAAGACCGCCAAGTATAAATCTACAATGGTAATTAAGACCGCCAAGTACAAATCTACAATGGTAATTAAGACCGCCAAGTACAAATCTACAATGGTAATTAAGACCGCCAAGTATAAATCTACAATGGTAATTAAGACCGCCAAGTACAAATCTACAATGGTAATTAAGACCGCCAAGTATATTCTTAGTGTGTAGTTCGCATTTGGAGCACGGATGCGTGGCTTGATGGCCAGTGGCAACTGAGATGGCTTTGGTGGATCTTCTGACCCTTCGACTTTCCACTTCGCTGGCTGCAGCTCCAGTAAAAGTCATGATGCGCCTGGAGGATCGGTCCTCGGTCAATCTTTTCCAGTTTTTAGGATCTATTCCATTTTTTTTAGAGAGGCCATGAGAAAGACTTTAAATCAATTTCTTTTGCTAGCTTCAATTGAATAATAAAACAAATGCAATAGTATGCTGCACTTTATTTTTTTTTATTGTTTATTAAAGACATCATAAAATGTATTTACTTTAAGAATATTTTAGCTGCAGATGATTTGGAATGTCAATATTTGCACATATCCTTGTACTTGTCGTAGTCTGGAAAGATGGATGCTGGAACAGGGTAACTGAATGAAAATATTGTGAAGAAATAAGTTTTTTTTTATATTTGCTATTAAAATAGAATTAATGTATAAAGGTAAACATTGATTTTAGTTCTTTCAACTTTAAGTAAATATCTGTGTTATAAAGTAAGTTTTTAACTGTTTAAAAATTTTCAATTAATAATAATTGTTCTGTCGAAGTCTGATGATTAATGTATTTCTTAAAATTGGTATAGCCTTTATAATGAATAAAATTTTAGGTTACAACATTATGGTGTTGCCGAATTTCGAAACTTTTTTTTTTTTAAATATTAGTCTCTCCAGTGTTGAGATGAATGATTGTTGAGGTGTTGTTGTATTGTGGTGTTGCTGTATTGTTGTGTTGTTGTATGGTGGTGTTGTTGTATTGTCATGATGTTGTATTGTGGTGTTGTTTTATTGCGGTGTTGTTGTATTGTCGTGTTGCTGTATTGCGGTGTTGTTGTATTGTCGTGTTGCTGTATTGTGGTGTTGTTGTATTGTGGTGTTGCTGTATTGTGGTTTTGTTGTGTTGTCGTGTTGTTGTATTGTCGTGTTTTTGTTTTGTGGTGTTTGTGTATTGTGTGTTGTTGTACTGTGGTGTTGCTGTATTGTGGTGTTATTGTACTGTAGTGTTGTTGTATTGTCGTGTTGTTGTATTATGGTGTTGTTGTATTGTGGTGTTGTTGTATTGCCGTGTTGTTGTATTGTGGTGTTGTTGTATTGCCGTGTTGTTGTATTATGGTGTTGTTGTATTGTGATGTTGTTGTATTGCCGTGTTGTTGTATTGTGGTGTTGTTGTATTGACGTGTTGTATTGTGGTGTTGTTGTATTGCCGTGTTGTTGTATTGTGGTGTTGTTGTATTGTGGTGTTGTTTTGTTTTTACGTTCAGGTATCTTTTTACATTGTAAATGTAATTCTGACAATCTTATTTCACCCTACATACAAATGAGTTCTTAATTCTAAAAAAACATGATTGATATTCTACCTTTCCTCTTTGTTCAACATGTAAGGGAGTTTACTTTTAGATTCCGGATATTCACGTGAGTCAACGTAGAAGGTCAAGGTGGTGCAAGTGTGTGTTGTCTTATACGTTTCAGAATTCTGTAATAAATCAAAAACACTAAAATTCAAACAATAAGTTTAACTTGTCAGTTTAATTTGTCTGTTATATTACGTTGTATTTTTTTCTTCTAATGTCACATATTGGTAGTTCCAAATACTGGAACACACATTACTTATTTCCTCTCTCTCTCTCCAACGCGAGTTTTGTGGGCGGTACTAAGCCTAGACTGTTCTAAGAATCCACTATTGTGCCGACCTCAAATTCTCGGAATGGCTAGGAATAGTTTATTATTTCTCGTACAGGGGAGTTCATATTAAAACTATTGTTTTTATTATGAGTTTGTAATGATACCATTATTTTCACCCCTCCTAGTAATATGTCTGTTCCCCGCTCTCCTCCGCGAGTATTTAAGGCTAGGCAGCCAGTAGTTTTTGCAGAGTTTCGTGCAGAGTTTTGAACAGAGTTTTTGTACAGAGTTTTTGTACAGAGTTTTTGTACAGAGTTTTTGTCTTTAAGTCTGTTGGATGGACGCTTGTGTCGGCACTATTTTATTCTAACTGTAAATAATATTCATATTGTATATATATATTTGCACCTATCCGAGTTATCACCTGAATTTAATTATCAACAACATTTACACTGAAACTTCCTCGTCACAGTTACTATTTTTGTTTCAATGTTTACAATATGTTAATATATTATTACGTGACACAATTCCTTCGAACAGAAACCAACAGTTATTTCGTTCTCGTAATTACTGTGCGTGTATTCAACACCACTGACCATCAACGAAGTAAGTAATGGGCTTACCTAATCAGCTATGAGATGTTGTTTCAGCAAACACTAGTGGTCATCCAACACTTTCATGTCCGCCGAGTTATAATTTATTTATTATACCTGATCAAGTCAGTTCATTATATTGTCCATTATATTTATTTTAGATGACATACTAATCTGTATTAAGAATGTTATCCTTGTATTTTGACTCCGAGCCCCCCTTAATAAATATGAATTCCAGCTCAATTGTGCTGTTGTTTCAATGTTCAGTATATTTATTAACAGTTCATCTTATGACAGAATTAGTAAGTAGTTGATGTTTATCTCATGAACTTAGTATGAGTTGAATTACTGTTGTTGTAGTTATTATGGTTGTTATAGTCTAGAGTATGAGTATGCCCAAGGTTGTATATCCTTTTGACATCTGTTATGCAACAATAGTGTATAAGTGTAATTCATCTTGTTTCCTGGTAAATATTTATATCAGCTCAAGTTGGTTGTATATTTTACTTGTCTTGTATATAATAGGATTACTATCAGTAATTATAGTTCCTAAGACCACACATGTAAAATGGTTTACAATGAAATGACTGAGATAAGAATTCAGTTGTAAATACTTTTAAACTTTAATACTGAAAGTACTGAATTGTTCTTCAGTTTCTGATATTCACATATTTGTACAATAGGCTACAGTTCCATAATTGATATAAAACAAGAGTATGGCTTAGATCCATTTAACATGCATTTCAATAGGTGTATGTATGGAATCCTTGTCCAAATAATAAATTGAAATATATAAGAAACACATTCCAAACCTGATATTTAGAATTTACATTATTAAGTTGAGGTAGTTGAACAAACAAGGCAAGTTCAGAGTACATGCACGAAGTGACTTATTAACAGACAGCGTCATACGCCTAACTGTATTGGAAAAGGCAATAGGCCGAAAAGGGATAGATTGAACGCGGTTGTTCCTTTTATAGTTTAACAGTTTGGGCGTATCGTAATTGTTTTAAGCATATTTTGTAAACAACACGATTACTTAAGGTAAATGACGTTGTATCGTTCTTATCGATTATTAACGAGACTTTACAAATCGAATTAAAATGCTTCTAGAAGATTCTTAAAATAGCGTCTCTTCCGGTGTAAATGTTTAGTAATATTTATTCTCCCAACGTTAGATTCGCGATTCGCAATTATTAATGCTAGAATTTAATAAAGGTAATTATTATGAATCTCCGTTTCATAACAATATATATATATTTATTTATTTACAACTACAATGTCAAGGAAAGGAAATGTTTGAACGTAAATCCTGAGTTTGTGCCCAGGACAATAAGGAGAGTTCGTATAATACTGAAATATAAATAATAATAACCAAAGTCTAGCCTAGGACTAACTATAATTATCAACAACATTTACACAGCTCTGATCACAAGTGGATTGTGGTCGTAACACTAATATCAGACTGTTAAAACGGAGAGAGAGAGAGAGAGAGAGAGACAACCAAAGTTGACGAATACAAAGATATAATTTATTAACATTCCTGTTTCATTTCATTTCATTACGTTAACATAAAGTTTCATTTGCGTAATGTGGACTATCTGCGCAAATTACAGCTCGTACCAATACAGCTTGCGCCAATACAGCTTGCGCCAATAAAGCTTTCGCCAACTATTTTGTTCAGGTCAAGGAACTCTTTAGTGTTTATAGCTTGTCCAGTAAACGATAATTGACAATAAAATAATGATTTTGAGAAAATAATACTGCCTTGAAACTATTGGTTGTCCTGTTAACGCATTTCAATTCGTGTGTATTTAATGAGAGTCTGGATGATGATGATGATGATGATGATGATTTGTATAGCGCGCCTATCCATGCTATGTTAGCATGCTCAGTGCGCTCTGGTTCCACGTTTCAGTTGGGAATGTGCTATAAAAACAAAACAAAAAACTATAAGCTTAGTTGAAGAGGAAGGTCTTTAAACTTCTCTTGAATGATTCTTTTTTCTCAGAATCCCTAAATGTCTGAGGCCATTTATTCCATAAATAAGGCGCTGCTGACTCAAAAGACTTCTTTTTATGTCCATCCACACTAGGAACTTTGAATAGTGACTGTGATGAAGAGCGCAGCCCCTTAGTGGACACATGCTTGGGAACAAGTTATTGAAGATAGTGAGGGGCAGTGCCTTCCATACAGCTATAGGCAAGTGACAGAAATTTATGGTCAATGCGCTTGGTCACAGGGAGCCAGTGGAGATCCTTAAGAACTGGGGTTATGTGGTCCGACTTCTTAATCCCTGATACAATGCGTGCCGCAGTGTTTTGTATTTTCTGGAGTCTCTGAAGCTGGTTCTGGGGCAGACCTCACAGACAGCTATTACAGTAGTCCAGCCTTGATTGAATTAGAGAGACTGCTACGGCATTAGCTGTTCTCTTATTAAGTTGAGGACGCAGCTGACCCAGGGCGCGTAGATGAAAGAAACAAGCCCTTACCACAGTACCAATGTGCGGAACCATTGTAAGCTTATTGTCAATAAAAAAACCAATGTCTCTAACAGTGTTGGACAAGGGTATATCCGAGACACCAACTTTGATTGAATCAATATCGACCTTTCTAAGACTGGTGTCAGAACCACACAGAATTGCCTCTGTCTTTTCATCCTTTAATTTGAGTCTGTTTGCTGCCATCCATGATTTTACTGTAAAACAGCAGTCTTCCACAGCCCGAATGGCATCACCGCAAGCAGAAGGATCAGGCTTGAAGCTCTTGTACAGTTCTGTGTCGTCAGCAAATGTTTTCCGGGAAATTCCATGATTTTCAACAATTCTGCCCAGCTGACTAGTGTACAAAGAGAACAGGATAGGCCCTAAAACTGAGCCCTGTGGTACTCCACAGGTAAGAGGCGTGTCCCGTGAAGAGGCCTGATTAACAACAACACGCTGAGTTCTGTCCTCCAGATAGGAATTAAACCAACGAAGTGCAGTTCCAGAGATGCCCGCCTCATTTTGAAGCCTCGACAGAAGAAGCTCATGGTCAATTACATCAAAGGCAGCACTGAGATCCAGCAGGACTAAGAGTGTCAGATCACCTCGGTCAGCACTACAAAGAACATCACTCAGGACACGGAGTAAGGCTGTCTCACAGCTGTGCCCGGGTCGATAGGCTGATTGAAACTTATCAAGCAGGTTATGACTGTTAAGATGCTGTACAAGCTGCTGAGACACAACTCTCTCCAGAAGTTTAGATACATAGGAGAGGTTAGAGACAGGGCGAAGACTCTTGCAATCATTTGGGTCCAAGCCATTTTTCTTAAGCAGGGGCTTTACGACCGCAGCCTTAAAGAGGCGTGGGACTGTTGCAGATTGAAGGCTACTATTCACAATGCGTACCAATACAGGAAGCAGAACACTCAGACAATCCAACACAATCTTGGTTGGAATGGGATCAACAATGGAATAGGTAGGTTTGGATGACATGATGAGACGACTCAGCTGCTCATGGGAAACTGGAGATAGTTCTTCTAGAGGGGTGCCTACAAAGACATTTTCCACTGCTGGCAAATCACAACGTTCTCCAAAGCTTTGTCGGATTGTTTCAACTTTATCATTGAAGTAGTTGCACAGTGTTGCTGCAGCTAGCTCGCTGCTCAGGTCAGGCAGAACAAGGGGTGCCGATTTCTTTCCGAGAAGGTCATTCACCACGGAAAACATCTTGCGAGAGTCGGTGCCAGCAGCCTTTAAAACCGCCTGAACATACTCAGACTTCGCATGCCTGATTTCTTGTGCAAACTTGTTTCTTGCCTTCCGAAACATTTGTTTGTCCACCTCGATGCCACTTCTTCTCCAGCGCTTCTCAGCTATACGCCGGGCCAACTTAGCTTTCCGAACTGAGGGAGTAAACCAAAAATAATCAGGTCTGTCTCTAACAAACTTTTCTGTCACTGGGGCGTATGTATCCAACAGAGATGAGAGAGTATGATTGTACAAGAGGACTAGCTGTTCCACATCATCTGGTGGTGACATCACTAACTTAGACTCAGACAGGTCCTTACGGAAAGAATTAATATCCATCCTCTTTAAATTCCTCGCCTGAATTTTTATCGTTTGAGCAACAGGCTTAATCATATTTATAGTTAGCGATACAAGGAAGTGATCTGACAAGAGTAGGTCATCAACAGTCACTGACTGAACAAAAATCGCTTTGTCCGATCTTGATATAGCCCAGTCCAAGATATGACCATCTCTGTGAGTTGGTTCGACAACATGCTGAACTAAGTCAGCAGAGTCAAACAGCTGTGCAAGCAGACACGTTTGCCTATTGTCTTGAATATCCCAGTGAAAATTAAAATTAAAATGCCCGATGATGAGAAGATTTTTGTTGCTGATGGAGGAAACAAGCTTTCCAAAGTCTTCATGAAACATGCTATCCTTCAGTTTATTTGTGGCCGAAGGCGGTGGTCTGTAGAGGGCAACAGTTCGCACCGTGAGTTTGCCGTGTGAAATTGTAAAGTTTAGGCATTCAAACGAAGTGAATGTGATCACTTTACATAGCCTTACCGTAATAGAGGATCGGTGTATCACAGACAACCCCCCACCACTCTGACCAGACGACCTAGGACGGTGGAAGAAAACATAGCCAGCAGGAGTCATGTCCCTAATTGCCGGTTCATCACCACCCTCGTGAAGCCATGTCTCCGTTATGACTAGGATGTCAAGTGACATCTTTCTTTATGATGTTGAGTTGTTGTCACTAGTCGCTTAACAGGCAGCAGTGAAACCTCTTGCAGTTTTTCTCATTTTTGGACTGTTTTATTCAAAATTTGTTCCTGGATTGTTAGATAATGTTGTGTATGAAAGTTTCCTGGAAATATAGATATTATTTATTTTGAAAAAGACTAAGAATTGATGGACTTCTACTGTGTTTTTCCATACTGGCTTCTATTTTAATATAGGCTACCAGTGACTTAGCTTATTTCAATGTTAGCAGCTGAGCTTTGTTATCATAACAAACTCATCTGTGGCTCTCAAGTGGTAGTGTGTAGGACACTGTGAAGTGATGCGTAGCAATTTTTAGGCCCGCAAACATTGTTATAGTACTTAAAATGCGCCCTCTTCACTACTTAACTACTTCACTGCGTCAGTTCTGTACCCCTGTAAAAAATCTCCTGAACAGTACAGTACTTATGCAATGCAGACAATTTGGCTTAGTAAAAAAGAAAACCTCAAGAGGATTTCGGGGAGGAAAGAGGAAAAAAGGTGTTGGCCACTCTAAGAAGACATTACATCAGAAAACTGGCTTTCTTACAATTGGCCTCTTAAATGTACGGTCATCAATAAAGAAAGCCTTGTTAATTAATGACCTGATCATAGAGAAGTCACTTGACAGGATATTCTCTGCATTTATTTCTTTAACTATGACTGCTGAGCTGGTTGCTTTCTTGCAGTCTATACCACGTGAACATATCTAATGTGGAAAAACGTACGTCCAAAGTGGGTAATATTAATAGAAAGTCGAAATGAAAGTATTTTGAACACATATTTCCCGGTGAGTGGAAATGTTTGACCTTTGTTGTTGTTTTTTGGGGTGTTTACCCAGAGTCCTATGGTGCTTGCTATCTAATTTAGACTAATTGTCTTTTGTTGGATATCTTGATGTCTGCTGAATAGAAGAACTATGTCGTCTGCGTAGATAATGTCTTCTAGTATTTGTGTAAGGGACCATTAAATGGAACAATGCTCAGTTTAGAGAATTATTTTGGTTTAGATCAAAATTTTAATAGTCTTTTCTGTTGGAGGCGAATTAATGTGCAATCTTTATTCATGGTGCCTACTTAGTGAGCCTTTATATGCAAATGTTTGGTTATGTATATTGTTATACGTCGGTGCATTCCATGGTGCCTACTTAGTGAGCCTTTATATGGAAATGTTTGGTTATGCATATTGTTATACGTCGGTGTATTCCATGGTGCCAACTTAGTGAGCCTTTATATGGAAATATTTGGTTATGCATATTGTTATACGTCGGTGCATTCCATGGTGCCTACTTAGTGAGCCTTTATATGGAAATGTTTGGTTATGCATATTGTTATACGTCGGTGCATTCCATGGTGCCTACTTAGTGAGCCTTTATATGGAAATGTTTGGTTATGCATATTGTTATACGTCGGTGCATTTCATGGTGCCTACTTAGTGAGCCTTTATATGCAAATGTTTGGTTATGCATATTGTTATACGTCGGGATCTTCTGTTGTCCGGCTATAATATTGTTAATAATAAAATTAATGTTTTCAAAATAATTTAGGGTTTGAACTTATGTAAAATAATAAAATTCAACTCAACTGGTCAATAACTAGTAGCTTCATTGAAGTTAAGCGAAAAAGACAACATTCCTAACTACACCAATGATAGAAGTTGTCATAGTGTGGTAGTATTAATATGTACTGGAGAAAGTGGGCATGTTTTTATATGAGGGATAAGTAAGGGTGTGCATGTTATTGTATGTACTAGCTTGCACTGTAGTATGAAAGGAAATTGTAGAGAGTATGTAAAGTCAATATAGCAACGCAGAAACCAAGAGAGACTTGAGTTGAGCTTTGGGACTGGATACTAGCTAGTCGTGAAACTGGAGTAGACAATTGGGTTGGAAGAGATGAGTCCTGAATATTGAAGTTGTACTTGTCTACCAACAACTGAAGACTTGGCCAGAGTATATGTGAATGACAGTGTTGTACAGTGACTGGAACATGCATTAAAAAGTTTTATTGAAGAGGAGCCTCTTTTGTACTTCAAGTTGTATGTGATCCAGTGTTCGCCCTGTCACTGAAGTATATCTATAGATTTTGGTGCAGAAAGTGCAAGAATATATTTTCTTGGATGTTTGCAGAATTCAAATGGAAATGTGTAATAGAAATGTGGTTGAGATTAAGAGAAAACATATTGGTTTTCTTACGTCTTAATAAATAAATACCTAAACAATGGGCCGTATTGCTGCTGAGAGTTAACACCCTTGCCCATTTTACAAGTCAGTCATATAAGATTGACTTGTATAAGGGGCAATGGTGTTAACTCTCAGCAGCAATATCTTTACAAGTCAGTCAAATAAGTTTGACTTGTATAAGGGGCAAGGGTGTTAACTATCAGCAGCAATGCGGCCCATTGTACGCGGATATTCTATATGCCGGAATCGAATAAAAATAAACAACTACAATGCCAAGTACACTATAATAACTATTATTGTGCCATGCAAGCATATAAATATAAATAAGTTGTTATGTTAAATTTAAAAAAAAAATACTTACAAAGCCATCAACATTACAATTGGGATATTCTGTTGTAAAAAGTGTCTCGCCAATTCTTGTCGCAAAAGACTGGCAATTTGGTGCTATTCCTAAATCGTCTCTGCTCAAGGATTCAATTTCAGAAATATTTACTAAAGCTTGGCTGTTAAAAAATATAAAATAAAATCAAAATAAATAAAAAGATTAATCAAATCAACTTTTCAAATTGCTACATTGCCAGAGTATTAATATGTTTTCAATTTTTTTTTATAAAACCAATTTGTAAGGCATGCAGGATTACATTTAGACGATTACATTGCTAACTGATAAATATTAAGATACAAAAATATTAAATTCTAAATAACGTGAAAATGCAATTATTGACCCTAAAGAAAAGCAGAATCCATGATGGTATTAACATTTCTAAAGGTATTAAAGGCTATTTTGTAAAAGAATGCTCTTTTCACAGCCTGCACTTTGTCATGCAAATTCCAAAAACTATAATTTTAACAGACAAAAACATAAAGAATCATAATAGCCTTAAAAACGCCTACACGTATGT